>JAPPVO010000007.1:71371539-71637785 GCA_030407325.1 Camellia japonica | reverse complement strand
TATCATTTTTCATCAACATTACTCGGGGAGTACCATAACTCCCAGAAGAGTATTTGACAAAGCTACAAATCTACAAAGCTACAAAGCTGTTCGGTAGTGCCATACCTCGTACAAGGCTACTCGACATCTTTTCCACCTTTCTCGGCATCAGTACAACTCAAGCTGCCCATCGGTACAACACAACTCGGCATCTCTGCAACCCAGTCGAGGCGGTTGTAACTGCAGAGTCTACTCGGCATGTTCAAACTACTCGGTAACATTCCACACTAACCGGTTGTTCGACCTCCACCCCCGTTTATTAATTCGTCTCTTAAACATGTCCGACGCCCTTCTGAACTACAATGCCGACGAGAACCAAGTGCTTTGGCTAGCCAAAGTGTCGCCGACCGTGTTTACGTACCCATTTTCTCTCTAGCAAGTGGGTTTACATTTTTCTTCATGTGAGCAAGAATTTTTGTGGCCTACCAGCAGGTTCACGTCGGCTAGCGAGTCTACAAACACCGACTAGTAAAGCCACAAACTAACGTAGGCCGCGATAGTTGCGAAACCTACTAAATGTCCAGAAATTGATATTTTTTAGCGTTGACGAACTCAAGCTTTGACTGTACCAGTGTGAAGTCCACATCAAGGCGAGTCCAACGCCACAAACCACGTCAAAATCGGAGCTCAAACGAAGTCGTACGAGCCCGACGAAGTTTGGCGAACGATGTCACCATTCTACTAGAGAAGACGACTTAAGTTGGCCAACCTAGGAAATTATTCCATGCATTGCGGCTAAGTTATATCCTGTCATAGCAACACAGTCAAGTTCAAATATATAATGTGCAAAATATATACGCACGGATATGTCATGGCAAAGTGGTTTAGAATTATTCTTTAATATAGGAGTAATTATCCAGTGCTTCGCGGTGCATTATTCTCAACCGATCTGAGCCATCAGTTCTATTTTTGGCTACAACTACACCATCAGGAGTCCGATTATAGCGATCCCATAGTCATTTCCAACTATTTGGACCCTTCTGAACACATCTATACGGTCCAGTTATGCAAATTCTAAGTCGCATATTGAGCTCAGTACCTCAGCCAATCGAGAACATTAAATGCAAAATCAACGGTCAAATTGTATATGATCGGCATGCAATTTCAGCAGCAGGATCTTGGGCGAGGAAATAATCCTCTGTCTTCCCCGATCACTCATTTCATTACCTTGGCCATTATTTGCCCACAGTCATTTTTCCACTTTCCAATTGGGCATATCAGTTGATCATCATCTTGGCACCTCTGCTATGCATGCATACTCGGCCAACTTGGTCCAAACATTACAACGACATTAACTTGAGTTACAAACTTCCACTCCTTTTCACACCGCTCTAAGTAAGCGCCAGTTTTGGGGCAATACATTACACATTTGGCAGTCGGCAGTTCGCATATTTTTACGCACCGTCATTTTACCAAAGCCGAATCTTCCCTGCAACATAGGGCAATGAGGCAAGTCCAATCTGCATTCCTTTCGACTAACACCTGTCATTCAAAAGCAATGGGGCAAGTCTACATTGGATTAAACGCAAACCGAGCAATGCTAATTGGCACAAAATTCTCGGCAATTAAATAGTTGGAAGGATATTTACTTGGCAATTCCTTACAAACAGAGCAATATTATTTGTGATTAACACGTCTACCTCATTTGGTACAGGCCATCGTTGACACGGGATGCATTATTCAAAATCCTTGCAATATTAGCACTTGATCGCCACTTAAAATCAGGAAAAGTCTCCGAGTACAGCGTAATCTTCGCATTCGGCGCGGAGCGCCATCAGCAAAGGCCTACACCCATGCCCGGGGGTTATAATACTGTAGGTCTACACCCATGCCGGGGGGTTATAATATCGCAGGTTACACCATCGCCCGGGGTAATAATACCGTGGTCCATTTTTGGCTGATATATCTACTTTATTTAATCTACATTATTGGTTCAGGCAATCATTTTCCATGCTCGGTACATAGAAATATCTCTAGCTCGAAAGCCTATATGTTGAAGCGCTCTTTGCACTTGACAATATACTACACCCTCGCCCAGGGGTCATAATACTGCAGCCTACAGCCCTTGCCCGGGGATAACAATACCGTGGCCCATCGTTATGATTTGTTTGGAACTCATGTGATATAATTTCATCCTATGATCGCCATCATTTATATACATACATTCAAGCATACATGCAGTCATTCATTCATACATTTTATTCATTTATCCAGAGTGTTCTTTATCAAAAAAACCTAACAGCTATTTGAACAGCGTAACTCGGCAAGAAAAACTCGCATTCCTTCTACCGTAGACAATGAAAGTTTTGGGCAATTGTGGAAGCCAGAAAAAATATATATCCGCTTATTGGGGTTAAACCAAAACAAGGCCTACAATAGGTCCAGCTCTTAAACAAATATCACACCCCCCCATCTATATAAAAGGGGGGCATCCCAGAAAAGGAGGTAAGTGCTCTCTCCCTACACTACACACTAACACTCTTGATTTCCATAGCTCTATTCTTTCAATCAAAGGACTAACTTTAGCATCGAAGTGTCTCCGGCTGGCAACCCCTGTTGGCTGGCGCCGATCATGCTCATCTGTGCAGGTCTACTAGAGTAAAGTTCATCTCGTCGTTGGATCTCTACAATCCATGTGAGAGGATATTTCATGGTCTCACAGTAGCCAAGCCTATTAATTGCATTATCGTATGTGTTGCATTAGGCATCTTGTATAGTTAGGATCATGCATTTTTCTAACTAGTTTTTGTTTGGCTTGGAGTACTCGGTGAGTGTTATGCTTTAGCATACTTGCATGAGTGTGATTGCCATATTGCCATGTTCGCATGCTTGCCATGAGGCTATGTGCTTAAATGCTAAACTGCATGAATGCCTGTAGATGAAGGCTTGTTGTGTGAATTGGAACGATTCAACAAATGTGTGTTTTAAGCCCACTTTGTTGTGGCAAAATCATGTTTTAAGCCCATTATGTTGGTGGCAAATCCACATCTTTAAGCCCACTTGAGGGTGGCAAATTCAAACCATTTTCGCAAACAAACATGAGTTGAATTGTTTCAAGTCTTGTGACTAGTCTATACTTGCTTGTGTGCGTCACATAGTAAGGTTAGATTAAATAACTGGAATAAGAACACATAGTGTTTATAAAACATCATATCATGATTAGTAGAGGCTGATCTTTGATCGAGCGAGCGGGGGTGCTCATTTCAGGACCTTCCCCTCTCGTACCTAAGTTCCCGAGCCGATGCAACTTTGGTGATGATGGACACGAGGCTTTGGCATGAAGGGTTTCCTAAATTTCTCCAAAAAAAAATATTAGGTGGCGACTCCGTATCTGGCAAAGCAGTCTAATTTTGGCATTATTTGATTTAAAATCGATTTTCCAAAAAGGTTTGCCAATTTGGACTCTTTGGTGTTTATCAGTTTCACATTGCACTTGTGAGACTAGATTCAGAACCGCGGAGTCCGAACTGTGAGACATTTTTTCAAACCATTTCCGAAAGGCGGGGCGTGAAAAAGGCGAGTCCACAGGTTATAGTTGATAGATTAACTAAGTCAACACACTTTTTCCCGTTAAGACTACATTTGATGCCTACTGACTTGCTTCGTTGTATATGAATGAGTTTGTTAGACTCATGGGGTGTCAATGTCTATTGTGTCAGACCAAGATCCGAAATTGTGTTTCTAGATTTTGGTAGAGTTTACAAAGAGTTTTGGGAACTGAGTTGAGATTTAGCATAGCTTTTCATCCTCAAATCGATGGGCAAACAGAGAGAACGATTCAGACACTTGAAGATATGCTCAGGTTATGTGTATTAAACTTCAAGGGAAGTTGGGAATTATATTTGCCATTAATAAAATTTGCTTACAACAATAGTTTCCAAGCTACCATTGGCATGGTGTTGTATGAAGCTTTGTATGGGAGAAAGTGCAGATCACCAATTTATTGGACCGAAGTAGGAGATAAAGCATTGATAGGTCCCGAGATAGTTCAAGTGACAACTGAGAAGATTGAGCTCATTTAACAAAGGATCAAGACCGCTCAGAGTCGACAAAAGAGTTATGCTGACCAAAGAAGAAGAGAGATAGAGTTTGAAGTTCGAGATCACGTATTCTGAAAGTTTCGCCGATGAAAGGAGTTTCAAGGTTTGGAAAGAAAGATAAGTTAGTATAGCTTGCTTTTCGTGCTTCTTTCAGATACGACTAGCCCTACAGTTTGAACTCTCGTGTTTTGAATTTGATTTCATAAGTGAATGTGAATAGTGAAAACACAAAAAGAGTCCAAATTCGACAATTCTTTTTGGAAATCGATGTTTGAATCAAATGCCAAAAATGGACTGCTTTGCCAGATTTCAGAGTCGCTGCCTAAATATTTTTTGGGAAATTTAGGAAACCCATGACTCGTGTCAAAAGCTATGTGTCCGTCATCACCAAAGTGTCTCGGCTCGGGAACTTAGGTACGAGAGGGGAAGGTCATGAATTGAGCACCCCACTTGCTCGATCAAAGATTGGCCCCTACTAATCATGATGTGATTCTTATTTACATTATATGCTCTTGTTCCGATTTATTAGCTAATTTGCTATGTGTTACACGCAAGTATAGACTAATTTGCAAAAGTTGGAACTTTTTGATTTCATGTTTTTTGAAAAAAAGTTTTGCAAACATGTCACTTGAAAAAGCAAGCTTGTCTATTAATCAATTATCCTAATTTTAGCAATTAGCCTTCACCCACCGACATTCAAACAAGTATATCATTTAAGCAATTAGCCTCATAGAAAGCATGCTTGATATGGTAACATAGACATACAATGCGATATGCTAAAACACAAAATGCTCACCTAGTACTCCAAGGTAAGCCAAAAGAAATGATTAGAAAATATGCATGTTCCTAAACAATACAATGTGACTAATGCAACGCACACATTTATGCAATTTTTTTATAGAGTCGGCTATGAGCATGGTATGTGATTTCATTCAAGACATGTGATAAATCATGTATTCAAGCAATGAAATTAAAATCAACATTGGTTAGGATGATGAGCCGAACCCAAATGCATATGAGACAAAGTGTATGCAAACATGGGAATGCTAACTAAATATGATGCTTTACACTACTATTATAAGCGGATAAATAAAAGGGGAAGAAAGAAATGGGGGTTGGAAGACATACAACATTATTACATATTTGCCCTCATGCAAGAGGGTCCGAATGAATGTCGAGGGTCCGAATGAAAAACTATTACAAATTTGAATAAATGAATTAAATAACTAACTAGCTAAGCTAATTGACTTCTAAGGGGCACTAAGCTAACTACCTAATTTATTACAACAAGGCATTATATCAATAATAGTTGCAACAAGGACAATAAGAATTATTTACAATAATTATAACAATACTAATGAGAATAGTAATCTAAGCAACCATGAGACACAATGATCACATGCGTAGCACCTAGAAGTTGCTCTCTGTCTGCCCAGACTGCTTGCCTCACCTTCAGCCACTGCCCTCTGTTTCTGCCAACAGTCTCTGTTTTACCAAACATTGGGAGCCGGCCGGCCCCAAATGAGATCCGGCTGGGTCATAAAAGTGCTGGCCGGTGCTAAATTTTATCAAAAAATGTTTTGTGCTCTAAGGTGAGAACAATGCAGATATAGCCTTTCCAGGCCCTGTTTGTCCCATTTGCCCCTCTCTGTCATGGGAAACTCAAGAGAAGAGCAATTCCGAGTCTGAAACCACCAACAAGCACAATTTGATGGCTTGATGATTTTGAACACATTTGGACAAAATTGAATAAATGTAATGGAAAACCACACCTCCCTCTTATCATGAAGGCTCAAAGAGGGAAGTAGACACACTCTAAGTCTTATCAACATATCATGGATTGATATGCGACAATTCCCGGAATGATGGACTCGGCATAACGTCCGGCTGAGTCCCAACTCTACACATTTTCTTTATGTCGATTTAGTCATTTTAAGTCGATTTTATTAGTCTTTCCATCTTTAGTCACTTTGTCATTTTTAAGTCCATCTTTAGTTTTATTCCATTTTTTAGTCACTTTGTCCAAAGTGATGGAAGTCAACTAAATGAGAAAATCTCATCAAAGATTCTAAGCATGAAAGAGAACCTATGCTTTGATGATGAACCTCCGTGGAGATTAAGTCATTGAGCATAGGTTTCTTTCTCATGCTTTGAATAATCGTCGATTAGTTGAAGTGACTCTCAAACAAAAGAAAGGAAGAAAAGAGGGAGGTTGTAGAAATGATTGCGGGATCAATTATTAGAATGAGACTCTTCAACATGGAAATTAAACAAAGAAAAGAAACTATCAAAGCATGGGTAACATAACACAACAACACAACAAGTTAGATATGAGGACTTACAACACAACAAGCTAGATATTCAAAGCATATACTAATAAATAAATTAGGACAACTCTAAAACAACCTCTAATATGCTCAAAACAGTGACCAAAAATCATGGAAGAGCATAAAAAAGGTAGGAAAGAACAAGGCAATGAAAGGCTAGTGAACAAAAGCAAGGAGCGGTGGGAGCTGGCTAATCTATCCATTTTGAGACCTCAAATCATGTTTTTTAGCTTTTTTAAACTCTGAAAATCAGTTTAAAATTCAAAGAAAAGAGTGTAAAACAAGGATGTAAGCTATGAAGTAGAGTGCAAGAAAAGGTGTTAACCTTTTTTACTCTTTGGTAGTTATTCAAACCCAAATTCTAACACTTAAAATAGGATCAAAATAATACAAAACACAAGAAATAAGCAGAGAAAGACAAAAATGAGAGCAATACAAAGGTGGTAAGCTTATACCTCTTGAAGAAGGTAAGCTCTTGTTTGTGAACCAAACTTGGTCCAAACACACTCTCAAGCTTGAATTGTCACTCACAAAGCTCAACCAAGGTTCTAAGTTGTGGCACCAAGGTTGTGTATGGTATATAGATATAGTATAAGGATGCTCAATATCTCAAAGGTAGCTTGCACAAGAAAAAGGTGCTCTAAAGGGTTAGTTTTCTTCTTTGAAAATTTTCCAACCTCTAACACTGAGATATATGCTCGTATTTAGAGAATTTGAGCAAAATAGGTCATAAATATCTTTAAAAAAGGACAACTGGCTCATTCCCGCCCAGAACAGTGTTTCTCGCTATCGAGAGCCGGCCAGCTCCCAATAGCTACGGTCGGCTCCCAATGTGGTATGGTCGGCTCCTAATGCCCTCCCTTGTTCCACTATTTTAAACTCAATGTAGGGTGGCACAATGTTCAAAAATGAATTTCTGGGGTAAAAATAGTATGAATATGGAAGGTTTAGGATTGGTTTGGAGTGCGAGCTTACGTTCCTTTGTTGAGACTTCGAATTACACCAAACACAACTTCATCATCGAGTGCATAGAACAAAGTGTCCAAGTCTTGTGGGCGGTCACAAATGGGGTGTCTACAGTTGCCCCTCTTTGACAAAACTCGAAGTCATGGACTGACGTGAGTGAATGTCAAAGCCCAGAGACGACCCATTTGACGAGGCCGTAAGACTTGGGCAAGAAAACAAATCAAAATACAATTGCCAAAGGTTGAACTCGAAGGTTGCCTACGTATCCTCTTTGCAAGGAATCAAACCAGCGTAGTTCAAGGGCAAGATATGCAAGAAACATAACTTATGATCATGCAATGAAGCAATGTAATGAAACAAGAATGTAAATAATAAGCGGCGAAAGAATGCTATAAACAAAAGCAGGCATCTAACACCTGAACGAAAGCAAAACAACTCAAGCCGCGTCTCACATGGAAAGAGGTAAGTAAACAAAACACGAGGACAGAGAGAGTGCAAACCAAACCATGTCCCACATAGAAAGGGTGTAAGAAAATGCAGACCAAACTACGTCTCACGTAGGAAGGGTGAAAAGCTACAAGGGTGGTGTGAACACTAGGCGCACCTGATGCTTTTAACCAAGGAAAACAATCCTAAACGTCTCACGTGAGAGGAGGAAAGGATGGTGTAAACAAACAGGCGCACCTGCTGTTTTTAACCGAGCTGAACAATCCTAACGCATCTCACGTGAGAGGAGGAAGGTGTGTGTGAACAAACAGGTGCACCTGCTATTTTTAACCAAGGAAAGCAATCCTAACGCGTCTCACGCGAGAGGAGGAAAGGATGGTGTGAACAACTACGCGCACCTACTATTTTTAACCGAGCTGAAAAATCCTAACGCGTCTCACGAAAGAGAAGGAAAAGTGGTGTGAACAAACAGGCGCACCTGCTGTTTTTAACCAAGGAAAGCAATCCTAATGCGTTTCACGCGAGAGGAGGAAAGGATGGTGTGAACAAACAGGCACACCTGCTGTTTTTAACCGAGAGCTGAACAATCCTAACGCGTCTCACGCGAGAGGAGGAAAGGTGGTGTGAACAAACAGGTGCACCTGTTGTTTTTAACTGAGGAAAGCAATCCTAACGCGTCTCATGCGAGAGGAGGAGGAATGAATGTGTGAACAAATAGGCGCACCTGTTGTTTTTAACCGTGTTGAACAATTCTAACACGTCTCACACGAGAGGAGGAAAGGTCAATTCAACGAAGAAGCAAACAACTTCAGAATAGAGCGAGATTACCTTATCCCTAGGAATGCCTCGGAAAACGAAGCCATGAACTTTATGGAGAAAACAGTACAAAGCATAAACACGAGTTTTTATAATTCAAAAAGAAACGCACAAATCCAAAACCAGGATCGAATTAGCAAATTTAAGAGCAAGTTTGCCAATTGTGAAAATAGACTTAGCTTGCATAATGGAACACATTACAAATTCTCAAAACAACGAGATGATGGACCAAAACAACGAAATAACGAAGCGAGTAACAAAATAATTACGACTTCAGAACAATGCGAAACAAAACAAATTACGAGCTCAAACTAATTAAGAAACTACCCAACTAGAAATTAATAAAATACGAATTCAACAAATTACAAATCTTAAACACCTATGGATACAAATTGAATGGATTAAAACCGAGTACAAAAACATTTCCCCTTCTTTTTCATTTTCCTCTTCTCTTTTTCTCTTTCTTCTCTCTTGTTTTGCTATATATATATATATATATTTTCTTGATTTTTCTCCTCTTTGTTTTCTTATTGTTTTCTTTTCTTCACCTGTTTTACTTCTTTTTTACTCTTTTTTTCTCTCTCTTCCTTTTCCTTTTTCTCTTTTCTTTTCTTTTTTACAAACCAAAATGAAGCCTAACACTAAAACATACTTAGATAAACAACAAAACAAAAAACAACAGAACTAGGTTTGCATTTGGAGCCGGCCAGCACTTAACAAAGTATAGCCGGGCTCAAATAGTGCTGGTCGGCTCGCGATAATGACAACGACAGATTCAGCGATTTTCCACATTTTATACACACAGCCTCTCTAGGATCCTCCTCTCTCTAGATTTTCCCTTCATTCACATTACCCAACGATTCTTGCAAAATTTCCTTTGAAAACCCTTCTAATCCTCTACATTTTGGGCCGATTAGAATTTGATTTGGTTGAGTTTCGGGTTTCTCATGCTTTTCCTTGTGATTTCTTCTACCCCCTCTTGATTTTCAACTTTTTTTATTCATTTTCTCTCTCCTAGGGCTTGGATTTGGGGTTTTTCACCTAATCTCACTCACCCACACGTTTTTCTTCATTTTTTTCCTTACTTTCCTCACTTTCCCTCCATGGTTAGTGGTGAACTTCCCATCTCCAACCCCGTTATTGACATTAGAGCCGTCCTAGGTGAGGGTATAGAGGCCGAGGATGTCCTCCCTCCGATTCCTGAGCCGGAGTTGCTTTCCTTTGCTGATAGACCATTTGATGTAGACACCTACCAGCCATGTACACACGCTCTTGACCTTGGCGGTATCCTGCGATTTGAGGGCCTTATTTCGGGGATTGACGAGGATATCCTACTACGGGAGCCCACCGAGCACTTGTCCGTAGATGCCTCCACGGTAAGCACATAATTGAATTCTTTTCAAGGTACTATAGATACTGACAACATTCCCATACTACAGGTGATGGCCAGGAGGATTAGAGGTTATGGGTCTATTTTTGGCCCCAGGCACTGGTACGAGAGGCTCCTTGCGGAGGTTCGTGCATTAGTTGACGTGGCTGGCTTCGGGTCTTTCTGCTTAGGACTGGTGCAGATAAGGGCTAATCCATTTCTACACGGGGCCCTGGTGGAGTGCTGGTGGGACACCACAGATTCATTCCACTTCTCATCGATCAGGGAGCTGACTCTGACCCCGTTCGACTTCTTGATGCTGACTGGCCTGCGGGGCGGGGTTGTTAGCTCGATCCCTTTTGATCCAGACATGGCACAGTGGAGAGCTGCCCAACTCCATCTCCTCAGAGTGATCCCAGACGCTGTCGGTCCTGGAATTGTGAGATATAGTTGGTTCTTGGACCATTTCTCTGATCTTCAGCCAGCTACTCCGAAGGAGGTCGCCCAGTACACTCGCGGATTTCTTATGTATCTCCTCGGTACTACCCTATTTGCGAACAGGGAAAATACTGTAGGGCTTTATATGTTGGGAGCACTGGTGCATCTGCAGCGCGTGGGGGAGTATGACTGGGATGACGCCAGCTTGGCCACCCTGTACTGCTATATGAGCTCCGCATCCCGCCGCAAGGCGAACTTACTTGGTGGCTATTAGCGAGTTTGGAAGGTACACTTCATACTTCTTATTTCTTACTTTGCTTTACATTTCCTGTTTATCTTATCTGCTTTACTGCTCTGTTCATAACTACTTATCTACTTTCTCGTAGCTATTGGTTTACACATATTTTACCTCATTTGCTCTGATCCCAGTATGGCCACTTGAGTTGTCAGTACCCCTCTCTCGGTACTACAACTCTTAGTTCGAGCAGCACCAGCGCGTAGATTGAGATTTCTCTTATTTCTGCCGTTTCTTCGACACAGTCACTGCAGATAGGGTAACAGCACTAGCCTTTAACTTTTTACATACTGTGTGCACACTACACTGTTTCCATACTGCACTGTTATTCTCATACTGTTGTTTTCATACTGCTCGGACCTTTGACATCTGACACCTGCTTCCATAGGTTGACTAGTACCCCTAGATGGGTATCCCTCAGGTTTCGAGGGTGATTTATGCTACTGCATAAGAGGCCTCCACTATGCAGATCCTTTTCGAGGGCCCTTTCGGCAGGGCATACTATTTGGGGGAGCAATTTATCCGCCAGACCCGAGGCCAGGTTGATCCCGATGTTACACATCCTCCTCCTCCCGGTATGAGGATTGCCGATGATCTTCACGATGGGCCTCTGATCGATCACCTGATGTAGGGAGAGGGGGGATGGTGACAAACATCACGAGGCTGGTGATTTTGCTGCATTCTTTACAGACCCCTGGTGATGGCTTCGCTTACCAAGGGTGTGGCCCGTGTGTTTCCCGAGGCTGTTGCTGGAGGTGCCCATGCTGCTGCTCCCATTCCTAGGCTTCTTGGCGATTCCTACTGAGGTCATGTACATGCAACCAGATGGAGTGATCGAGCAGATCCCCCTTGAACATATCTAGGAGAGGGACCGTAGGTTGGTGATTGCTCCCGGCATCGAGCAGATACCCACTGCACTTTATTTTTCATGTCCTTGGCTATTTCTGTTCACTGTACCTTATTATTTTTGCCCACTGTTCTCAAATTCTCTTCTTTTTGCAGGTACTCGCGGTGTACGCTGATGACCTCCTCCGGATGATTGACCGACTGTTCCTCATGGTGCGGAGGAGACAGACTGCTCTGGCTACCTACGGGATTGAGGTGTACTCTGTTTATAGTTCATTTTTGCTGCAATCTTGTCTACCATTCTGTTGAGTGTATACTGATATTGGCGCTATTTTCAGCTTGAGCCAATGCTAGCTGCCCCTGCAGGACCTCCTCCAATTGGGAAGAGAGGGAGACGGGGCCCAGTGAGAGGCAGATAATGGATCGACTGGGGGAGAGACAGAGCGAGGCAGCGCTCGCCTTCTGAGGAGTCCTTTGACGGGTATACGACCCCTGAGGATGAGGGGGATGAGGTCGACATGCAGCCCAACAGCCTCAGTGACAATAGTGATGCACCTCCTTTGCAGCCGAGGAGGAAGAGGGCGATGATGAATTAATGATTCACTTTTCTTTTGCTTTTGTAGTTAAGAATTGGCTTCAGATTACATTATTAACCTTCGAAAGCCAAAAGCCAACAAGAGAGTAAGAGCGTCCGTGATAGAGAGAGAAGGATAGTGCGTTTGTGGGGGACAGAAAGAGATAGACAGAAAAGGAAAGATAAGAGAAAGAGAACGGTGGTGCTGGGACGAAGAGAGAAAGAAAAGAAAGTTTTGATTTGGTTTAATTGTATAGCATATATATACATATATGGATAGTTTGATCATTTTATGTGAGTTTGTTCTTATGAACAATGTTTCTTGAAAGCATAAACTTTTGGACAAAAAAAAATTTACAATTGAATTTATAGATCAAGTACCTTTTTAAAATTGATTTCAAAATTAAATCAAACGTAACCGATATTACCAGTTGTTCTTATACTCAAATTCCATGCATAATGCATTGTTATTAAAAATTTGCCAATTGGATATTGCCAAGCGAGAAGTGATAACGGAACGAGGCACCCATATTCCCTGTTTTATCTCTGCCTCAAATCAATTGAACAAGAAATGATAATTCCACTGCAACTCCATCCTCCTCAAACTCAAACTCAAACTCAAACTCAAACTCAAACCCTAACCCTAACCCTAACCCTAACCCTAACCCGAGCCCTTCTCCCCTCCCTCAACCCTTCCTCAAAACCCCATCCCAAAACCCTCCTCAAATGCCTCGCTCCTCTCCAAACTCCCTCCGCACTCACTCCCCACCTCACCACCGCCACCGATCCGCCGCAACCAACCTCCGACTCCGGCCTCCGCTTCCGCGAGAAGCTCCTCTACCTCCAAACCCTCAAAGTCAATCCCTCCAAAGCCCTCCACAAGAACCCTAATTTCCGATCAGCCCCACTCGACTCCCTCAAATCAGTCGAGAAATGCCTCTCCTCCATGGGAATCGACCGCTCTGCCTTGGGCCGCATCTTCGACATGTACCCCCAGCTCCTCACCTGCGATCCCTACTCCGATCTCTATCCTGTTTTCGACTTCCTATTGAACCACGTCAATATCCCTTTCCCCGATATCCGAAAATCGATCATTCGCTGCCCGAGACTCTTAATTTGCAGTGTAGATCACCAATTGAGACCCGCATTACGTTTCCTAGAAAATTTGGGGTTTGTGGGGAAACACGCATTAACTTGCCAGACCACACTGTTGTTGGTTTCGAGCGTCGAAAACACGCTTATGCCCAAGCTGAATTACTTGCAAGATTTGGGTTTTTCGTATGAGGAGGTGTCCAGGATGGTGTTGAGGTCGCCGGGGTTGTTGACGTTTAGTATTTCCAATAATTTTGGGCCAAAAGTGGAGTATTTCTTGAAGGAGATGAATGGGGATTTGGCAGAGCTAAAGAGGTTTCCGCAGTATTTTTCGTTTAGTTTGGAGGGGAAGATAGAACCTCGGCACCAGCTCTTGGTGGAGAATGGGTTGTCTCTTTCGCTGCCGCATATGTTGAAAGTCAGCGATGGGGAGTTCAATGCACGGTTGATTGAGATGCGATTGCGATTAGTTGATGAGAGACAGTCATAGTAAGTTTCCTTGCAAGTTGCAACTTATATTGTTTATACTTTGCTTCGATAGTGAAAGTTCACGACTCATTGTGTTTGATGGTCAAATGTACATTTTTTGTGCAATATAACGTCTTTATTTATTCATGAGAGACAATTGTTTCATTCCCTCAATTGTTCTCTAGACATGAAGTGTAAGTTAGAAGCTATAGTAAGAAACCTAGTTTAAAAAAAATAACACCCAATTAGTACACACCTAACCTTTAACATAATACACAAAGTGGTGGTCCCAAGACTTGAACCCATAACCTCAAGGTTATTAGGTCAAGTCTTAACCATTGAACCAATGGTCAACCCTTAGTAAGAAACCTAGTTAACAAAATTAAATTGGTGGTAATTTACATTTTACACTTGTTTTTTTGTTGCTATATTTTAGCTTACTCAAGGTTAGAACCCTCTGTTTTGAGACTTTCCGAAGGTTTGAACCTGATTCTGCGATTTATTCAACGCTAATATTCATTTTGTTAGAGGAAACTGCCATAGTGGATTGTCCTCAAGTTATGGACTTAAAATCATTTGCTTCTTTGATGCTTGAAATCTGGGCTTCAGTTATTAGGGAGTTGAATAATTGTGAGGGCATGTATTGGCAGTGATTGATGGGAGATGTCATTTATGTAATCAGACGTTTAGATGCTTAAAAGCCCAATTCTATGGTTCTTGTTCAAATAATATTTGCACTCTGTTTTTGATGATAGGATAGCTAGAGTTTTTATGCATGTTTCCTCTCACCAAAGAATAATTAGTCTAAAATTATCCAATATTTGTCACAGAAACTCCTATAGTCTGATCCAACTAGAATGCCCAATTTTCTACTGCTGTCACGGAGAAGCTGGTTTTATAATCTTTCCACATACCTGAACCCTCATCAGTAATCAATCGTCACCATATTGGTCTCTTATACTTGATAGATGTATGCATAATGTGGCCACTTAGTTGGGTACATTACCAATAGGTCCTATTTTTGGAACTTTTTACCTATTGAGTCCTACTGATAAATTTATCAAGTGATAAAATTATCAATCTCTCTTGTTTTTATAAATAAATTTACAGTCAGGACCTGTAGGTAAATAAGTCTAGTTAATATGACTAATTGGTAAGTGTGGGTAAGTGTCACAACATTTAGTAAGGGCCCTGTCGTGGTTATTGCTTGGAAAACAAAACACAATGTTGTTTATTCAAACCTATAGCTTTTGCTAAATTTCAAGTAATGGTCCATCCTGCGTTCGTTGCACTCATCCTTTTTGGGCGATCCTCAGCGGCATAAGCTAGCTAGCAAAGACTTAAACAGGGATGAAGGCTTTGCTTGGTTCACTGATATATGAGCCCTCAACTTGTTGAGGACTGTTGAGGATGCAAGAAGGGTGTTTTATCCCAGATTTGTGTACTAAACTATGTTATTAGAGTTCTACTTACACGACAATGTTATCTCCTTGCACTCAGTTTTCTAAAATTCCACTCTTCCAAAATTAAAAAATTATCATTTTATCTCATTACACCCTCCATAATCCCATATATGTATATATACTAGAGGCTGTGCACACCCGCATGGATGTGCTTCAAATTTTCATTGTGGGTTGAAGTTGGCTATTATAGATTGAATAGGTAGTTACAAAAAACTTGTGCTTCAATTCTTAGTTACAGAAAGGTAATTTGGGAATAAAATAGTGTGACACAAAAGTGTCAATGCCAATTTAGCCCTTTACATATATAATAGAATAGATAGATATATCCATTGCTAACCTTTTATTTTGCTTTAGTAGTAAAAATAGTTTATTTAACATTTAATTAGTTTTGCAATTGATTGAAATCTATGTGAAAGTGGTTTGATATATAATCCATCAAAATTTTGACTCCAAGGAGTTGGCCTTGGGTCTTGGGGGTGTGCTCCCTCCAAGGTTTGAGGATCAGAACCTCTTAGGTACTAACAATTCCTTGGGGCTATTGGATTGAGAAAAAACCCTTGAATTAACTGCGGTGCACTTGCGGGAAACTCCTTGTCGAGGGTCTGTGCACCCCTGGGAATTAGTCAGACTTTGATTCGGACATCTCGGTGCCAATAAAAAAAAAGAAAAGAAAGTATAATCCATCAAAATTTTGTTTAAGACTTTGTTCAAACTTCCAGTGTGAAACAAACTTAAAATTTTTGAACTTATGTGGCCGATCAAATTTGAAACATTTGCATTTTTTCGGTGGAACAAAACTAATTTGTTCAACTTTTAGGCATTCAGCCAAAAAAGTCCAAACAAATTAAGTTTGTTCATTCGTAAAATTCTGAACCAAATTCAAATCAAGAAAGGAAACCTTTTGTAGGTGGTTGATGGTGGGTCTAAATCAGACGACCAAGGTTTTAAATAACGGTGGTGGTTACCATAATGGTAACGGTAGCGTTGATGCGGTGGCAGGGTGTAACGGTGATAGCAACTGAAATTGTGAATTTTTTAATTCTTCACACGACTTTAAGAAAATATACAGATACACATGTTTTTATTCTGGAATCACATTTAGTGAGGTTTTGGGGTTCAATTCACATTGAATTTGGTTGATTTATCAATGCATATAAACTGTTTCATTTTCGGTTATGGTGAATTCTCAACAATCTTAATGGTTCTAGTTGAAATGTGGTATGAGACAAGGGGACCCATTGGCTCCGTACCTTTTTATTTTGGTGACTCAAGCCTTATCTTTGGGTTTAGATGTTCTTGCGTCCCAGGGTGTTTGTACAGGGATGTCTATTTGTCGTAATGCACAGGTTATTTTTCATCTCCTTTCTGCAGAAGATTGTTTATTTTTCATGGAGTTTGAATTAGCAACGATTTGGTGTTTGAAATGGTTTCTGCAAGCCTTCTATCACCAATTGAGTCTTCAGATTAATTTTCATAAATCTGATCTCTTTGTTAGTCCTAACATGAGTCCAGCTCATCGAGTTTTTCTCAGCGAGTGTCTTGGGGTTGAACTAGTTGATAGACCTGGATTATATTTGCGAGCGGTTCTGGGTGCTAGTTCTTGTAAGGCAGATTTGTTTAGTCATATGAATAGATTTTCTGCTAAGCTGTTGGGGTGGAAACATAGTCTTCTATCATTTGCAGGAAGATGTGTCCTGGTTAGACACTCTCTTCTGTCAATTCCTTCTTATCTGTTATCTGTGTTTAAGGCTCCGGTGTATTTCATCCGTCAAATTCGCAGTATTGTGGGGAGTTTTCTGTGGTTACATTCAGGTGAAAAGGGGATAATTTGGAAAAGCTGGGATAGTTTGTGCTTACCTAAGGCAGTAGCTAGTCTTGGATTTCGAGATCCGGGGTTGTTGAATCAATCTTTGCTGGTTAAGGTAGCTTGGAGAATCATTTTGATTCCCCAATCTCTTATTAGTAGACTTTTCATGGCAAAATATTGTTCGAAGGGTGTGTTTCTGGATGCTACACCACACCTAAGTCAGGTTGCTCATGGGCATGGAGTATCCTATGGGAAAGGATCTTCTTAAAAAAGAACTGGGGTGGGTTTTGGGGAATGATGAGAATATTGATCCTTTTGAAGACCAATGGATTCCTACTTTAAAGAATGAGATGGTAGGAAGGGGGATGGGTAAGTTGTTCAACTCTTTTAAAGTTGCTCATCTTATTAATCAGGATACTAAATCGTGGAGAGAACCATTGATTCGGGCCCCTCTTTCCAGAACATATGGTCACTCATATATTGAATATACATATTCCCCAAATTAGTAAACTTGATCAATTAGTGTGGCAGCTGGCCAAGGATGGACAGTATTCGGTTAAGTCGGGTTTTTTCTTAGTGATGAAAGAGTGTCAGACTTTGCATCATCCGGGTAATTGGGATAGTGGTGGGTGTTGGAAGAAGTTGTGGAAATTAAATTTGCCTGGTAAATGGGCATCATTTATTTGGAAGATTTTACATAGAATCCTACTTGTCAAAAATCTTCTTGTCCACCGGGGAATACCATTAGATCTTGTGTGTTCAAGGTGTGTTGTTGAAGAGGAATCATTAGAGCATCTTTGTTTCCAATGTATTTTCTCTAAACACATTTGGCGGGGGTCTAGTCTTGGTCTGAATTTTGAGGATGGGGAGGGATGTTTGGTTCATGACTGGATGGGACAATGGTTCCAAAAGGCACCAGATGATGATGATGCAATTCGAGAATCTGTTAAGGTTTTGTGGGGGTATTTGGCTTCATAGGAATAAAGCTACATTTGAGAATGTGGTGGAAGACCCTGCTCATGTTTTGAGATTAATTAACTCTCTGAATTGGGTACATGATCAGAATAGGATATTAGATATTAATGATTTGTCCACAAATAGTAGTAACATGGGTGTTGCTTCATCTGGTGATTCTTTTGTATTATCTAATTCTGCAAATTGGTTCCCACATCCCTGTTTTGACTGCTTTGTTATCGACGGGGCGGGGAAGGAACTTACGGTCAAGGCGGGTGCAGCTTGGGTTGGAATGGACAATAAAGGAAACTAGTTTGTATGGATGAAATTTTCCTTTGTTGCATCGTCAGCCTTGGTAGTTGAAGCCAGAGCTTGCTTAGTAGTAAAGTGGTGTGTGCAGAACAATGTGAAAGCAGCTACCATACTCACTGAATCTTTATTGTTAATCCAGATGTTGCAAAACGTTAGTAAGAAGGAATGGGACCTGACAAACTTTTTGCAAGATTTATGTTATTTTTGTATTATGTTAGATTATGTTTGTATTACTAAGGTCCCTAGACAAAATGTAAAGGTGGCTCATGTGTGTTGGCAAAAACAGCCTTATCAGAAGGCTAAACTGTGTGTAGTCTTTCTTTAATATATATATATATATGTGATTATCTTGGTTTTATTAAAAAAAAAAAAAAAAAAAAAGAAGAAGAAAAAAACAAGTTTAAAATACAAAATGTCAACATAATAATGTAAAAGTACATAAGATGAAATCTAAGTTTTGTTCAATAAATTTAACAAAAGAGAAATAGATGTTAGCAGATAAGATGAAAAAGTAATGAAATCTTGAAGATTGGGCATTCAAAACATGTACAGATAAGATTTTTACTTAAAATATGTATGGACATTCAAAAGAGAAAATAGTATTACTTACAAAATTTATAAAAAATATTATGTTCAGTGATTTAATTATTGAGAATGTATAAACATTTATTTAGGCTTTAGTTTTTGTTCCAAACATTTTCATATGTTTCCAAATTGTTTTTCCATCTCCCTTATGTTTCTGAAATGTTTTAGTTTTCAAGCTAAATGAAACAACACACTGAATGAGAAAATAACATTATATACAAAATTTATATAAAAAAAAAAAGTTAAAAAATAGAAGCGTAACCGTTGTAGTGATTGTAACTGCATTGTAGCGGCAATGTAATAGCCGTTACGGCCTTTATGTAACGGTAGCGGTCGTTACGGTTGTGAATTTTTGTCACACCGCTATAGCCGCCGTAACTGGTGACGGTAACCATCACAACTATTACATAACGGTTGCGGTCACTTTTTAAAACCTTGCAGATGACTTAAATCTTAAATTTTTGGGGCTTAAATTTAGTGGAATAAAGGGATAATGAAACTCAAATTTAGTTAGGGAAGCAAAATTTGTAGAGGGTTAATTTATTTATTTATTGAATTCAGGTTTCCTACTGCCGATGATCCAGCACCCCTGAATAGCACGGCCTAGACTTTCACAATCCATCACCTTGTGCAACCTAGTTCATCCTCCAAAACCAACACTGTGTACTACAGAGAGAGAGATTCAAGGTAAAGGTAGAAAAAGAAGATGGAAGATGTGGGAGGTGACGACGATGAAGGGTAGTGTCGAATCTAGGGAGTTGAGGAGGAGGATCGGTAACGAGGGAGGGGCTAAAAGGGGGGTTGATGAAACTTAGAAGCGATTGGGGGGGGGGGGGAGGATTGTGATGGTCGGAGAGGTGGGAGGTGATGAAAATGAAGGGTAGGTGTCAAATTTGGGGATTGTGGAAGAGCGTTGGGAAGGAGGGCATCACGATGGTTAGAGGTGGAGACCGTGAGAGGGTGGCAATGTAGAGGAGGTCACTGGTGGGAGCAAGGCTAGATGTTTGTGGTTGAAGATGGCGATCATGGCTGCTAGAGGTGGTGATTGAGGGATGGGGTAGAGCAGAGTTTTAAAAGGCTTTCTTGAGGCTCGCCTCAGCTCAATGCTCGCCTCGCCTTTGAGACTAAGGTAAAACGTATTAAGGTTTTGATTTTGAAGTATTACTCTCCAAAGGCTTGCGTGTCATAGTTTGAGACATGCGCCTTAGGTGTGCTTTGTACGTTTTTTTGTGCATAAGCATGTGAAGAGTACTCACATGCAAAGGTTGCTTTGGGTTTTTGTTAAACTTAGTCTATTAGATTATTTACACGTAAAAAAAAAAATAAAAAGAATTCATTTTTGCAACTATATTCTACAGGAAAAATTAAGTAAATGGTCAATAAAAAAAAAAAAACACAGTTAGTGGTCTAGTGAAAAGCTCAATCACTAAAGTTAAGGATATCAATTTCATTTTTGGTGATGGGAAACTTCGTCCTACGCAGTAAAAGGTTCAACATCTTAAGGCAAAAAGTATTTACACCTTTATATTTTAATTTTTTTAAATTTTTTTTTACTATTTTAAAATATTTAATTCATTCACTTAATATTAAAATTTAAAATTTGAAATGCTTACGTCTCAATGCCTTGAGACTTACACCTCGCCTCATGAGGGGTGAAATGCCTCGAGGTATGCATTCACCTTTAAAAACTTTAAAGTAGAGTTAGGGTTTGTTAGGTTTGGGATGTAAGAATGAGGGTTGTGATTGGTATTATGCTGATGGCGAAAAGATAAAATTAATAATTTAAGTTTTTGTACATTGTGTAAGGAGAAATGGAGTGTGATGAGAAATTTTATTGTGTAAGAAGAATTACTAAAAGCATCCCAATGCTATTAATGTCGTGTATTTGAAGTTCCAGTTTTAGCCCCCAAAAAGCATCAAGTTGCCCTCATCTCACATTGGAGTCCAATGTAGAAAACATTAGGCATTAACATCTCTGGTCTGGCATTGGCGGTTTTCCCTTTTGTTGTTTGTTTTTGTTTGTTGTTTGTTAGTTTTTTGTTTTGTTATTTGGTTGGGATGGCCCTGTCAGGTCTTGATTATGTACTGTTATTGTTTTTTATTAATATAATGTTTCTCATGTTCTAAAAAAAAAAAAAAATTCCGATCTGGCCATAGGATATGGATCATTATGGGCCCGAACATCTAGAGGTGGTTACTGTGATGCTCCACTTGACTTTCGCATCCCATTTGTTTGACACTGATTTTGCCTTTTCCTCCTTCTATGGAACAATATATATCCCACATAATGTTAAGACATTGTTGACTCACTTCTCTATTACCTGAGGTAGTGTTTAATGGAATTGTAATACATTATAGGGGCATTTACATGTAAATCTTTAATTTATGAAATTATATTCTATTAAGTCTTAGTTAAAATTTTTTAGACATTCAAATTCTATTAAATTTTTAATAGTCTAAATTACCCTTTAAACAATGATTGTTTATCGTTTATGATAATTTATAAAGAAATATGATTATTTGACATTTATTTTGATTTTCATCACTTTAAAACATCAACTTTCAAATTGAAATTTTGTTTAAAAATTGTGCAAAAATTTAAAAAAAAAAAAAATTTTGAATTATTTTTTTTTGTGCAAAATTGAAAGTTGTGTCTATAAAGAAGCATGATGATAGAATATTGATGTGCAAAATTGGAAAAAAAAAAAAAAAAAAAAAACTAAAAATGAAAAAACTGATAATGTTCTCAGTTTTAAAATTGAAAAAAAATTGATAATATTCTTAGTTTTATTGGATAGTGAAATCAAATCAATAAGTGGAAAGGCAAAAACGTTTAATCTTATGTTCTGTTTTTTTTATCAGTTAGTGAAACAATTCTCTAGAACATTACTATGCAAAATTGATAATATTCTTAGTTTTATTGGATAGTGAAATCAAATCAATAAGTGGAAAGGCAAAAACATTTAATCTTATGTTCTGTTTTTTTTATCAGTTAGTGAAACAATTCTCTAGAACATTACTATGCAAAATTGATAATGTTTTTAGTTTTAACAATATAAAAAAAAAATGATAATATTTTCAATTTTATTAAATAGGATTTATTAGTTTAGAAAATCTTAAATAAGATTTGAGATACCATAACATTTGTAAACAGTTTTTTAAACAATTAATTCTACATTGTATAAGTGTATAAGATCCAAGTTGTAATTGCCTTATGCCCAAGGCTTTTAGATTCTGAGTGTCAATACAGTTGATTTAAGCCTAGCTAGTAGGATACTAAAAAAGAGACGCAACCAATATCAAACCAGTAACTATGGAAAAACTTGTGAGCTTTATTATAATTATTTAAATTCAATTGGGGTTGAATTATATTAATAAAAAAGTTTAAATTTTCCAAGGTCATTATAAATTTGTAGTTATGTTTCTAAATTATTTAAATCCATATATGTTCATTCTTTCTAAGGACATGTAGAAGAAAATTCTGGTTTTGGAATGTTTTGACAGAAGTAAGATTAAGCAATTGTCGAAGTCATTAAAAAGAATTTTATCACTTTGTTTGGCTTCAGTTTTTAGAATTCACTTATAAAAAAAATTTATTTTTTCGTTTTTCATATTTTTTTTTTGTTTTCATCGAATTTTTAAAAATATTTTAAGTAATTTTTTTTAAAAAATTTTTAGACACATGTAACATAAATACGCTTAAAAAATATAATATTTGTGAATTTTTTTAAAATTTTTTTTACTAAATACCAAAAATACAAAAAAAAAATGAAAATTTAGTTCATTTTTTGTATTTTTGTGTATTTATTAATTTTTTAAAATATTTTTCACAAATATTTTATTATTTAGATACATCTAAGTAAGGTGTATCTAACAAAGTAAAAAATTGCTTGAAATTTTAAAAATATTCACTAAAAACAAAAAAATATAAAAAATAAAAAAATTCAATTTTTAAAAAACTGAATTACAAAAATTAAAATGAAATACACTGATTATTATTATTTTCTTAGATCACTTTTGGGTAAAGAAAAATGTTAGTGGTCAATGGTGCTTTATTATCATTTGACATTGGATCAAGTAACAAAACTAACTTGTAATCGATGTCATTTTATGAGATACTATGGTATTTTTCAACTCAGTTGAAAAAATAAACAATAAAAAAATCTTACATTTCAAAGTACTTCCATTATGTTAGTATTTGATAAAATTAAAAATTAAATATTAAATATTGAATTTTTTTTTTAATTTAAAAAAGAGTAAATTAATGATAAATCCACTATTTATGAAATAGTTTGGTGAATGGTATCAAGACATGTTCACGTTGAGGGGCATGAGAATTCAAAAGAAGAATGTTCGGGGCAAATCATGAAGACAATTGTGTTTTCGAAGTGCTTGAGTTTAATCAAACTGAAGAATTTCCATTCCTCTAGAGTTCTCAAGTGTCATGAGAACTCAGGGGTAGTTGTAGAGATGTATTTTTTAGTAGGACCATGTGGGTCCAAGATTTTGGGTATGTATGTGGTATGAATTCGGGTCAAGGTGCCATGTGGCATGATAATATTGGCCAAGGTTGTGGCATTCGTTGAATTTCAGCACACACAGGAGGCTATTGCTGTAATGTAACAAAACGCTTGTACGAGTATGCTCCAATGACAAACTAAAGCAACCCAGCACCGGACACAAAAGACTTGATACATTAGAGACAGTTTAGCAATAATCAGGTTCACTAAACACTTGATTGGAGTGCTTACGATTGTTACCCACAAGCACACATTTAATATCACAAAGAGGGAGAAAGGGGGAAGAGAGTTTTATTCATCTTGCGTATTTCACTATGGCATCGACGAATTGAGCAATGTTGCATTTCCACTTTGATACAACGTACATATAAGGAAACTCAAAACCTTATGCCTTTTCGACTATTTCTTCCATCTAAAAGGTTGAACATGCTTCGGCCATATGTGGTTTTCATCATATTTAGGAGGAGGGGAAATTGTAAGAAAGCAAACAAAGTCACTAGTCCAAAGGACATTATGACCACTAGTGGAATTGGTTTCCAACGTTTGCCTTCAATGAAAAACATGAAATATTGGGCAAAACCAAAAGCTATAATAGTGGATGTTACAGAGACAAACAGGGAAATCAGGCCAATTATTAATCTATTGGGTAGGGAATATAGAAAATCAATTGCTGCATAGCGTGTAGTGAAGATGGATAAAAAGATTAAGAATGTGGAGATGGCCGAGTATAGCGCAGCTGCATTTGATATGGCAAATAATGTGAAGCTGGTTCTGTCATTGAAGTTTGGGTGGCCTGAATCCTTGTTTCCCCCCGGCACTTGAATGGCTGCCGAAAATGCTATTGTGCCAATGATTGTTGTTGAAACAGTGCATGCACTTGCCAGGCTTACAATCCATTGCTCTTCAGATTGGATCATACGACGATGGTCCTCGTCAAATACCATCATAGGTGTCTTTCCATCATGGTTCATTGTTGTTGTTGCCTGCACCGGCACAAGCTTTTCTACTTCCTACGCCATCACGTTAGTTTGGGATGAGAAAGCAAGTTTATGGTGCATCCCAATAAATAGTAATTATGCATGCACAGAAACGTATCATTAAAAAGTGCACAAAAAATATTCAGATTTATTCAGAGCACTTGTATTTATACTTTCCTATGCATGTAACATTATTGGGTACCGAAAGGTAAAATAGTTGACGAAATTCTATAAAAGAAAATGACACATAATAATAAAACAGAATAATCGCATGCTTCTATGATTCATACAAATTTTGTTCCGCATCTTTTATTTTGCTGTAAATCAATAATTTATTATTTGTTATGTCTTGAGCTTCCCTATAGTTTTTTCCCCATTTTGTCATTTTCTTTTGTAAAATAGTAGAGATAAATAACAACTCTTGTTTGTAGGGAATTCAAGAAAAAAAAAAATCAAGATGTAATATAAACTCGAGAACTTTTTGCCTATATACAAAACAAATGTATTACCTTGTACCATTGCAATTCACGCTGCATTTGTAAAACTGCACCAGAAGCAACTTCAAGTTGTGGTTGATATGGCATTCGTCCAACCAAGTGCAAGATATTGTTGCCTCCATTGTCTACTTTCAACAGTAACTTTTTACGCACTCCCATTTGTTGAATAATAAAATTGAAAACACGTTCACAACGGTACATAACTGCAAGATGGAGAGCAGAATGCCCCTCTTCGTCTACATAAGAAATTGCATCTGGAAATACCACTAAGATCTCTTCTACTATTTCTTGAATCCCATTTTTTGCCCCTAATAGAAAGGCCTTTTTAAGGATTGATGAATGTTCTGGACTACCCTGAAGTCCCCAGCAAAACATTCTCACAAACAATTTTGTGCGATCATGCATTGATTTTATCTCTTGAATGTGCTTGACATATGGCACTACAATTAGAATGAAGTCAAGAATGAAGTAACTTTATAACCAAGTTGTGTGCAGTTAGTTGCAAGTAGCTACTGCAGAATTTCAACTATCTTTTGAACCATTTTTTGAGTATTAGTTGCTTGTAATTTATGTCGAATTGTGAAAGAAAGCAATCCAAACCAGTTAAGAACTAATAATTAACTTTCACTGAAAAAAAAAAAAAAAAAAAAAAACAAACCAGTTAAGAATTAGAGGACAGTGCCGAACCTGTTAAGAATTAGAGGACAGTGCCAAGGTGATAGTTGGGGTTCATACTAATTGTACATAATACAACTCTTGGCAAGGGTACATGAAAATTCAATTGAATAATGATGGTTTTCCATCTTAAATTGTTATGCCCTCTGTTCTTGTGTTCTTTGTTCTTTGTTTTTGGTTTTGTTATCATTCTTAAAAATGTGCGCTTTATGTCACTTTGGTTCTCTAAGTTATATTTTTTTTGTCAATTTTGTCTTTAAACTTTCGTATTTGAGTTAAATTGGTCTAATTTCAATTGTGTCATCTAAATTGCATATATAGTTCCCAAAATATCTGTTTTGTGTCACTTTAAAATTTTAATTTTATCAATTTCTTCCTATTCCCGTTTTGTGTCATTCAATTTCTTCCCAAAATATTCGTATTTGAGTTAAATTGATCACCGGCTTGTTGGTCACCCATTCCAGTCTGCTTTTTTAAGGGTTTGCGATTGATATATAGGCTCATAAGGCAAGGCTGGAATGACTTTTTAGCTTCGTTTATTAAATGGGTTGGACTTAGGAATGCTACTAGCATTAATATATATATATATATATATATATATAGGACAGTTTTATAATACATACCCTTTTCTGGAGTGTGTATTATATGTTTCAATTATGATGTTTGTGATATTTGGTTATGACATTGTGGTTTTATTTATAACTTGGTTATAATTCGATTATGACTCATTGTGGTGTTAGTTAGATTCATTTTAATATTGGTTATGACATATTATTATTATTTTGGTTATAATCCAAAAGGTTTTCAGCTATACCTTATATTGTTTTTGGTTACAACTCATTTTATATATATATATATATTATAGTTATGGCTCAAAAGAATTTAGTTATGATATTTGTAATAATTAACACTACAAATGTCCTAACTTATATATGATATACAATCTTTTTGAGGATATCTATTATAATTTCTAGCATGAGCCAGTACATACATGCATATAATTTACTTAGTTTTTATTTATTTTTATATAGAAAAGATTTACTTAAGATGGAAAACATATCTAATTTAGTCTATAGTTAAAATGTAATGACTAAATATTAAGTTTTTGTGTCAACTCAATTACAAATTATTAATTTTAATTTTATAATATTTTTTTTATTTAATAAATGGTTTTCTTGGATGAACTTGGGATTGTAATAACATGTTAGGGACGGGTTTGAGAGAGATTTTTATGTATAGGGTCGATCTTGGGCAAGAGATATTTTTTTATTTCTTAACTTAGGCTCAACCCTAATCCGACGCAACTTGATATTCGTCCACCCCTACGTACTAAACACCGTAATATGCTTAGTCTTCTTCCGTCATTGTTTAGGAATCAAAGTCACTTAACACACTTTATGAATGGTATATTTTATTATCATTTTGTTACAATTTTGACAGTACATTAGAAATTGGATCAATTTGACACATTGAAAACTTTACAATCGAATTTGACAAAATTATAATTTAAAATACTAAAGTGACATAAAATGCATACTTCAGAGATTATAAGTCTTTTTATATTTGGCTCTGTTTGGTGAACCTTTTTTTAAGTTAAAAGCTGATAATCAGATAGCAGAATCTAAAACATCTCTTTTTCAGCTTCCAAATAATCAATTTTTTTAAATTAAAAAAAAAACTTGTTTAAATTATTTCTATCTAATAAGTTATAAGTAGAAACTATATCAAACAGTTTGACACAGACTTTCAAATTAAAATAAATTATAATTACATCCTAAAAGGTGTAACAAACAGCCCTTTTAAGTCCGCAACGGTCTAATTCTTAGACAATAGTATGGATCAAACCATATTCTCATTTAGTCTTTACTAATATTTGGATTAGAACTTTTACCTATAGTCGGCTAACGCATGATTTAGTGACACCCAGTTGGTTGGGCTTGTTGTGTGCCTGTTATTGTGTGTTGTTGACTTTCTCACATAGTTGACTTTTATTTTAATGTAATTATCTATCTTCTACCAATAATTCCCAAATTATGAGTTGTATTGCATTTTAATTGCTAATCTTTTGATTTTGTCAATTTTGATCCCCCATTTGTGAGTTAAATAGTCCTTGCCACTCACGCTATCTAAAATAGTTAAATGGGAAGTGAGGTATTATTTAGACTTTATTAGAAAAGGGACAAATTATACTAGTAATTCTTATATTTTGATTTTTGTATCATTTTGGTTCTTATAGTTTTAATTAATTCAACTTTGACTTTGAATTAATGACTTTGTCTTAATTTGAACTAATTGATTACAATTGTAAACATGCTTTTTTTTTCTTTTTTTTTTTTAATGAAAAATCCACTCAACAGCGGCATATGTCAACTTGTAAACACAAAATTGTAAAGTTGCTTAACTTGGTGAGTTAACATGAACTAATTCAATGATTGTTTTATGTCAAAAATTCTAGCAATATTATCAATTGGACCAAATTGACACGATTTAAAATTACTAGTCAAAATTAATCAAATTGAAAGTATAAAGAACAAAATGACACATGGGACAAAATATAAGGTGAGAGGGTAATTTGTGTAGCACAAATTGGGCCGAGCTAGGTGGAAGTGGGCTTAAGACTTGGGCCGCATTAGTGAACTGAGCTATGCTTTGGATAAAGCTTGGTTTGGGCCGCACGAAGGCCAAATCGGTCAAAGAAGTTTGACGGGACAGGTAAACGCTAATGTTCTTAGACCGAGCTACTTTCTAATGGTGGTCAAAGGTTTGACTGAGCCATATGGGAAGATGGTCAAACGTAATTGGTAGCAAAGCTTTGACCGGGCTAGGAGAAGGGCCGTGCAATGTTAAGCATGGTGGTGCGTCGTGCTAGGCTTGTACGGCGTTGCGTGTTACATGGTTAAATCAAAGGCGGACAGAGCAAGGTAGTTCGGCTACTCGGTTGGAAACTGTGTAAAGAGTTGTGCCATCTCAATTGGCTTGTAGTGAGGAGGGTGTTAAAGGATGAGCATTATCTTTTAAGAATGTGATTCCTGGGAGGACTCTACAAAGGAGAGTTAGAATCCTACTAGAATTGTGCCATGAAAAACTTACAAAAGCTCAAACCAAACCCTAATTCTAGGTATTGCAATTATTATTCCTGAATTTACAAAGCTTTTGTTTCATTCTTAATCTATTTACTGACTTACGCATTGGAGGGGTTTCTGGTATACACCCGCCAGCTAGCTGACGTTTGTGATTTCAGGTCTTACGATGACATTTGAAGGAACGCAAGTTTAATCAACATGATTATACAAGCAACAATTATCTCGTGCTCGTACATAGAGATTATTGATATAATTTACCTTAAAAAAAATCCAACCAAATTAAAGGGAAAATTATGCAAATAATCCTTGTAGCTTACTCGATGTGTCAATTTGGTCCATGTAGTTTCAATTTACTCGATTTTGCCCCTTAATTTAACTGATTGTGTCATTTTAGTCCAATAAATAATGGTTGTTAAGTTAATTTAAGGGAAAGTCAAACAATGTATCAATTTGGTCCGTGTATTTTCCACAATGTGCCAATTTAGTCCCTGACAAAATAGAGAAAATTGAAACTACAGGGATCAAATTGACACATTGTTTGACCTTCCGTTAAATTAACTTAACAACCGTTATTTATTGGACTAAAATGACACAATCTATTAAATTAAGGGGCAAAATCGAGTAAATTGAAACTATAGGGACCAAATTGACATATCGTGTAAACTATAGGGACAATTTGCATAATTTACCCCAAATTAAAAGATTGAAAATCAAAGGGGAAAATTTAACAGAGTGCACACTATGCTTGTGTTTATAATCGTTTTGGTTAGGGGGGCAAAATACAATCAAGTATCTATTGAGAATCATGTATGTTTTTAGTCATTTCTAATTTTGTTGAGGTTTTATGCGAAATTTTGAAAATATTCTAGCTCCAGTTAATTAATGTGGATAGTGTAAATTGTGGGGGATCATTTAAAATCACATTTTACACTTTAGGCACCAAATTGATGAACCTAAAAAACTAAGGGATAGGAAACAGTTTTAGTTCCAAAAGTATGTGTTGTTTTTTATTTTAGTCTCTTAAGTTTTATTATTTTTTTAAATTTTTGCCCTCGAAATTATCAATTTAAGTCAATTTGGTTTTAAGTCTAACGTCCGTCTACATTGATAACAAAAACATAGATAAAAGATAATTTTGATCCCTACAATATGCGTTTCTTATTATTTTAGTCTCTCAAATTTCAAATTTTGTCATTTAGGTCTCAAAGTTATCAATTTGAGTCAATTTGATTCTAGCTCAAATTGACAACGTTGAGGATTAAAATGAGAAAATTTAGAACTTCAGAACCTAAATGACAAGAAATTCATATTTTAGGGATCAAAATTATCTTTTATCCAAGGATTACATATTTTTCCCGTTATTAATGTCAACAGACGTTAGAGACACGACTAAAATTGATAATTTTGAGAACTAAAATGATAAAATTCAAACTTAAAAGATTAAAATGATAAAAAAATACATACTTTAAAAGGCTAAAATTTTTATTCAAAATTAAAAGGTGTTTAGTTTTTTTTATTATTTATTAAACAGTTAAAGGTGTGCAGTTTGAGAACCAGGTTGATTAACTATTATATTTCACTGAATCAAGTTAGTAAGTAGAGCTTTATATATACTTGCAAGACTGATAAGTAAAAGCAGAGAACAAGATAAGCAATTCTGACAAACCAGATAAGTAGTCTTTTCTCAAAAGTCGAATTTGTGAACTTTGAATTGGCTTCTCCGTGTCCTCGCTAGCATTCGGTGAACGGTTGAAGACAAAAGGACCCTTTTGAACCGGAACAACTGAAAAATATATGATTCCACATGTGAACACCACTTTCCATGTAGAAATTTAGGTAAATTACACTATTAATCTCTCTAGTTTGAGTAAATTACATTATTAATCTCTCTAGTTTGAGTGAAATTTCACTTTGCTCCTCGTAATTTCAATTTGAACCTTATACTTTTAATTTTGTTACAATATAATTCTTCTGTTAGTTACTGTTAGAATTTTGAATGGAAAAAGAGCACATGCAAAACTAGAGAGACCAAACTGAAATTCAAAAGAAATTATAAAGGTCACTGGTGTATTGAATAAATTATGCCAGTAGTTCCTATAGTTTGTTTTGAATTTTACTATGACCCCTCTAGTTTGGCATATAGTTTTATTTATTTATTTTTTCGGTTCAAAATGTCAACCGCATATGATAAATATATGACATTGCAATAAAACTAAAAATATGAGATTCAAATCATAAGGACTAAAGCTGTAATGACTAAAGTCATACTTCTTTAGACTACATGAACTAATAATATAATTTATTCTAAGATTTATATGCTTTATCAAAATAAACAGATATGCCATTTCATTAAATTAAGAGTAATATGATTGTGGGTAATTTAGCATGGGATTATATCACAATCTAGAGGTTATTTTTCCTTTTTTTTTTCCCCTTTGATTTTTCCTTTTTTTGTTACCAAAAAAAAAAAAAATCTCCAGTGGATGGTTTGTTGACATAGCTCTTTGCCTCAAGAAGAACGGACACTTACATGGAGGCATTTCGTGGTGTACACCCACATTTTGTGGATACTCTTAAAATCGCGCCACACTTTTTTAATTAAAATTTTGAATTCATAATATCGGAAAATTTTTAACATCTCGTGGGCATTTTGAAAACATATCTTGAATCTTCTGAACACAACCTATTCGATAATTATCTTCATAATAATAATATTTTATATTCTTTGAAATGCAACTTGTACACTCTAAGATATGGTTTAGAAAGTGTGTTGGCTTTTTGGTTTTTCTGATTTTTTTTTACTATTTTAGTCTGGGGCTAAAAAACTTGGTTTGGGAAGGGTTTTTGGCTTTTTTAATTTTTTTGTGAGAGAAAGAATGTAATGATTATGGGTTGGATTTGATGTTTTGTCTTATTGGGCTAAAAAGTTTATTTTGTTTTTTGTGACTATGTTAACAAAAAAAAGCGTGGCTTTTTTCTTCCCAAACCATGCCTAAATATATTTTAAAATATTTATGAGATAAATGCATTATGTATATTTTAATATTCTATAATTACTTCACGTTCTTTAGATCAATTGCAGATGTTAGCCATCATGCTGTTGTTAAAATTTGGCATGATAAGTACAAAATGCTCCAGTAGTTTGCCAAATTTTACATTGGGTAAATTATGTCATTATATTTTAACTCTTATATCATTTCAGTTCCGGTAATTTGATTAATTTAATTTAATTTTGAATTTGTAATTTTATCTAAATTTGATCCAATTAACAATAACTGTTATAATATTTTTTTTATTTATAAAAAAATACGCATATAAGTGGCACGTGTCATATTTTTAAGAGTAAAATTTTAACTTAACTTAGTGTGTTAATCAATTCAGTGATTATTTTTCATCAAATACACTAATGACATTATCAACTGGACCAAATTGATACAAAATTTAACATTAATGATCAAAACTGAGCCAATTGAAAATATAGAGATTAAAATGACACAAGGTATAAAACGTAAGGATCACAGGTATAATTTGCCATTACATTTATCATCTCTTTTTTTACCACATTATTAGTATAATAGCTCTTATCACTCATACATGTTTATCTCTAATGAGGTGCTAACAGATGAAATAATAAATATAATATGGTATAAAATTTAGTAAGTGGAACATTACTCTTGAACTACACGAGTTAAATAGATTTTGTTTTTGTTTTTCTGTGTGAAGATCACTACAAGAAAAAACACCTTTGGCGACTAAATTTTTAGTCGCCAAAGGTCCTATTTTAGTCGCCAAATGTCAAAATTTCACTTTTCCCGACTAAAAATTTTAGTCGCCCGTCTTGTCGCCAATACATGGTCGCGAATGCCTTTGGCGACTAAAACACTATTAGTCGCCAATATATATGTCTTCAGCGACTAAATATTTTGTCGCCAATAGTCAATTTCTTTTTTGGAAATTATACCTTTGCCGACTAAACTGTTAGTCGCCAATAGTTTATTTTTATTTTATTATTTATACCTTTTGGCGACCATTCACTTTAGTCGCTGAAAGTATTTTCAGAAATTTTTTTTTTTTGCCTCCGCTGCTCCCAACAGGTTTCGAACTTGCGACTTCCAACTTCCATATGCCAAACCCTTTGCACAATACTCCCTCCACTATGCCAATACATCATCACATGAACATATATGCAATATATATAATTTATATAATATATTAACCGCAATTAATACAAAATAATATTTATAAATATAATTTTTTTAATTCAATATAATTTATGTCAAAAAATAAATTATTTACAAAAAAAAAATTAGGCAACTTTTGGCGACTAAAACCATTATTTCGTCGCTAATTATATTATTTTGGGCTACTAATTATTTATTTGTCGCTAAAAAAACAAGTTCTCAATTAAAAATCAGCACTTTTGGCGACTAAACAGAAATTTCGTCGCCAAAACCCCTACTTTGGGCGACTAAAATGGATTTTCGTCGGCAAAACCCCCACTTTCAGCGACTAAATTGTTTTTAGTCGGCAAAACTGCTATAATCAGCGACTAAACCTGTTTTTAGTCGCCAAAATCATACCTTTTCGCTACTAAATTATTTTAGTCGCTAAAAAGCGTGACTTTTGGCTACTAAACAAACTTTAGTCGCTGAAAACCCTATATTAGGCGACAAAACTTCCTTTTAGTCGCTAAAAACCTGCTGTTCGGCGACTAAACTCTTTTAGTCGCTAAAAACCTGCTTTTCGGCGACAAATTCCAATTTAGTCGCCATTTCATGCACTTTCAGCGACGAAATTTCAGTTTTTGGTCGCCAATTCTGTTTTTTGTTGTAGTGGATAAATAAACTAATAAATGTGTAAAAGGCAGCATAAAAATCATGAGAAAGGGAAATAGCCAGGAGACTTACAATAATAGATAAAACGCTTCCAGATGTTTAATTTTGTTCCGCTACGAAAAGCAGACGGCATTTGGGCTAGTATTTCCAAATGAAAGACATCCTGCCACTTGGAGAATGCTAATCTAGGGTTGCTTGCAAGTAAATACATAGCCAAATCTGAAACATTAATGGCATAAATCAACAAAATGATGATTATATGTAAACACTTAACTTAAAATATCTATTATTAGATTTGGAAGACAATTATTATTTTATCTTTTTGAATAATCGACCATGTAATGAGAACAAGCAATTAAACTAGTATATATCTCTATCTCATAAGCAAGCTCACATCACCAATTTATTTTGATTAAGTTTTATACTTACCAATTTATGTGGATTAAGTTTTATACTTCAATATTGAGTTTCGTGAATCAATTTAGGCTAGCTCAGTTGGCCACTCCTACACACTTCCCCTTCGAAGACTAGGATCCTTAGTACTAATTACAAAGATTAATAATTTCTCTCTTATTATGGGGCTTTGGTATGTTATTTACTTCTTTTCCATTATGAAACTCTTTCTTAGGTCGATTAGACTTTTCTATATTGTATACTTCTACTAATTGAAAAAATATAAATAAATAAATAAAATAATCATTTCTTAGTTTGATTGGGCTTCTCTATATTGTAAATATTCATATTGACTGAAAAAAAAAAAAAAAAATTTCTTGCTTGGTTTTCAAACTGAAATACAATTATTTATTTATTTTTTAGATACACCTAATTTATAATCAAAGGCTAATATTGAAATGGCTCCCCTCTCTCTAGAACTCCAATCCTAAGGATTGTCATAACCTAAACATTTCGATTTTTGTTACTGACAATATAAAACCCTAGTATTTAACACATGCATACATCGGAACTTAAAAATATAAATTTTAGCTTGATTTATGTTTATTTTAGAATTTTTTTTTTAATTCATGTTATATTATAAATGACTTAAAGGTCATGTAGTTACTACTTTCAACTTTTATTTTATGTACAGTCATATTATTTGAAAAATATATTAGATTTTACAATTAAAAACAATATTTAAGCATATTAATTATGTCATGTAATAATTTGAAATAGTTTTATCATTGTATAAGATATTAGTTAAGAATTGGAGTATTTGTAATTTTTCAAATTACAATAAACAATTCGTATTTTAAAAAAAATTCAAGATGTAATTTACTGTTAATTTTAAAATTAATTTTAAGTTATTTGTTCAGTCCGTGCATAACGACATATGCTAATATATAGCAATCTGCGAACGCCATGAAAATTTGTGAGGAATAGGTGTATCACATAATATAGAACTTACCGAAGAATCTGGCAGTTATTTCAAGATGCATAAGCATATCCAACTCCGATTCCGATAGCTGTATGTTGTGCACCTCACCTACTCTCAGAAAATAAAACAGAATCTCCCTCTGACCATAGGCAGCGGCCAAGTGAAGCGGTACATACCCATCCAAATTACGAATGTATAGCAAGCTTCTGTTTCTTCCCACTAGTAACTCAGCAGCCTTTAAATGACCAACAATTGCAGCTTCATGAAGTGCAGTATTCCCCTCTTTGTTCACTCTTCTCAAATCCACCCTTCCAAACTCCACTTGATTCTTTATGAATTCTATTTTCTGCCCCGACATAATCCCTACCATCACCGCTGTATCGGAGCTTTCTGTGATGCTATTTGTCGCTGCTTCTGGATGTGACCTGTAGAAGCTTTCCGTGCTCTGCCAATCACCTTCCAGTATGGCTCGGTGCAGTGGCCCGTATTGGCTAAAATCGGCTTTTTGATTTTTTCAAGTTAAAACACACGTACACAAAAATGAGATTTAATTAAAAGTGGATAGGAATGAATGGAAATTAATAGCATTGTCAACTTACGATGAGTTCCATACGATGCGGGATTGAAATCACTGGTAAAGAACCTTGTGTAGTTGCCGGAGATTGCTTTCATTTTTATTTTTTTTTAAACTCCTCCTATACTCGAATGTATTATTGCTATTGCTAATGCTACCTCGATTTTATTTATCTGTTTTTAATCTGTTTAGAGATTCGCTCACTGTCATCTTATTTATGCTCTTAGTTTCACCTTCAAGTCTGATTATTTTTTAAGCCTTCTAAATTTTTTTTAATTTGACTTTTAAAATTTTTGATTGTTTTAATCTGATTAATTATTTTTTTTTGGATAAACTTTTGACTTTTTTTTTTTATAATTTTTGTAAGAGAAAAAATAAAATGATTGTGATTTGAATGCGATATTTTATTTTATTGACTTTTTAATCTTATTTAATCTTTTAGTGAACTACGGGATTATCTAAATAAGTATACTTTTTGATTTTTTACGAAAAAATATGTAAAAAAATTGAAATGATGTGCAAAAAAATAAGAAAATGATGTGACCTAAATAAGCACACTTATTTAATTTATATTGAATAATGACTAAATTAATTTCAATCATCTTATCAAACGAGGCCTAAGTGAACTTAATGAAAATTAGCCATTTAGCCGCACACCAAAAATGAAATAAAATAAAATTATCCCCTCCAAAACGAAATTCTACACCACACAAATATATTGAAAAGTATACAAGACCCGACTCTTCAAGTCCAAGTGCTGCGTCACACGTGCGCAGCCGACGTAAAGCTCTTTTCTTTCTTTAAAACTGGAAATTCTTTCTTTTATAAATTGATATTTAGCGCCATTCGAACGGTCAAATTCAAGGAAGTTCTACACTATATATATATATATTATTATCGGCAAAAAAAAAAATTTATTTATAAAAATAATAAACAAGTTACACTAATATAAAGAAGTTAAATATATAAGTGTCATAACAAAGTAAAATGATTTCAACTAAGTTGATACTGTAGAACGACTCTGATCATTTGCTAATATATTAAAATGTTAGTGTGAAACCAACTTAAAAAAAAAAAAGAAAAGCACCAAACAGAACAACCCTATGCTGACAGATCCAGGATTTTTATTCTTAAGGGGCAAAAATATATATAACTCTCAATTTAAAAAAAATTATATAATAAAATAAAATAAAATAAAATAAAATTATTAGCCATTTAGCCGCACCCCAAAAATGAAATAAAATAAAATTATCCCATCCAAAACGAAATTCTACACCACACAAATATATTGAAAAATATACAAGACCCGACTCTTCAAGTCCAAGTGCTGCTTCATACGTGGGCAGCCTACGTAAAGCTCTTTTCTTTCTTTAAAACTGGAAATTCTTTCTTTTATAAATAGATATTTAGCGCCATTCGAACGGTCAATGCAAGGAAAGTTCTATACTATATATATATATATATATATTTTTACGCTAAAAAATAATTTTTTTATAAAAATAATAAGAAAGTTATATCAATAAAGAAGTTAAATGTATAAGTATTATAATAAAGTAAAATAATCTCAATTAAGTTGGTATTGTAGAGCGAGTTCAATCATTTGGTAATATACAACATGTTAGTGAGAAACCAAGTAAAAAATAAATAAATAAATAAAAATTTAAAAAAAGCACCAAACAAAACAAACACCCCTCTGCTGACAGATCCAGGATTTTTATTCTTAAGGGGCAAAAATATATATATATATATATATATATATCTCAATTTAAAAAAAATTATCTAATTTTTTTTATTTTTTATTTTTTTATACCATATCAATTTCTACCATAACAAAAATTTAATAATATATTCTTTATAAACATATTTGAGTGTAAAAGTTTGAACATGTAATTGAAAATATTCTATTGTCTGTGTTAGCTTATGAAAGAAAAAACATTCATTGTTATATGTTTCTATTTACTAAAGGTAGACATTTATAATTGTTCTTAACACTTTTTCATGATATAGAAAACATCTACGATAGTGTCACTTCTCAAATTCCTCACCTCGACTTAAAAGTGAGATTAAACCAAAGAAAGGCCAGATTATTAAGTAAATCGATGTGAAAACTACTTTTTGTATTAAATCTTTGAATTTTGTATCAAACTTAAAAATAAGATTAAACCAAAGAAAGGCCAGATTGTTAAGTTAATCAAAGTGAAAACTACTTTTTGTATTAAATCCTTGAATTTTATTTTAAATACAAGAATAAGAGTAACTCGTGATAATATTATGGGAGCTGAAAAAAGATATACCTAAAACAGTAAACAGAGTACATCAAAGCCTATCCGAGATGGGTCGAATGAAGCCAAAGCCCACTGGACTGAAAATCATTGCCGAATAGACACGAAATACAAAATGAGGAGAACATCGAGTTAATGGTACTTGTGCCATATGTCAGAGTCGAGTATATCAAGTAAGTCGGCATTGTCCCATTAAGTGGGACAGGCTATCCCTTTCTAAAAAGTATAGTAGGGAGATGGGCCCTAACAGAGTGATGATGAAGGACTAAGCTACATAGAGAAAATATCAAGGAGAATAACTCTATAAAAGGAAAAAGGAGGCTAAAGGAGGAGATATGTTCTAAAAACTTTTACCTTAAGAAACCAAAAGCAACTAATCTTTCCATAGAAGCTAACTTGCTCGTTGGAGTGCTAAATCAGGCATCACCAACTAGAGTTGTTCTTCTGTTTCAGGTGAAGTCTCAAGGATCTCTCGAGGGCTTGTCTGGATTAAAGGAGTATTCCAAAACCATATCCTCACAATTGGCGTGGTCTATAAGAATACTCAAACTCATTCATGGCAGGCCTAGTTCAAGAACCTTCAATCATTGGAGATGATAATGTTTTTCCAGGAATGATATTCGGTCCGAAAGATACTCCCGCACGAAGGTCTTTGAACTTTTACCTGACAACTCCTTCTTTGCCTTCCATATCAGTGGTAGACGCTATGCAAACCTTGATAAACCAAGCAAACGGGAATAAGTAGCGTTTGGAGGATATGGCAGTTGACAATGAGCGTCTACGCCAATAATTGGCAAAATCCCAATAGATTGGACCACGGCATGAACGGGGTCAATGTCCAAGAAGGAAAGCCAAGCAACGAAATCAATCTCAGAGGCATGATGATAATAGTAGAACATCAGATTCCTATTGGGAAGAACCCATAAAGCGAGGCTGAGTAGACATGTCTAGCTCGTCAGATAATGGAAGTCCTCGCAAGTGCAACATGGACGTAAAAAGAGAGATGATGATTTAGATTCAGAAGATAAGTATGATTCTTTCATACAATGTATAGCTCTTGCCTAAGAATTTTAAAGCACCGTCGTTCACTTTATATGCTGGAAAGTCAGACCCCACGGATCATGTTCGTCATTGTGAGCAAGCACTGACATTGCATACAGACGATGAGGCACTCATGTGCCAAATATTCTCCAACAGTTTGGGACCGCTTGCCGTCAGATGGTATTACAAGTTTGAATCGACTTCAATTGAAAGTTTCCATCAACTCCAAAAATCTTTCAGGGCTAGATTCATTAACAATGAGACTCATCCGAAGCAAGCAGACTCTTTGTAGGCAATGAAAATCAAGCCGAACGAGACTCTGCGCGAGTACATGACGTGTTATGGAGAGTGCTTTAATTTGGTGGATGATGATTGCAATGACTCCATGGAAATCATTGCCTTCAAGATGGGATTGCGTCCTGATAGCCCGCTTAGGAGTTCATTGACTCAAAGGCCCCTCAAGACAGTCTGGGCCCTGATGAAAAGGGTCAAAGAGTATTGCAAAGTGGAAGATGACGTAATCCGAGTTAAAGTCGGATTGTAAGCTGCGGAATCGGCATCACCTATCTTGGTATAACTGCTGACTACTGTAGCACCAAATGAAACCCCACCGCAGAGTAGCCCAGAGCCAAGAGGCCTATCAAGAAGGGAGAACCGCTGAGATTCACATTGATAGAACGAACAATATCGAGTGAAAAATAGGCACTCTAGGAGGTTAGACAAGAAATACACAGAACTGTCTGAGCAGATTAGTAAGATTCTGTCACAAATCTAACATCTAGATTTCTTCAAATAGCTGACTAAGATGTTCAGGCCCCTTGACATGAGAATGAGTGACCTGAGATGTGACTATCACAAAGACCATGGACACGTGATCGACAAATGTTACGCTTTGAAAGATCATTTAGAAGACTTGTTCTAGGGTGGCTGACTAATTGAATACCTCCCAAAAAGGGGTTGACCCACCATGTGTACTTGTCGTACGCCCCGATTCACCTCCACTCAACGTAATTCATATGATATACAACTTACCCCCACCAAACATGGTGAGTACAATCTAGTTGTAACAATCCTCCCAACCCAGCTTTGAGCCCAGTATATCAGCCAAACGACCGCGGTTGTCAAACAAAATTAGCTTCTCTGATGCCGATCTCGAAGGGGTCACCATGCCTCATGATGAAGCTCTCGTGATCGAGTTACAAGTAAATAAGTTCGCCGTTGGGTGTATCCTGATCGACCAAGGAGCACCTCTGAGATAATGTCTTACAAAAGTTTCTCAAGCTCGACTTTAAGGATACAGATCTCATGCCAGCTGACTACCCTATTTTCGACTTTAATGTCAATCCGAAATACCCTCTAGGTAAGATCGTATTACCAGTGCGTGTAGGCACCAAGATGCTAGAGGTTGAATTCCTAGTCTTCCATCACCTTATAATATAATCATGGGCCGAACATGGCTCCACGCAATGTAGGCCATACCGAGTACTTAGCATTAGCTCATTCGTTATCCGACTCGATATGGCATCGAGCAAATCCGTGGTTCTTAGAAGTCAGCAAAGGATTGTTATCTCACAGCCTTGGTGAAGAAGCCAAAGGAATTGGAAGTGAATTCAATCGAAGTTTCGTATCAGGAGAGTCTTGAGGATGTTGGAAAGAGCTCGGTTAAGAAAGTAACAAAAGATCTGGACCAAGTGAAAATTAATGATGATCTTGAGAAATTCTTTTTGGTTGGTATAGGTCTTGGTGCCACCGAGCGACAAGAGCTGGTTTCTTTCCTCCTCAGTAGCATCGATGTTTTTGCATGGTCACCTTATGACATGCCAGGGGTAGACCTTGCCATCGCTATGCATAGCCTGAATGTCAACCCCAAAGCATAGCCAGTTGTTCAGAGAAACCGCCATTCAGCTACCGAACATGCCATGACCGTAGTTGATGAAGTTGACAAGCTATTGGAAGCTGGGGCAATTTGGGAAGTTACCTATCCCACGTGGTTATCCAATACTGTCGTGGTAAAAAAGGAGACAGAATCATGGCGTGTCTGCATAGACTTTGCAGATTTGAACAAAGCTTGCCCCAATGATTGTTTTCCTTTACTCTGAATTGATCAACTTGTGGACTCAACTGCCCAACATCAGTGCATGAGTTTCCTAGATGATTATAGAGGGTATCACCAAATTGCCATAGATCTAGCCAACCAAGAAAAAATGACATTTCTCACTCCAAGGGGAACCTATTGTTACAAGGTCATGCCCTTTGGATTGAAAAATGCCGAGGCAACATATCAAAGATTGGTCACTACCATGTTCAAAGATCAAATTGGCAGAACCATGATAGTTTACATCGATAATATGGTAGTGAAGTCCAAAGAAAATGGTGCACAATTAGCCAATCTTGCCACAACCTTTGATATTCTATGGAAACACAAAATGAAGCTCAATGTCTGGAAATGTGCATTCAACATTGGATCAGGAAAATTTCTTGGCTATATTGTAAATTATTGTGGAATCGAAGCTAATCCAAAACACATCAAGGCCATCATGGAACTCGGCTCACCAGGGTCGGCCAAAAAAGTTTAAAAGTTAATGGGTATGGCTGCAACACTTAACAAATTTATCAGTCGGTCCTCAGATCGGTGCAGGCCATTCTTTCAAACACTTCAGCAGGGCAAATTATTTAAAATGGACTCCAGAATGCCAAATTGCTCTGGAAGGGTTGAAAACCTATCTCAATTTCGTCTTACATTTGGCTACCCCCTCGTTAGGCGACGTGCTTATCTTATATTTGGCAGTATCCGATTGGGTAGTAAGCATCGTCTTTCTTAAGGAGGAACTCCATGAGAAAAAGCCCATCTTCTATGTTAGCAAGGTAATGGGAGATGCCGAAACCTGGTATTTACTCTTGGAGAAGTTAATTCTAACTCTTGTAGTGGCTGCCTGAAAATTGATGCATTACTTTCAAGCCTATACCATTAAGGTATTAACTGATCACCCCCTCTGTTAAGTCCTTCGCAAAGTAGAATCATCGGGATGAGTTTCCAAATGGGCATTGGAACTCGGACAATATGACCTCCAATTTTCACTAAGGACGGCTATCAAGGGGCAAGTTTTGGCCGATTTTGTTGCTGAGTTTACTACGCCTACTTCACATGCCAAGTTAAACCTCTAGAACCAGTTAGTTGCCCAACTATAGCTGGAATGGAGAATATATGTCAAGGATATTTGGCAGTTGTATTGTGACAGGTATCCAATCAGCGCGGTAGTGGGGCAGGAGTAGTTATTATGACCCCCGAAGGAGCAGTGATAGAACAATCAGTTAAACTTGGCTTTGACGCCTCAAACAACGAGGCTAAATACGAAGCCCTGTTGTTCGGCCTCAGAAACTCACTTCAAATAGGAGCTAGACGGTTGCAAATCTTTTGTGATTCGAAATTGGTCATAAACCAGTTAAAGGGTGAATATGCAGCTAAAAATGACCGTATGATGGCCTACATGAGGATCGCTAACTCCTTGCTCGTGAAATCTGGTAGCCATGAACTAAATTAGATTACTTGTGACCAAAATACACAAGTCGATGCTCTCACCTATTTAGCTTCAGTTGTAAACTTAGAAGTTAAATGAACCATCGAAATGGGTTTCATTTCAGAGCCGAGTATCAGCACCCCCGAATATCCCATTGTGAACACCATATAAAGGGGGCTGAGTTGGATGAATCTCATTGCTACATTCCTTGCTTCGGAACAATTGCCAGAGGATAAGAAGGAAGCTCACAAGCCGCAGAATAAGGCTTTGAGATATTATTTGGATCTTCAAGGAAAACTTTATAAAATATCTCTCTCTGGGCCTTACTTGGAATGTGTTTATTCGGACAAGATTAAGGATTTTTTAGCTAAAATACATGAAGGCAGTTGTGGCGTTTATTCAGGAGGTAGAATATTAGCTCGTTGAGCTGTTACTCAAGGGTATTGTTAGCCGACTATGCGTACCGATGCTGAGGATTATGATAAGAAATGCGAACAGTGCCAGAAGTTTTCTTCATTAACACATTTGCCCACCGAATAACTAAACTCCGTGACCAATCCTTGGTCTTTTGCTCAATGGGGCTTGGACTTAGTTGGGCCACTGCCGAAAGCTCCAGGCAATAAGCAATTCATAATTGTTGCTACTGACTATTTCACAAAATGGGTTGAAGTAGAACCATTGGCACATATACGAGATACAGATATCAAGCGCTTTGTTTGGAAGAATATTATCACTTGATTCAGTATACCTAGTGTCACGACCCAAACCCGTCCTTGTAAGTTTAGCATCGTAACTGGCCAGTAATCTTGGGATTACCGAAGGCCTTTGTAACAAATTAACAAAATTAAAGGGGTTAGAGGAAGCAGATATCAAAATACAATATCCATAGAGCTGTGCAGACGTATATGAGACAAAAAATTTAAACTTATATTCACACACACACACACACACACACACATATCTATAGTGACGTCATAGGTATATACACATCAATGTCTTATGTCACCCACTTCTAAACAAAACCAAAAAGGGGCTTAGCCCTAAATTTAGCTTATACAAAGGTCTTAGTTAACAAAAGAAAGGAAAAGATTAAGACAGACATCACGTGCGCTAGACTTGTACATTTGAAACACTTAGGAACCTCCTCGGAAGGCACAGTGGTTGGTTTGACAAAACTAAATTCCAGGCTAGAAACTTAGGCCTGGTCCCACGCTTAATCACCTACATACATAAATAATACAGTGAGCTTGGAGTACAGTGAATAACAACAGAGTAAAGGGTTTATGAATGATGTCCAAATCAGATTCAGAAATCAGAGTTCATATCAAAAACGAATTCAAATTGACATAACAAATTTCATATATGATTATACGTGGTACATCCATTAGCTGACAGATCAAATTGGTCATAAAGACCCACGTGCATGGTTGGTACCGACAACTATAAAGGTCAACATCTTTGTGCACAAATAGCCATGTATTGTTATCCCCAGGCAAGGGCCACGTGAATATAGGCCTCAGTATTGTTACCCCTGGGCAAGGGCCACGTGCATATTGGCCACAATATTGTTACCCCCGGGCGAGGGCCACATGAACATAAGCTACGGTATTGTTTACCCCGGGCAAGGGCCACATGAACTAAGGAGGCCACAAATACATTTCAGAAAAATGGACATTTTATTCATGATTCATAAAATAACATTTCAGAAAACAGACCATATCATTTCTGTTAGAAAATACTTATAATCAAACATAGCTTTACAGAATTATTACTCATAGATAGCTCTAGTAGTAGTAGGACATATCACTTGAACAGAACAGACTGATCAGACGGGCGGTAACACGTGACCTACACAAACACGTGATAGATACACATTGAACACACGTCTCAAAGGTGTTTAACTTATCATTCTTCTTCCTTAACTTGTGTTTCTAACTCTTATCCTCATTATTGTAGCTTAATCATGGCCTAGGAATGCCTCAGATGCAATGGTGATGCAAACAAGTACTTTGGAATACTTAGCTAAGTTTATGAAAACAGGGCAGTTCGCTCGAACAGTCTATAAAGTCTTTAAAAGTACTGGGGGCCCTCATTTTACGCTTGAGCCAACTTTTGGTCGCTCGAGCCAAGTCTGAAAATAAAGGGTGGTCACTTGAGCGGTCTTTTGGTCGCTCGAGCCAACCATCAATCTCTGCAAAACTTCTGAGAGCTCGAAGTTTACACTCGAGAGAAGCTTTGGTCGCTCAAGCGGTGCGACGAAATTCTGAAATTTCCATATTACTGTTCAGGATGCAAAACTCAAATTCAAAGCTTCAAAACACATTCTTTGGGCCCAAAACTTAAGAAAACATGTAGAAACTCATAACACATCATGACTTGAAAACCATTTCGCAAAATCAAGCCAAAAAGCATTGATAATTATTTAAAACTCAACTTGAAATTCAATATATAGAACATGCATGAAGTGATATGAGTTCTTTTCTTCCAAAACATGATCAATTGAGATGTTTAGCACAAAAACATGTTGAATTCTTAAAACATAGCCAAGATAAGAACATGCATGTGGGAATTCTTTGACAACAACTTCAAAATGAAATGAGATTTGCATGCATGCATGTATTAAGCTTAAATTCTTCAATCCTAGCTTCATTCTTCTAATTCTCTTGATTTCTTGCACTAAGTAACTCAAATTCATAATTTAAGAGTTGAATTACCTATGTTAAGTCCTCAATTGGGCTTTATATAGCAAATCCCTTGAGTTTCCAAGCCAATTCTTCCCAATTCCTTCTAATCTCACCAAGTCTTCCTCAATTCCCTTTTATTTGATCTCAACTTCTCCTCTCTCTCTCTCTCTCTCTCTCTCTCTCTCCACATTTTTGAGGTCAAATAGATGAAGAAAGTGTGTATATGTGTCCTAGCACTCACATTAGCCTTATATAGGTTTGATTAGCATTAGGCTAATTATGTGTAATTAGTTCTAATTAATTTATTCTAATTATTTGATTCCGAATCGAATTTCAATAAAACTTACCATAACATTCTAAAAATTCTAAATAACACATATACGTAGTCAATTTCGTGTTCAGATGCCGATTTTGCCTTCAATTAATAGGGCAAAGCAGAATTCTAAACAGATGTTCCTATAACAGATAGATAGAAGCACAAACATGCATATAATGCACAATTAACTCATAATTTTGCCTTACTTCTCCAGTTCGGCTTAGGTTGAATTTCATCATACTTGAAGTTGGCAAGACCCCCAGTGAATTTGGCCACAAAGTCGGCAAGCACTTGCCCCTCGATTGAGGTTGTAGGCAGAAACTGAATATCATATTGGCCGAGTTCAAGAGCCCACTTTGAAACGCGCTTTGATGCTTCTGCACTATGGAGTACCGACCGAAGGGGGTGGTCCGTTAGTACCCCGATGATATGCCCTTGAAAGTAATGCATCAGCTTTCTTGCTGCCATGACGAGGGCTAGGATGAGTTTTTCCAACGGAAGGTAACGTGTTTCAGCGTCAACCATTGATTTGCTCACATAATACACTGGCCGCTACTCCCCAAGCTCTTCCTTTAATAGTATGGCATTGACGGCCCGGTCGGAAATTGCCAGATATAAAATGAGCGGGTCACCTGTCGAAGGTGTTGTCAAGAGTGGAACTGATCGGAGGTAGGTCTTCAGGTTGTTGAAAGTGGCTTCGCAGTCGGAGGTCCATTCAAAAGCCTTACCCTGCCGTAGAGTATGAAAGAATTATCGGCAGCGATTTGTAGAACGACTGATGAACTTGTTGAGTATGGCGGCCATCCCCATCAACTTTTGAACCTCTTTCACCAAATGAGGGGAGCCGAGTTCCAAGATTGCTGTGATTTGCCTCGGGTTGGCTTCGATTCCTCGGTGGTTGACAATGTAGCCAAGGAATTTTTCGGATTCGATCCCAAATGCACACTTGGAAGCATTCAGCTTCATTTTGTACTTGCATAAAATGCCGAATGTCTCTTCCAGATCAGCTAGATGAGTTTGCTCTTCTTTAGACTTGACCACCATATCGTCAATGTACACTTCCATAGTTCGGCCGAGTTGTTCCTTGAACATGGCAGTGACTAGTCTTTGGTACGTTGCCCCCGCATTCTTTAGCCCAAAAGGCATTACCTTATAGCAATAGGTCCCTCTTGGGGTGAGGAATATAGTTTTGTCTTGGTCTTCCGAATGCATGCCAATTTGATAGTAGCCTCTATAGGCATCGAGGAAGCTCATACGTTGATGATGCGCCGTGGTATCCACGAGTTGGTCTATTCTGGGGAGAGCAAAACAATCCTTGGGACAAGCTTTATTTAAGTCCGTGAAATCCACACAAACACGCCAAGTCCCATTTTTCTTCTTGACAACCATAGTGTTCGACAGCCATGTAGGATAGGTAACTTCCCGGATTGCCCCGGCATCAAGCAATAGGTCAACTTCCTCAACAACGGCAGCAGTGTGTTCTGCGGCTGACCGCCGGCTTTTCTGAACAATCGGCTTACATTTAGGGTCAACGTTTAAACGGTGTTGCGAAATAGACAGATCCACACCCGGCATCTCATATGGTGTCCACGTAAATACATCAAGGTTGCTGAGCAAGAAGGAAATTAGCTGTTGCCTGTCGGCTTCATTCAGGGAGGCGCCAATCATGAAGAACCTGTTTGGATTCCCGTCAATGTCAACTAGATCCAGGGCTTCCGTGGCCTTTTCACTTGGGAGTCGCCCAACATCGTCGAGGCTCTCTCGATCCGGCACCTCAATTGAATTTACTTCCAACTCTTTTGGTGTCTTTGCGGCAAGGAGATAGCATGCTTGTGTTGATTTCTGGGAACCATGGATTTGCTCAATGCCGTGCTCTGTTGGGAAACAGAGCAGTTGATGATAGGTGCTTGGCATGGCCTGCATGGTATGCAACCAAGTTCGCCCCATAATGAGATTATACGGTGAAGGAAGCTTGACAACCAAGAATTCCACATCCATTGATCGGGAGCTCGTACGAACTTGTAGTGTGATTTTGCCCAACGGGTACTCCGGATTAGTATTGAAGCCGAATAATGGATAAGGAGCTGGAGACAAGTCTGACTCGGTGAACCCGAGCTTGATGAAGGTCTTATAATACATAACCCCTGAAGTACTCCACTGGTCTATGAGAACGCGTTCAACGATGAATAGGTTTACGCGTAGTTCGATAACTAATGGATCAATGTGGGGGAGTGTTACGCCGATCAAATCAGAATTGTCGAAGGTAATGTTTGGAGCTTCATGGAGCCGTTTTGCTGGTGTGATTTACTTTTGGGGGTCAGGATGCAACTGAATTGTATGTATTGCGGATGACGTCGGTAGGCTGTATATCACATGGATTATGCCGAGTGGAGGTGAATCCTGTCGTAAAGCTACTACTTTTGTCGAGTTGTTTCTTCGGAAGTACTGCTTAAGCCGACCATCTTGTACCAATTCCTCTAGGTGATCCTTCAATGCATAACAACTCTCTGTATCATGGCCGTGGTCTTTATGATACTCGCACCGCCTATCCCGTCTCCTCGTGTCGGGAGGTCCCACCGTTTTGGATGGCCATTTGAAGAACGGAAGGTGTTGGACTTTGGACATAACCGTGCTGATCGGTTCTGACAACTTCGTATATTTCTTGTCCGCGCGCCTTGTGCGCCTGCTATCTACTTGAAGTTGTTCACTAGCTCGGTGGGAACATTGGTCATTTGTTTGGCACGAATCCTGTCTCTTGTCTCGTTTAGCCTGACTCCGTGATTCAGGGCCCATGATGGTACAAAGTTTATCGACTGAACAATCTCAGAAGGGGCCGTCTTGTTGGCCTTGTTCCAGGCTTTAACTCGCAGAGCGTCATCTTCCACTTTGCAGTATTCCTCGACTTTCTTCATCAACGACCAGAATGTTTTGGGGGGCCTTCTAGTCAAGGAACTGCGGAGGGTACTATCAGGATGCAACCCCATTTTAAAGGCGGTGGTTTCCATGGATTCGTTGCAGGCGTCATCCACAAGATTGAAGCATTCCTAATAGCGTGCCGAATACGCTCGTAAGGTTTCCCCTGGTTGGATTTGCATTGCCTAGAGAGAGTTGGCTTGCTTCGGCTGGACCTCATTGGTGATGAATCTTGCCCTGCAGGATTTCTGTAATTGATGGAAGCTCTTAATTGACGCCGGTTCCAACTTGTAATACTATCTGACGGCCAATGGTCCTAAGCTGCTCGGAAATATTCGGCACATAAGAGCCTCGTCGTCTGCATGCAGCGTCATGGCTTGCTCATAATGATGGATGTGGTTAGTGGGATCCGATTTTCCGTCGTATAGGGTGAATGATGGAGCCTTAAACTTTTTGGGTAGTACTGCCTTTGCGATCCATCGCACAAAGGGGTCATGTTGGTCCTCTTTATCTGAACCATTTCATCTTTGTTTATGGTGTGCACGTGGACTCTCTTCGGAGGAGCTGGTGGTTTCGGCTCGTCCTTTCTTTTTGGGTTCTGGGGATAATAAGTCAGAATCACTGTCACTTTCTTGTCTTCGGGCTCAAAGTCGTCAGCCATCTTCCCTCAGAGGTCGTCTCGGATCTTGGCGTACAGCTTGTTTGAACTTTGCCACTTCCAAGGCCAAATCCTAATGGAGACGCTCGTTCTCAGCGATCATGTTTTCCAACCTCTGTTCGTTTTGCTTTGCCTGTTCCATGATCGCTTGCATGGTCTCATGTGCTGAAGTTGAGGGTGAGGTATGGGCAACTGAGTCGAAGTTCAAGGCACGTCTTGCGGTGATATTCTCCGGTCCCAGCATGTTTGTTAGAGTGAGGTCATCTCTCGGTGTGGTTTCGTCAGCGACTATCGGAGGATCTTCCGTTACGCCCGCCATGGATGTAGTTGAGTATTCCCATAGACGGTGCCAATTGTGGGGAAGTGGTTTGGAAATACTCGTTGGATCCAATGGGACGCTCGAGATCCTTAGCTAAAAACCTGAAAAGGAATGAACACTCCGGTCGGGGGTGCCGGAATTAGCACTCTGACGGACAAGTCAGTATATGCTCTCTTTGTTACTTGTATCTTAAGTAAAACGTACTAATTCTCACATACCTCTCTTTGGTTGTTGTTCTTCTATTTATATACGCTCCTAGTCCTCAGGGTAGGGCCCACTCTTGACTCGTTATGTGATTGTTCACTCGCCTCCCCCTTTTGCCGTATTCCAACTTTCAATTGGCTCCTTGCTCAACTGATCTTTATGGTCGATTAAGTTATTCGGCTTCCAGAATGTACGAGACGGGAGCGAGTATAATATATACTGATTAGCCAAATGTGTACTTGGCCTATCTGCGTCTCCTATTATTCGGCTCTCACAGGTTAAGGCTTCTAACATTCGTTCCATTCGGTCCATCCGTGCATCAGATAATTCAGATGCATCATCACTTCTTGTTCTTTCCATTGCTATATGTAAACAAAATGATAATAAACATAGGCAAATAAATCTTTTCAAATGTTCACAGCATTTAGTTTCATTCATTTCATGTTACACATGTTCACATAGTCATTTCGTTCAGATATGTTCACATGATTATCACACACACACACACACTCACAAATGCTGATGCAATGTCCCTAATTCTTTTCTAGGACATCTTGTAGCTCATATGAACTTTTTTGTGCGTTAGAACACGTGCTCTGATACCACTCTGTCACGACCCAAACTCGCCCTTATAGGTTTAGCATCGTAACCGGCCAGTAATCCTGGGATTACTGAAGGGCTCTAAAACAGATTAAAAAAATTAAAGGGGCTGGTGGAAGCAGATATCAAAATACAATGTCCATTAGCTGTGCAGACGTATAAGAGACAGAAAATTTAAACTTATATTCACATACATATAGTGACGTCATAGGTATATACACATCAATGTCTTACGTCACCGACTTCTAAACAAAACCAAAAAGGGGCTTAGCCCTAAATTCAGATTATACAAAGGTCTTGGTTAACAAAAGAAAGGAAAATATTAAGACAAACATCACGTACGCTAGACTTGTACGTTTGAAACACTTGGGAACCTTCTCGAGAGGCACAGTGGTTGGCTTGACAAAACTAAACTCCAGGCTAGCAACTTAGGTTGGGTCTCGCACCTGATCTCCTACATACATAAATATTACAGTGAACTGGAGCCCAGTGAATAACAACAGAGTAAAGAGTTTATGAATGATGTCCAAATCAGATTCATAAATCAGAGTTCATGTCAAAAACAGATTCAGATTCACATACTTATACAGATTTCATATACAGTTATACATGGTACATCCATTTGCTGACAAATCAGATTGGTCATAAAGACCTACGTGCATAGTTGGTACCGATGACCATAAAGGTCAACATCTTTGTGCACAAGTAGCCATGGTATTGTTACCTCCAGGCGAGGGCCATGTGAACATAAGCCTCGGTATTGTTACCCTCGAGCAAGGGCCACATGCATATTGTCTACGGTATTGTTGCCACCAGGCGAGGGCCACATGAACATAAGCCACGATATTGTTTCCCTCGGGCAAGGGCCATAAGAACTAAGGATGTCACAAATACATTTAAGAAGAATGGGCATTCAATCATGATTCATAAAATAGCATTTCATAAAAAGATCATATCATTTAAGTTAGAAAACACTTATAATCAAAGTTGGCTTTACAAAATAGTTACTCACAAATAACTCCAGTAGTAGTAGGACAGATCACTTGAACAGAACAGGCTGATCAGGCGGGCGATAACACGTGACCTACACAAACACGTGACAGATACACATTGGACACATGTCTCAAAGGTGTTTAACTTATCATTCTTCTTCCTTAGCATGTGTTTCTAGCTCTTATCCTCATTATTGTAGCTTAATCATGGCCTAGGAACCTAGGATGCAATGATGATGCAAACATGTACTTTGGAACACTTAGCCAAATTTTTAAAAACAGGGCAGTTTGCTCGAGCAGTCTGCAAAGTCTTTAAAAGTACTGGGAGCTCTCATTTTATGCTCGAGCCAACTTTTGGTTGCTCGAGCCAAGTCTGAAAATAAAGGGTGGTCGCTCGAGCGGTTTTTTGGTCGCTCGAGCCAACCATCAATCTCTGCAAAACTTCTGAGAGCTCGAATTTTACACTCGAGAGAAGCTTTGGTCGCTTGAGTGGTGCGACCAAATTCTGGAATTTCCAAATTGCTGTTCAGGATGCAAAACTCAAATTCAAAGATTCAAAACACATTCTTTGGGCCCAAAACTTAGGAAAACATGTAGAAACTCATAACACATAATGACTTGAAAACCATTTCGCAAAATCAAGCCAAAAAGCATTGACAATTATTCAAAACTCAACTTGAAATTCAACATATAGAACATGCATGAAGTGATATGAGTTCTTTTCTTCCAAAACATGATCAATTGAGATGTTTAGCACAAAAACATGTTGAATTCTTAAAACATAGCCAAGATAAGAACATGCATGTGGGAATTTTTTGACAACAGCTTCAAAATGAAATGAGATTGGCATGCATGCATGTATTAAGCTTAAATTCTTCAATCCTAGCTTCATTCTTCTAATTCTCTTGATTTCTTGCACTAAGTGACTCAAATTCATAATTTAAGAGTTGAATTACCTACCTTAAGTCTTCAATTGGGCTTTATATAGCAAATCCCTTGAGTTTCCAAGCCAATTCTTCCCAATTCCTTCTAATCTCACCAAGTCTTCCTCAATTCCCTTTTATTTGATCTCAACTTCTCTCTCTCTCTCTCTCTCTCTCTCTCTCTCCACATTTTTGAGGTCAAATAGATGAAGAAAGTGTATATATGTGTCCTAGCACTCACATTAGCCTTATATAGGCTCGATTAGCATTAGGCTAATTATATGTAATTAGTTCTAATTAATTTATTCTAATTATTTGATTCCGAATTGAATTTCAATTAAACTTACCATAAAATTCTAAAAATTCAAAACAACACATATACGTAGTCAATTTCATGTTCAGATACCGATAAGGCCTTTAATTAACAGGGCGAAGCGGAATTCTAAATAGGTGTTCCTATAGTAAACAGATATAAACAGAAAACGTGCACATAATAAACAATTTACTCATAATTTTTCCTTACTTACTTCCAACAAAGTAGTCCTGGATGACATCAAGAAGTGTTTGGAAAAAGCCAAGGACAAGTAGGTTGAGGAATTACCAAGCGTATTGTAGGTCCATCGCACTACGCCAAGACGATCTACGCGGGAGACACCATTTGCTTTAAGTTTTAGCAATGAAGCTATCATCCCCCTAGAGATTGGTTTATTGACCCTTCGATCAAGGGCTTTTGATGCAGGCCAAAATGATATGATGTTGTCCTTGGATATGGATTTACTTGAAGAACGCCAAGATTTGTGACTATGGCACGATACCAGTAGCAACTTGCTAAATCATACAATCAACGAGTGTACCTGAGCTGATATACTCCTAGAGAGTCGGTCCTCAAAAAAATACTACGTGCTACTAAGAATCCCGCAGATGGTAAACTCGGCCCAAATTGGGACGGCCCATACTAGATCGATTCCATCGCGGGGACATGAGCATATCGGCTCAGCGACATGAATGGCAAGAAGTTAACTAGGCCTTGGAATTCAACTCATCTCCGCAAATTTTATCATTAGTATTGATGGTTATGTTAACTTCTTCAACTTTCTCAAATTAATGTTTATTGGCTTTATTGTATATTATTACTTTGTATACGTACAGTCAATCAATGATACAAGATGTTATGTTGCTTCTTTGTTTATTTAACTCTGATTGCCTTACTTTTATTTAGCTTCTAAATGTGGAGGAAAATCTCTTCGTACTCGGCACAAAACTTAATCAGTTTAAGCCTCCGAATTCAGAGCGTTCTTGGTGTTTGGCACGAAGTGCCATCAGTATAAGCCTCCAAATTCATATCACTCTTTGTGCTCAGCACGAAGAACAATCTTTTAAGCCTTCAAATTCAGAATGCTCTTCATGTTTGGCACGAAGTGCCATCAGTTTAAGCCTCCGAATTTGGAGCACTCTTCGTGCTCGGCAAGAAGCGCCATCGTTTAAGCCTCAAAATTCAGAGCGCTCTTCATACTCGACACAAAGCACCATCATTTAAGCCTCTGAATTCAGATCACTCTTTGTGCTTGGCACAAAACGCCATCATTTAAGTCTTTGTATTTGGAGCGCTCTTTGTGCTCTGCATGAAGTGCCATCAGTTTAAGCCTATGAGTTCGGAGTGCTTTTTGTGCTCGGCACGAAGCACTATCAGTAAAGCCTCTGAATTCAGAGCACTCTTTGTGCTTGGCACAAAGCGCCATCAATAAAGTCTCCAAATTTGAAGCATCTTATAAAGTATCATTTTTAATTACAGTATGTAATTTAGAGACATAATTAATCTGACGAATGCAAACAAACATAATTGAATTTTTATTAAGAAAGCATCATGACAAATTCAAATTACATTAGGGGTACATTTATCCTAAGGTCGATCGGCGTCCTAGTTATAGGAGTTAAACCCAAGAATCAAACCGGAGTTTATTACGCCAATTAGCTTTTCTGAAGGTTCGTGGCCTCCTTCCCATCGTTCATTTTCTAGGCGTCATAGGCTTCAAATGGCATTACATAGCTCTGGTATAATGGCGACGCAAAATCCACACCCGCTACTTGAAGTGCTTTGGTCCTTCCGTACTTGAAGCCACGGTTTTCACATCAGCAAACGTCGTTGGCCAGCTTCTCCATCGTCTTGTTAATACCAATTTTTCTTCCTTCAAAGAAGCCCATGTTATAAGCTCGGGTCTCTATGGCCTCTCTTGCAAAAATGTTGGCAGTATCACGATTGGTTATCGCATGATCCATGAGGCATTGTGTAATTGTGTCTCTTGATGTTGATGAACTCATTGTCCCCGCCGTTTCGAGCCTCATTCTTTGCCCACTCCTAGGCTTTCTCAAGTTGGAACTCTAAATTTCGGATCCGCCCATCTTTATGATCAATTTCCTTCTGGACGGTGTGAAGACGAATGGTAACTTCATATGAACTGTATAGTCCTTTGATAGCCCCATGGGCTCTTTCCCTCGAAACCTCATAGTCGCCCCGATTGGTCATTGGTAGAAACTCAACGGACGTGGTGGTCTACTCGACTCATTTTGAAGGTCAGAGCACCAGTAGTTCTAGTGTTTCCTTTCTTTTGGATCCCATTTCTAGGAGATCTGCTTCGTTCATCCTTTATGGGAGATCTGCTTCGTCGTCTGGGCGATCGATGCCTATTTTGCACTTCTGCTCCTATGGTCCCCTTGCGAACAGAATCGCTGGGCCCTTCTTAACTCATTTCCACGTCTAGCTCTGCCAAATTCTTCCCCTCTCCTCTGCTATTGAAGAACAGCCTTCCTAACATACATGATCCTGTGAGCTTCGACGAAGGAAAATGTTTGTTTTGCGTTTGGTGTTGCTCCAATGGACCCTTCGCGAAAACTAAACCTTTTCGTCGAATGTGATGAATCTATTTAAAGCAACCAAATTGGTTATAGGTTGGTTGAGTATACAACTTTATATTAACTATAGAGGCACTACTCTCGATACAACTAAAATGACTCTACGTATGCTCCATCCCATTAATCATTAGTGCATGTCGCCGATGCGTATCATACGTGGTTGGCCCATTTTTGGCATACCATTCCTTCGTTCTCGACCAAGGTAGGGGCAGTTATATGAATCTACTCAGACTCAGGCAGTGCCTTGCTCGTAACTCGACAGTATGCATTTGTTCATGCACAATGCATTCGTTCTCAACTGGAACAAGGATAGATATATGAATCTATTCGACAGTTAAGTCGTGTGAAAACCACATAAAGGTGCCGAATTAACACAGTGTACCCTATTTGAGAAACGGCAACTCGATCGCTCAGCTCCTGCTTCGCTTTCGGGTTCAAGCCCATGTTTTTACCCTTGGTCTCTTAATCACCGTAAGAGCAGGTATGTGATCTATTCGACAGTAAAGTCTACCTCATTTGCCAAATCAAAAAATCATGCCGAATTAACATTGTTCAAATTGCGTCAATAATTACATTATGCCGATTATACGAGCATTAATTCAAAAATGATAAGTACAATTCAATTACACCCATTCAATAAGACAATTTTGATGCACAATAAAATGTTTTCATTTATAAACTGACTTGATACATGAGTTGGTCACTTTACATATGAAAACGACCCTAGCACATTGATTGTAAATCCTTAATATTGATCTTAATTTTTGACCCTATACAGTTTTCAAATCCTTTTGTGATTTTTTGTGTTCTTCTTCTTCTTGTAGAATCCTGCTGTGATTATGCATGAAATGACTCCCCAGTTTCTAATCAATTGGATAGAATTTAATCATTTAACCCAGAGGTTTTGCTTGGAGACACCATAACATTTTTGTCCTGTATCAACTATTCTGATGGACTAAAAGTATCTCTAATTCTTTATTTTTTTTAATCAAATTTATAATAAATAATTATTTTCAATCCTTTCATCAAATGTTCATCAAATCAACATTAAAACTTTCGTGAAATTTGAATCTGATGAAAATTTTTAAAAAATAAATTATTGGAGATAATTGTTTGAGTAAATTTCATTTTGCCTCTCAAACTATCAGCCAAAAATCAATTTAATTCTTATCCTTTCAATTATATTAATTTTATATCTAAACTATTCGATTTCAGATCAATTTCAATAAACTTCATTTAATATTTTATTTTACCCTCTAAAACTATCTATCAAAAATCAATTAGACCCCTGAATATGAAAAATATAAATGAATAAATATTTAATATTAATTTTTTTATCTAAAAAACTGAGAAAAATAAATTTTGAATAATTTTTATATATATATATATATTTGTGTTGAGTATTCTCTAGAGAATTGCTGCTAACTTTTGCTTCGAAGTTCCATTCACTCAATTGTACGACTAGATAAGTACTAACCACGATTTTGTAGGCAGAGATCTTAATATATTTATTTTGATCGTTCAATATAGGTTGCCAAATGACGAAAGATATTTTTCTCATAATAAGTGTGGTCTAAATTTGTTCTCTGAAACTTGGAGAACTAAGAAACATATTTGACTCTCAAAACCAATATATAGGCACTAATCCGTCATATTTAAAAATCTCGGCTATGGAGTTTAGGTATAAAAGGGGAATGCCATTAATTAAGTACACCTCTCACCTAATCAATTGATTAGCCTGTACTAATCCGTTAATTGACTCTCATGAACTTAATTATTAACTCTAATACTTTAATAAATTATGGACTACATAATTGAATAAACAAGATATCACCTAAGTTGGTGTAGACACCCCATTTTTGACCGTCCTCAAGACTTGGACGTCATCGTTTGAAGACCCGATGATCATCCATGTTCGTGTTCGTTTTGAGTTCCCGGAGGTCTCGGCCGCGCGCCTTGCCTCAGGTTCTCTTAACTGGACTATTTTGTGCTTGGTTTTGGACCAAGAACTTGTTAGTTTTTGCTTCTAAGGGCAGAGAATGGCTTGTCAGCCATCCCCGAATCCCACCGGCCAAGTCAGGATGTCACCGGCCATGTTCTCTTGCCACCGGCCATTGGTGATGGCCGGTTGGCACATTTGGTGGTCGGCCGGCCCTTAATTTGGTCAATCGGCCATATTTTCTGGCCGGGACTTCTTTTTTGCCTTTTTTAGGCATTGTGCATGCCAGCTGTGCCAGCTTGCACCCTTTGCACCTTTTTGTTCTAAGCTTCTTGGAGAAGCTTGCACCCTGTGCTCAAGCTTCTTGAGGAAGCTTGGACCTTTGTCTTAGCCTCCTCAAGAAGCTTGCACCCTTTGCCTTAGCTTCCTTGAGAAGCTTGACCCCCTTGACCCCTTTTGTTTAGCTTCTTTAAGAAGCTTAGGTCTTTATCTTGCTCTATATAAGAGGGCCTTCCCTCTCCTTTGAAGGGGTTTAGCAAAAACCAGAGATATATGATATATACAACTTTCTCTCTCTATATCTCCCTCTCTCTCTTCATTTTTGTGTGTTAGAGGGCCTAAAAGGGTGTTTTGTCCTTAGTTTTGCACTAAGGCACCTAGTAATACACCATACTTGGGTTATTGAGGTGTTGGGAGGTTGTTCTTAGAGCTTTTAAGCTGGTTTTGATCAGAAAAGGGGCCTGAGGTTGCTGTTCTTCAAGTGTTCTTCAAGGGTGAGCATAATTGCTTTATATTAACTATTCTTGCACTAGATTTTAACCCACTTTGCATGCTGTTTTGAGCTTTGTGTATAACTGATAAAAGTTCTATTTTTTGATGTTTAAGATGTTTCATTAAGGTCATTTTGGTGTTGTGGGTCGACCTCCCCCTCTTAGGCCTTGTTTGGCCCCTTTTGTGCCTTCTTTGTTGAGTTTTGGAACCTTTTGTGTATTGGCCTTCTCACCACTGAAATCCAGTGGATTTTCAATGGTGGTGAAGGGGTCTTGAAGTCTTGTATAGGGGAGGGACCCCCCTCTCCCTTTGTGTCTCATTTGTTCATGTTTTTGGCTCATAAGGGTAGCATACATGCTTAGCTTTACTTAGCCCCATTTCAGAGGTTTTTGGGTGTTATTTGGTCACATTATACCTTTGTTTTTGGTCGGATTGATGGTCCATTACATGCATCATACACTTGTCTAGTAACCCCCTTTATTGTCATAACATGTGCCATGCATTTGCCCCTCCATGCTTGCATGTTCTAGCTTGACTTCATGAAGCTTTTGGTCATATTTCATCATGCTTGAGGTCTGTTGGGTGCTGATTTGATCATGTTTGCCATGTTTGGTATAGCCACCATGCATTTTGGCTTGTGAGCCTTGAGTGTGTGAGTCATTAGCATGCTTTAGTTGGGTTGTTTCAGTGATTTGGAATCATTTTCCATGCTATTTCAGTCCATAATCCATGCTTGTATGCTTGCATTCATCATCCTTTCCATGCTTTGAAGAGATGCTCTTTTGTGCCTTAAAATGAGTCATTGTGCATGCCTATGTGTTTAAGGCTTTGGGCTGCCATATCAGTGGGTTTTGGGGCTCCTTTTTGCATGTTAAAACTCTGTTTTGCATTGATTAGTCCATGCCATATGCGGTTGGGGTGGTTATAGTAGAGTGCCCTCTTTGTGGCCTTAAATCCCCCTTTGTTTTGCATCCATTTCTTAGCATGTTTTAACTATGATCTATGCATGCTTCAGTCTTGTTTTGGAGTGCCGTAGGACTATTTTAGGTCATTTTGGTCCTTTGGGGTTTGGTTGACATAGCTATGGTTTGGACCCCTTTGTTGGCTTCAAGTTTTGTTCATTGTTGCATGCCTTACTTGCATGATATGGTTGATTTGGCATCATCCCCTATACACTTTCAGAGTTTAACATGTTGGTCTAGTGTCCATGTTTATTATCTTTTGAGTGTTCTTGAAAGTTACCTTTTGTGCCTTAGCTTTAGGCCCGTTGGTGTACATGTTTGCATGAGCATTTATTTATCATTTCCATAGCTTTTGGCCACTGTTTTAGGGTGTGGCTGAGGCTCCTCCATCTTAGTATAAGTCCATAGGTCATGCATTTGTGCATTGTTGCATGCCTATCCTTTTTCCATAGTTGCTTATCTAGGTTGCATTATAGTGTTGTATATCTATTGCATTGCCATATTGTATGCATGTTATGTTGCATTACATTGCATCTTGCATGCTTGGCGCATTGCACATTTGCATGTTTAGTTTGCATTACATTTGGCATGCTTTGCTCACTTAGCCTCATGTTGCATATTTGAGTCATGTTGCATACTTAAGCCGCATTGCATACAAGCATTACATTTTGCTTGGTTTGGGGTGTCAAACCAAGCATGAGGAATGAGATGTGTTTGTACTTAAAGTGACGAAACACGTCTCAATCCTTGGTCGCCGATGCCCTTGATCTCAACATGATAGGGCGTGAAGCATTCATTTGTTTTGTTGCATTCATTTACATTGATTGGCAAACTTGGTGCCTTTGGCCATCATGCATCGAGATGCGTGATTGGTGGCCCGAGGACCAAGGGCCACACTCCCTTGAGTCCATAACATGATAGAGAGTGTAGCCATGCATGCATTGCTTTGAAATTTCCTTGCCATGCACTGTCTGTCCACTGCTGCAGCAAAAACAGGATTCTGCAGGAATAAATGGCCGGGCGGCCGGCCACTTTCAGTGCCGACCGACCATCAAAGTCCAGCCGGTGACCCAATTTATGGTCGATGATCACATTTACATGGCCGGTGGTGCTTTTCATTGGCCGGTGGCATTCCAAAATGATCAGGGAATGGTTCAGAGGTGCCTCAAGAATTTTCACACCCCTCAGAGGTGCAGAACAGTGCAAACAGAGGCAACAGTCGCATGGTAACGAGTTTCCGAGCAAGGCAAATCGAGCATGCATCATCCACGCATTCCGAGGCAGAGCTGCGGCGGTCTCTTTAGTTTCATATTTAGGCTGTTTTTGTAATTAATTTGTTAATTAATTAGAAGTTTTGTAATAATTAATTAGCTAGGATAGTTGATTTATTATTTGGACTGTATTATTCTTTCGGACCCTCCGAGCGAGGGCAATTATGTAACAAGTGTGTGTGAGTGTGTGTATGTCTTCCAACCCCCAATTCTTTCTCCCTTTTATTTACCTGCTTTCAAGGGTTAGTATTAGGGCATATTTAAATTAGCATACCTTATGCTATGCATGCATGCATTCATTCATCTGTATTGCATACACCGGGCTCGGCGCATCATACTAACTGCATTGTATTTCAATTCCAAGTTGAATACATGTTATCTGTTGCATTCCATATGCCATCTTTAGAATAGCCGAGCCTATTGTAGTTGCATTCCTGCATGTGTTGCATTCTTGCATGTGTTGCATTAGACATTTTAGCATAGTTAGGATCATGCATGGATTTCTAACATAGCTTCTGTTTTGGCTTGGAGTACTCGGTAAGTGTTTATGCTTCAGCATCCTTGCATGTGTGTGAGTGACTGCCATGATAGCATGCTTACCATGAGGCTATGTGCTTATGTGATATACCAGCCTGAATGCCCGTGGGTGAAGGTTGAATTATCTGAATTGAAATAATGCATTGATTGTGAGTTTTAAGCCCACTTGAGAGTGGCAAATCATCTTGTTTTCTAAGCCTACCTAAGGGTGGCAAATTAGCATTTTAGCCTACTTGCGAGTAGCAAACCGTTTCAAAAGCAAACATGAGGTGTTTTGTTCCAATTCAGGCAATCCAATCTATACTTGTATGCTGTGTGCATCACGTAGTAAATCTAGGCTAATAACTGGAATAAGAGCACATAATGTTTTCAAAACTCGATATCATGGTTAGTAGAGGCCGATCTTTGATCGGGCGAGCGGGGGTGCTCACGAAGTGACCTTCCCCAATCGTACCCAAGTTCCTGAGCCGAGGCAACTTTGGTGATGACAGACACGTGGCCTTAGGCAATGAGTCAGGATTTCCTAAATTCCCCCAAAATAAAATATTTAGGTGGCGACTCTGTATTTGGCAAAGCAGTCCATGTTTGGCACTTCTTTCAAAAAAATCTGTTTTCAAAAATGATTTGCCGTATTTGGACTCTTTGATGATTCATCGGTCTTGCATTGCACTCTGCGAGATTATTAGATACAGGACCGTGACATTGAGTCCTGAACTGTAGTGAGCCCAATGAACAAAACGGGATTTTCCCTCCCGGGACGTTCGGGGACGTCTATAGTTGGATAGATGAATACAACCATATAAGCCATGATGTTCACAAAACAAATTGATTTTCTTACTAAAAGGACAATGGTTTAACCATATATGATCATAAACATGATTCGAACTCAAGTAATATCACAAAACATCCAAAACATACAATTAAACCACATAAGGCATATAAACTTTCATTATTGAAAAGACAATGCATCACACAAGCAATATGCTATAAAGAAAGAGGACTCACCTAGTGTTGGTATTTTTTCATAATAATACTACAAAAATGTATAAAATAACTTAAATAGAAATGAAAAAGTAAATTTTTTTAATTAAAGAATGAAATACAAAATAAACTACAAAACTAAAAGTATAGGAATGAATTAGATTACATCATGGAACTTATTACAAGATGGATTCACATAGACATACAAAATAATATATAAAAAATAGTTTAAATCTAAAAATTTGAAGGACAAAAGATAAGAGACGCAAACCGAAACCTGTGTGATACCATTGTTTTCTTAAAACAGATTCACTGCCTCCCAATGGGTGCTGGAGGTATGTTGGTGTCTATCACCTACGATATGACGGTCAAAACCAGCTCATGCAGAAGCACCTTTTGAATAGCTTCAGCAAACTTGACAATGACATCACTCTCTCTCTAACAAGAACCAAAGAAGGGGCTTGCAAAAAGAAGATAAGAAAATTTCTTTGGTATAAAAAATCATCTCCAACTTTATTATCTAAAAACACCATCTCATTTTACAGCATTGAAAAACCTCTCTAACAAGCACCTACTAAGTTGGAGGGTTTATACTTGTATGGGAGAGCCTTCTTTAGAAAGCTAACATCAATAGGGTCATCAAATTTTCATTAACCAAGGCTATCAACTCTAGTCATTAGGGCTAGAGTTACAATGGTTAAAAACTCATGGCCACTAATATGATCATCAACTCCATCATCAAAAGTTGAGAGTTACAAAAGTTTAAACCTCTCATGTGCTTCATATATATAAATAAATATATGTATAATGATATTTGAATAAACTAACTAGATGGGTCGCAAAATGAATACTGATGTTAGGTCATAACCCAACCCATGTACAAGCTAAGCTCAACGCAGCATAACCCAACCCAACCCAACCCAACCCAATTTCAAGACTAAATCCAAGTCCAAGTCCAAGACCAAACCTAGTACATGCGCAAATACAAGCCTAGGCCCAGTACAAACTAGACTAAATCCAAATCTAAGTCCAACTTTTATTGATGCCCACTTTATGAGACAATTCTCATTCACAACCTAATGGTTTCAGCTCATTATTTCTATATTGCAACCTTCTCACTTAAGAGAATTCAAAACCATTCAGACCAATCTCAACTGGCGGTTGGGTTCCACTTTAATTTTGAATTAAAGTTGCTGAAAAACCATTATTTTCCAACATCTCCCATACAAATAAAATTGGCCGAATAAAGAAAAATGCTTAATAACAAAGACTCAGAGAGAGAGCACATAGAATAACCCTACATCAGAAATAGGTAGCTGTCGGCCTTGAACTTTTCATAGTGAAAGCCTATTGGATTTACTAGCTGACAAGCGAACGTGATATCTTGAACTATTTTACCGTTTGTGTAAACTGAGACAATAGACCTCACACAGGAGTTACTCCAACCATTGTTTTGTTCTCATTGTTGTGTCCTGTTTGGCCCTGGAACACTTGCCTGGTTCAGTGAGTGTTTTTAGAGAATTTGGCCTTGTCAATTCTTAAAGAAGTGGCCCCACTTCGTACTCACATAGGAGACTTGCATAAGGTATCTCGCTATACCACAGTTGACTATTCACAGCATTAGGTCATTAAAAGCATCATCTTAACCTTCCACCTCACAGGGTATCACTGTATAAAGGAATGAGCAGGAGGACGTACCTTTATAGTGACTCACCCGTTACACGTAATTAGGTTATCCCTTTGAACCTAAATCTTGGGATCTCCAGTCAATTAGTATGGGTTTTCTATTCCAGTAATATTCGGTAAAGGCCTTAACCTCATTCCTCTTGACAACTTCTTACTAACTCTCGATTTAACCCATAGGTTAACGGATCCGTAATATTGTCCTTAGACTGTATATAGTCTATAATGACAATACAAGAGAGTAGTTTTCGTATGGAATTATGTCTTCGATGAAAATGTCTAGACCTTCCATTATACGTATAACTTTGTGCCCTACCAATATTTGATTGGTTATCACAAAGTATACAAAATTGCTAGCGCAAGTTTCGATCAACATGGAATATTCTCAAGAAAATGGCAAAGCCATTCAACTACTTCAGTAGCTTTATCTAAAGCACTGAACTCTGACTCCATCGTTGATCTTGCGATACACATCTGCTTGGAAGATTTCCAAGATACGGTTGCACCTCCATAAGTGAAAAAAAAGTCCACTAATGGACAAGATATCCAGTAGAGGCGCCTCATAGTACAATTGGATATCAAGTGTAATGCTACATATACTCCCGATTATGCTATAAGTACCTTAGTACCCGCACAATTGCCTCCTAAAGATAGGCATTGGGATTACTTGTGCATCTACTTAGCTTGCTAACTTAGTAGGCTATATTTGGCCTTATACAACTCATCAAATGCATCAAACTTCCAATGACCCGAGAATATTCTAGTTGAAACACTCTCACCATTATTCTCAGCCAAATATGAACTCAACTCTACCGATGTCCTTGACACACTTGTATCTGATTTACTAAATTTCTCAAGTATCTTATCAACATAATGAGACTGAGAAGTATAATACCACTAGATGTTTTGGTGATCTTAATACCTAGAATCACATCTACAAGGCCCATATCTTGCATGTACCAAACTTAGAGTTTAATAATTTCTTGATAGTTCTGAACATTTTCTCATAATTACCAAATGTAGAGACACAAATTTGTCAGTGTCTTTGATATCTACACAATTGTCAATACCTATTTATTTAAAACCCACTTGACAATATTATGTTGTCAAATTTCATATGCCTGTGTTACGATGCTTATTTCAAATCATATAATGATTTTCCAAGCTTATAGACTTTCCTAGTCCTGGAACCGACAAACCCTTTAGATTGCTCCATAAAGATTTATTCAACTAAATCTTCATATAGGAAAGCTATCCGAACATCCATCTTGATGTATCTCCAGATTTTGCACAATTACGATCACACTCACCATAACTGGTGATCACGTATCAAAGTAATCCAGGCCTTTTTTTTGCCAGTATCCTTTGATAACAAGCTTATCTTATCGACTTTCATTTACTTGCATCCCAAGGCTTACTACCTATGCAAGATCAAGTTAATTTAATAAGTTCTTTATAGAAAAATGACAATTTCAAAGAAGTGTTTAGACTCACTAGCCACCATATAGATTTAAAAAGATTAGACAGAAGAACTTTAAAGTCCTAGCCTTTAACATCTTCTAGGCTAATCTTTTTTCTCATGAAAATTGTTTTCTTAATTCCATGATGATATTCTTGTGTAAATTTGAATATAAGATTTGTCTACAAGAAAACCGATATGCACTACGATATTGTGCATAATCGTTGAACACAAAGTTAATGGATTTTTAGGCATACCCTACCCGTTTGGGTTATTGTCACCTTTTGCATGACACCCCTACATTTGTAGAACTTATACGAAGGTTCCTGGCCTCTTCAAAAATTCATACATGGTCTTTAAACAATTGTGTCACAATGACTATGGAACTTCAAAATCATATCACAAAAAACACATTCCCAGATCATCATTAACCGAATTAGATCTTTTCCAAATTCAAGGCACCAAAACATACTTGGTCCAACTTGTCATTTTGAAGTCAATAGCCTTACTCTTAGGAATCACAAACCTAGTGATCAATAGTCTATGTGGTGAAATGGATTTGGAAATACTCTCTGATCCAAACAGACTTGCTTGATCCTTGAGACGCTACTTGAAATAGGAACAAACACTCTGGTCGGGTGTGCCGGAATTAGCACTTCGACGAGCAAGTTAGCCTTATGATTGAATTTGCTTTGCTCACAAGTTACCTCCTATTTTTCACCTCCCTTCTTTTGATCGATGCTTCCCCTTTTATGTTGTTCTCCAGGGGCCCACTTCCTTCTTTTAGACCTCCTGACCTCACAGTTGGGCCCCTATATAATCTATGGGCTATTCGGCTTAGTCAGCCATTTAGTTTATTCAGCGAGGGCCTTCCCAGATAGGCCTGGCCTAAGCCGTCTTGTTGCCAACCCTTCTCCTGTCGGCTACGGATCGTGGGTTTTAGCCGGCTTGTCTACGACACCTTACCCAATCGGGCTGACCGCGTCATTTATTTATTCAGCCCCCACAATTGCCCCCCGAGCATCCGATTAAACTTCTTTTAGTCAGCGTGATCTATTGCTAGCATAGTACACTATTCAGCATGAGGTGAACTGTCTCGAAAGTCGAAAATATGGCACATGCACTCCTTTCAATACTGGTTCGTCAACACAGACGCGATATGAAATCATTATAGCTTACCGCCCCTTTTGTATTTGACACTCATTTAATGTGATTTGAAAAGGCGCTGTCCCTCAATATGTTTTAGTTTTTTTTTGAAAAAGCTCTTCATTCTTACTCTTGGTGCTCCTTCTATCAACCTCTCATCTTCAAGGCTACTGCAATTTCAACTCTGCTCCCTAACGTTGTTCTTGCACTATGACCTGTAAGTCCCCCTTTCTCTTCCTCCTCTTGTTGTGTCATTCTGATTCCCTTTGTTTTTGTTATTAGTATATACATATTTTGTTTTATTCCATCTCGAATGATGAATCATCTTAAAGCTCTCCTCTCTAATGATCAAATCGCAGCCTTCCGTCATCATTTTTCAATCCCAAACGACGTCCATCTATCCCTTGTCATAGACAATGTGGTTGATATGGAGAGCTCTGATGCGAACACAATCATCTTTCCTTTTCTGTCAATCGCTAAGAGAGGAGTCCGCTTCTCCATTCACCCTCTTCTTAGGACTGTTCTACAGTATTGGGTTCTAATCCCTTCCCAATCCAACATAAACTTTTATCGAATAATCATGGGCATAGTAGAATTGAATCGCCGACTTCGGCTTAACCTAGGAATCCCATCTATTCAGCATTGTTATGTTATGGCGAAATCGACTGGCCGGCAGGGTCGCTATTTTCTGAGGGCCAAGGACATAGATCACCATTTGGTGACTATGCTTGCCAGCTCTGGCAAGACGGTTGATGATGTCGTGGTTGTCATTCGAGACAATTGGGTATTTAGCGAGGGGAAAGATCGCTTAGACCTAGTGCCTAGACAGAAAGGTGAGCCAAGTGGTCGAATAGATTTGTTTTCTATTTACATGATTTGGCCGGTTTAAATTTTGTATGCTGACCATTCTTTTTGTGCAGGAAAAGATCTAAAAAGAGCACTTACATCGGCAGACGAAGCCGTTCTTGCCCAAATGAAAATGGTCCTTGATTACAAAGGTCGTGCAAATCTGGAAGGACAGGGGTGCGCCACTCACGTTCTATTAAAGTACAATCCAACTTATTATACTTTCTCAGCTACAGATTATATCCCAGTGCCGAAAGGCGAATGACAGCTTACTGCACTTACATTCCCCAAGTACAAGAGCTTAAGGGATTTTGGTCATGAGGGTTCAGACGCCGGCGAACAAGATGGTGAAGACGCACTCGGCGATTAGAACATTGAGAGGTCGAGTCAATCCAACACGGTCGGCGAAGAATCTAAATTAGAGGGCCGTTTGTTGGAGCAAGAACTTAATAGGGAGATCAAATTGGCCTTTGAGCAAATCATCCCTGACCATCGTACTGGCCATCCCTCCACTTCCAGCCGAGTAGCTTTAGCTTCCCTGGAGGAGGACATCTTCATTAATTTAGAACGTTTACCTATGGCTGAATCTAAGGAGATGGATGGAGAATCCCTTGCCCAATTTTCCAGAAGAATGAATGCCGAGAAGATGGCGGCAAGGAGGAGAGTTGAAAGTACTAGGGGAAGCCAAGCTCCCCTTCTGATGGCTGATCTAGAAGAAACGATCTGCGATATTGTTGTGGCCGACTCGGTCCCTATCCAGCAGCAAACAGAAGTCTCAGATGCCGAACAAAGGGGAGAGAAACGCGCAGCCGAGACCACTGCTGAGTTATCAGAGGAACCGATCGATAAACAGCCCAGGGTGGTGCCTTCGCCTGATTTGATCGAGCCATTAATCAGTCAAGCAAAGATAAAAAGTTTGCCAGTTCTCGCTCATGTGTTGGCCATCACAGATCCCGCCGTGGCTTTAAGTGTGGCTTCGGCATTTTCTTTTCCAGTTGATAGGGCTGCGTTCTGTGTTGAGCCGGACGTGGTCTCAATTGCTTTGGCAGCTCAATCGACTATACTAGTAAGTAGCATAGTTTTAAGTTTCAATTTCGACGTCAATTTTTTTTTTCATTTTCCACGCCAATTAACGTGCCTTTGCCTCATTGTTTTGTGTTAGGCAGCAGGAAGGATTGCCAAAATCGGTCGTCGCCATTACGATGCCGTGGTGGAACTCGGTGTTCTCAAAGCTCGAATTGACCAGGAGCAAAGTAAGGCCAAAGCAACTGTAGCCGACTTGGCTGTAGCGACGACGGGGGCTGAGGTTGAAGCCAAGAGGGTGAAAGAAAAGCGAGCGAGGGCCGCTGCCAAAGAAGAGAAAGCTAAGCATGCCGATCTTCTTCGAAGGGTTGTCGAAGAAAGGGCAAACTTGACAGACGATGCTCTAAAGTCGGCCTAAGAAGAGGTAAAAAACTGAAGGCCAACTTTGAGGAGGTGAAGAAGGCCAAGGATCTCGTTGAGGCAGATGCGTCCAAAGCGTTTGATGCCCGGGAGCTTACGGCCAAGGAGCTATATGTAGATAAAGCCTTGAAATTTGAAAATTGAGGATTCAAACATGGTTAGCTCAAAGCTTTAGCGGCAACCAAGGCAACGCTTGATCAACCGATTCCTTAAGAGCAGTTGGAACTAGAACCGCTGGAATCGAACCCTGAGGAGCCTTAACCTTGTTTTGTTTTATTTTGATTCATGTTGTTTTCCTTTTATTTTTTGTCGTTTTGTTAATTATTTTTGTATTAGGGCCGTTTTCATATATAAATTGATGATTGTACTTGGTTCAGTTTATCAATGAAAATGCCCATTTTGTTAAATGCCTTCCTTGTATTGGGCCTTTTTTTGGTGATGAAAGTGACTGTGAACAAAGATTGTTGAATAAATAATGTACAAATCCAAACAAGTTCATGATAAGGCACTTCTCTGGTCTAGTGGGGCACATTTAGAAGATGCCGAATAGATTCATATATTTACCATTGCCCGAGTTGAACATGTCGTGCCAACGCCGAATAAAATATAAACCACACCAAGTTCACAATAAGGAACGTCAGTGGTCAAGTGGGGCATGGTGTTTTAATTTGGCCAAAGCGTTTAGAAATTGTCGAATATATTCATATATCTGCCCTTGTCCTAGTTGAACATGTCGTGCCAACGCCAAATAAAATATAAACCACACCAAGTTCACAATAAGGGACATCAGTGGTCAAGAGGGGCATGGTGGTATAATTCAGCTAAAGCATTTCGAAGTCACCGAATAGATTCATATATCTGCCCCCTACCCCAGTTGAACATGTCGTGCCAACGCCGAATAAAATATAAACCACACCAAGTTCACAATAAGGAACGTCAGTGGTCAAGTGGGGCATGGTGTTATAATTCGGCCAAAAGCATTTTGAAGTCGCCAAATAGATTCATATATCTGCCCCTGCCTCAGTTGAACATGTCGTGCCAACGCCGAATAAAATATAAACCACACCAAGTTCACAATAAGGAACGTTAGTGGTCAAGTGGGGCATGGTGTTGTAATTCGGCCAAAGCATTTCAAAGTCGCCAAATAGATTCAAATATCTGCCCCTACCCAGTTGAACATGTCGTGCCAACACTGATTAAAATCTAAAGCACCAAGTTCACAATAAGGAACTTTAGAAGATGCCAAATAGATTCATATATCTGCCCCTACCCCAATTGAACGTGTCGTGCCAACGCCGAATAAAATCTAAAGCACAAAGTTCACAATAAGGAACTTTAGAAGACGCCGGATAGATTCATATATTTTCCCCAGAGCAGAAATACATAATGTTGAGATCGAATAGGTGTGGAGGTGGCGTCAGCTATGGGCGCATCGTAATCATTGCTTCCGTAATTAATGAACATGGTAGCCAAGCATTTATGGGGCCCTGGGCTTCTTGAAATAGACATTGCACAAACAACAAATGTGCATTCGATAGTGAAAGAGTAATCAATGAACATAGTGTGGAAGGTGAACGTACTATGTTGAGGTGAACAAAGTCGCATGTCGAGAAGATTATTCTTCAACAATAAAGGAGAAGGGAAGAGCTTAGCAGAGTTGGACGCAGAAATGAATCAAGGAGTAGGTAGCGAACCCGGACATCGAAATAGGTCCCCAAGAAAGGGTGAAGTAGATAAGTCTCCCAGAAGTGGGGCACAACAAAGAGGAGGCATAAGAGCTGCGAGCGTGCAGGCTTTTGTGCGAAATGAGCCGAGTGGACCACCACGTCCTCTGCATTTTTCGGTCTTTATTGGGAACAAACCCACAACCGAAGTGGACTCAATTATCCGCGATCTGAACATGGCGGTAGAATTTACTCGGCAAATTTTTCCACCTGAAGTACAACAATTCATGGTCTGACTGGCTGATTACAAAGTCTTCAGAGAAGGAGTCCATGGGGCTATCAGAAGACTCTACAGCTCATACGAGATTGGCATGCTCCTCCGTGCTGTGCGGAGAGAAATTGATTAGAAAGATGGGTGTATTCAGAACTTGGAACGCCGTGTAGCTAGGGCCGAGAATGAGGTGCGAAGAGCCAGAGCCGCCAAGACGCAATAGGCGGGTGCGACGAATCTGACCGTGATCAACAAGATGAACCAACGAGTGATAGATCATGCCATAGCTGATCGTGACACGGCAAGTGTTTTTGCAAAAGAAGCGATACGATCTCGGGCTTATGAGAAGGGCTTTTTGATGGGCAAAAAATCGACATTGAGAAGACTAGAGAGAAGTTAGCAGATGACGTTTGTCGATGAGAGAACCGCGACTTCAAGCACGGATGGACTAAGGCCCTTCAAGCTGTTGGTATCGACTCGACGTCTCCACTGTACCAAAATTACAAGTTCCATTCAAGGCCTATGACGCCGAGAAGACGGATGATGAAGAAGAGGTGGCCGACCCATAGAAGGCCTAAACAGCCGGCAGTTATCTATTTGTAGATTTAATCTAGTGGAATTGTTCTAATAAATATTGCCATTTTTTGAAATGAATATTGCTGCGTTTGATAATCAATATCTTTGTTTAAAAATGAATATCTGCGGACCAATGGAATTTCATTGTATTTAGTTAATGATGAATCTGTTGATTTCGGTAATTCTTACCGCCTTGTTTAAACACAAAAAGGTGCTCCAAAATCCACCTAGGAATTGAGGGTTGTTTTGTAATGGCCTATCGTGAAGGGCGTTCTGAATTCGGAGGCTTTTTCGGTCGATCGTGCTGAGCATGAAGGGGCTCCGAATTCAGAGTCTTTGTAATGGCCAATCGTGATCACGAAGGGCGCTCTAAATTCGGAGGCTTTTTTGGCCAATTGTGCCGAGCATGAAGGCGCTCCGAATTCAAAGTCTTTGTAATGGCCAATCATGATCACGAATGGCGCTTCAAATTCGAAGGCTTTTTTGGCCGATCGTGCCGAGCACGAAGGCGCTCTGAATTCGGAGTCTTTGTTGGTCAATCGTGATCAAGCACGAAGGTGCTTCGAATTCAGAGTCTTTGTAATGGCCAACCATGATCAAGCACGAAGGGCGCTCCAAATTTAGAGTTTTTGTAATGGCCAATTGTGATCAACAATGAAGGGCGTTCTGAATTCAGAGGCTTTTTTGGCCAAACGACCATTTGACATTAATCATATGAGAGAGCTACCGAATACTGAACTGCTGATTAATTATATAGGTGTATATACGGTTACATAGCATAAAAAGAATAACCTCCGAGTTTTTTAATGACAAAATTTGTGCAAGTGGGTCGAATTCCAAGGTCGAGGCTGTCTTTTTCTAGTCATGTCCGAGAGCCGATCTGCCTCTGCACCGACAATCGAGTCAATCTGATAGGGGTCGTTCCCAATTTTATGTCCGTTGGATTTTTGGTGGGAGGAAGCACTTTCTTGAGAACCAATTCTCCAGGGGCGTAACAGCGCAACTGCATGCGCTAGTTATACGATTTGGCAAGCTGTTACTGGTATCGTGCCATGTGCACAAGAGCTCGATCTCAGCATTCTTCAAGAAAATTCAGGTCTAAGGCCAACATCATATCATTTCATCACGTGTCAAAAGCTTTCGATCTTAGTGTGGGCAGGCCGATTTCAAGACGGATGATAGCTTATGTCCCAAAGCATAAGGAAAATGGTGTTTTCCCGGTGGACCGCCTTGGAGCAGTGCGATGAGCCCACAATACACTAGGCAGTTCTTCAACCCACTTGCCCTTGGCCTTTTCCAACCATTTCTTGATTCCATCCAGGACAACTTTATTAGACGCCTCGGCTTGACCGTTGCTTTGCGGATAAGCCGGTGAAGAAAAGTACAGTCGAATGCCATATGTGTTGCAGAATTCCCGATAGGCGCCATAGTCGAATTAGGTGCTGTTGTCGGATATAAGTGCTCTAGGTTTGCCAAATCGGGTTATAATGTTCTTCCATACAAAGCGATTGACATCCATGTCCCGGATATGTGCCAGTGGTTCTGCCTCAACCCATTTTGTGAAGTAATCTGTTGCAACAATCAAGAACCGTTTGTTTCCTAGAGCCTTTGGTAGTGGTTCGACAATGTCCAGGCCCTACTATGCAAAATGCCAAGGACTAGTAACGGAATTCAATTCTTCAGTAGGCAAATAAGTTAAGGGAGAAAACTTCTAGCATCGTTCACACTTCTTTACGTACTTCTCAGCATCAGTCCGCATAGTCGGCCAATAATATCCACTGGTTATGACTCGATGAGCCAATGAACGCCCTCCCGAATGGGCACCGCAACTGTCTTCATATATTTTAGCCAAGAAATCCTCTACTCTATCTGGATGAACACATTCCAAGTACGGCCCTGAGAGAGATTTTTTTTAAAGCTTTCCATGGGGATCCAAATAGTATCGTAGGGCTTTACTCTACAGCTTATGGGCTTCTTTCTTATCTGTTGGCAACCGTTCTGAGGATAGAAATACGGCGATGGGATCCATTCAACTCGGCCCCAGGTCAATGATGTTGACACGAACTGACTTGGGGGAACTGATACTTGGCTCTGGGATGAATCTCATCTCAATGGTTCGCTTAAATTCTAAGTTAATGGTAGAAGCCAAACAAGCAAGGGCATCTGCATGGGTATTTTGATCACGGGTAATCTAATTTAGCTCGTGGTAGTTGAACTTTATGAACAAAGAATTTTCCGTTTTCACATTACTCCCCTTTTAATTGATTGATGACCAATTTTGAGTCACAGAAGACCTGTAATCGCTTGGTGCCGAGGTGAAGCGCGTTATGGAGGCCGATTAGCAATGTATCATATTCGGCCTCATTGTTTGACGCATCAAAAGCTAGTTTGACTACTTGCTCGATTATTGCGCTTTCAGGGGTCATGATCACCACTCCTGCCCCACTGCCACGCTGGTTAGATGATCCATCGCAGTACATATGTGATATATCCCCGACATACATTCTCCACTCCTGTTGGGGTCGGAGGGCTGGCTGCTCCAATTTGAAGTCGGTATGGCATCCCGTAAACTCAGCAACGAAGTCAGCCAAAACCTACCCTTTGATAGCCGTTCTGGGCTAAAATTGGATATCATACTGGCCGAGTTCTAATGCCTATTTTGAGATACGCCCTGATGATTCCACACTATAAAGTACTGTTCGGAGAGGGTAATTCGTCAGTACCTTTATTGTATGGGCTTGGAAATAGTGCATCAGTTTCCTGGTGGCCACCACAAGAGCTAGGATAAGCTTTTCCAGTGGTAGGTACCTTGTTTCGACGTCCACTATCACTTTGCTAACATAAAATATGGGCCTTTGTTCGCCGAGTTCTTCCTTCAGCAATATAGCGCTGATCGCCTGATCTAATACTACAAGATACAAGATGAGTGGGTTACCTGGCGATGGAGTTGCCAAGAGTGGTATAGAACGGAGATATGCTTTCAATAATCTGGCACTCAGGGGTCCACTGAAATGCTTTTCCCTGCCGAAGTGTGTGAAAAAATGGTCTACAACGGTTCGAAGAACGGCTGATGAATCTATTAAGAGCTGCAGCCATCCCCATCAATTTCTGAACTTCTTTGGCCAATTGAGGTAATCCGAGTTCTACGATGGTCGTAATCTACTTTGGATTGGCTTTTATTTCACGATGGTTTACAATATAGTCGAGGAATGTGCCAGACCCGATACCGAATGCATATTTCGAGGCGTTGAGTTTCATCTTATACTTCCGGAGAATGTCAAAAGTTGTGGCCAAGTCGGCTAAGTGAGCATGCTTTTCTTTGGATTTCATTACCATGTCGTTGATATACACTTCCATGGTACGACCGAGTTGTTCTTTAAACATGGTGGTGACCAGCCTCTGATATCTTGCCCCGACATTCTTCAGTCCGAAGGGCATGACCTTGTAACAATAAGTTCCCCTTGGGGTGAAGAATATCATTTTTTCTTGGTCCTCCGGATGCATGACAATTTGGTGGTAACCCTTGTACGTGTCCAAGAAACTCATGCGTTGGTGATGTGTAGTTGTATCCACTAGTTGGTCGATTCTGGGAAGAGGGAAACAGTCCTTGGGACAGGCTTTATTCAAGTCCGTGAAGTCCACGTAGACACGCCAAGATCCGTTTTTCTTCTTTACAAGCATGGTATTAGACAACCACGTGGGGTAAGTTACTTCGCGGATTGCCCCAACCTTCAAGAGCTTGTCAACTTCGGGGGGAGGGTCACCCCTTCAAGATTTGTATCGTTAAAGCTAATCTTGTCGGTCTTATGAGGTTGTTTGGTTGGTGTGCATGGTTTGGACGAGCATGGTTGTTGCTGAATCGTATGTACATTGTTTGGCAGCAAAAGACTATATATCATATAAATTACACCAAGTGGAGGTAAGTCTGGGCATAGAGCTACCGTGTTTGGTGGATTGCACTTGTGGGGGAGATACTGATCTAGTCACCCTTCTTGTACTAGCTCCTCGAGAAGGTCCTTTAGGGTGTAGCATCTGTCGGTCTCATGTCTATGGTCCTTATGGTATTCACATCGCCGATCCCTCCGTCTTGTGTCGGAGGGCCCAATCGTCTTGGCCGACCACTTAAAGAATGGTAGATGTTGGATTTTGGGAAGGATCTTGCTGATTGGCTCGACCAGCTCAATATACTTCTTGTCTGACCGCCTAGAGCGTCTGCTTTCCACTTGATATTGCTCGCTTGATCGGCGTGAATACTGTTCACTTGATCAGTGCGGATCTCGGTGATTCTCTCGTTTTGGTTGGCCTCTTAGCTCAGGGCTCCTTTTTTGTGGTGCAACACTTGTACTAGGGTAGGTGCTGCCGTCTCCACGACTTTCTGACCAGCTTTGACGCGGAGGGTTTCATCCTCCACCTTGCAGTACTCCTCAACCTTCTTCATTAAGGCCCAGACTGTTTTGGGAGGTCGTCTAGTCAACGAGCTTCTAAGCGGACTATCGGGGTGTAAGCCCATCTTAAAAGTGGTGATAGCCATGGAATCATTGTAGACATCGTCTACCAGGTTGAAACATTCCCAATAGCGTCGAGTATTCACGGAGGGTCTCTTCTGGCTTGATTTGCATTGCCTAGAGTGAGTCGGCTTGCTTTGGCTGGGTCTCGTTGGTGATGAATCTTGTGCTAAAAGATTTTTGGAGCTGATGAAAACTCTTCATTGAGGCCAGCTCAAGTTTATAATACCACCTGACGGCCAACGGTCCCAGGCTACTTGGAAACGTTCGGCACATAACTGTTTCATCATCGGCATGCAATGTCATCGCTTGCTTGTAATGATGAATGTGATCCGTAGGATTTGATTTGCTATCATACAGAGTAAACGTCGGTGCTTTGAACTTTTTAGGCAATTTGACCCTTGCAATGTGTCGTACGAAAGGATCATGTTTGTTTTCTACATCTGAGCCATCATCTCTTTTTCCTCACTTGTGCCACACATATGGACTTCCCTCAGATGAGCTGGACGTGTTAACTCGCCCCTTTTTCCTGGGCTCCTGAGATGATGAGTCGGAGGTGTTATTACTGTTGTGTTTCCGATGTTGACGCTGTTGATTGTCCTTTTTTTTTGGCAACCAACCCCGGTCATGATATGGTACGGTCTGTGTAACATGCCCGGGGGGTACCCGTGCACGTTAAACAGTTCGGACTCCCGAGATCTATTTGATCTAGCCTCACGAGTGCAATGTGAAATGTAGATGAGAGTCTAGATTTGGCAACTTTTATTAAAAATCCATTTTATTGCAATTTTGTCAAAAATAGACTGCGTCATCAGATCTCAGAGTCGCCACCTAATATTTTGGGAAATTAGGAAACCCATGACTCAGTGCCAAGGCCACTGTTCGTCGTAACCAAGGATGCTTGGCTCGGAACCTTAGGTATGAGAGGGGAAGGTCAATAATGAGCACCCCCGCTCACCCGATCAAAAGATCAGCTACTAAACCATGATATGACTTTTTTATTTTCTTTATATGTTCATGTTCTGATTATTGAATAAATCCTAAAATTTACTATGTGAAGCAGACAAGTATAGACTAGTTTGCTCAAATTGGAACAATTCAATTTCATGTTTGTTTTTCAAAAAGGGTTTGAATTTGCCACTTGACAAAGTGGGCTTAAAGTTTGTGAATTTGCCACTACAAAGTGGGCTTAAAACGTACATTTATTGAATTATTCCAATTCAAGAAACATGCCTTCATCCACAGGCATTCAAACAGATATGTCACATAAGCAAATAGCCACATGGTAGGATGCTAAACATAATAAGAAAATTATGTACAAGCGGGATGCTAAAGCATAAAAACTCACATATTTATCGATGTCCCGCGAACAAGCTACAAAACAAAGTTAGTAAAATATGCATGATCTTATATACAAAATCCTAATGCAATTCACTCATGAGATGCAACTAAAGATTCGGCTTCTAAAATACGATACGTGAATCATCTCAAGAACATGAGGTAGCGCACATAATCACATAGGAATTGATTAAATCCACAAATGCAAACTTAGCCGAATCAAGATGCATGAAATATGGATGCAAAGCATAACTATGATGAAAAATAAATATGATGTTTATGTACAAATAAAGAAAGCAAGTAAAAGAACGGGATAGAAAGAAGCGGGGCGGAGAATTATTACAACATTTTAAAGAATAATTACAAATCAAATTAGAGAGAGATGATGAGAATATTACAACAAAATAAAAAATTCACAATACACTCAAAATAAAAAAATAAATAAAATAAAAGCTTCTTGTTCTTTAGAACCGCCGGCAGAATTGGTCAATATTTGGAGATTACGCCATCTTGTTCGGAAGAAGCTAACCGGCTGGCTAACTAGGCCAACCAAAACCTGTCTTGTTGCGAAACCAAGAAAATGAACAAACAAAAATATGTAGATGGCTCAACTAACCACTACTGGTTAGATTAAAAAAAAAACAAGAAAACAAATATAAAATAAATAAAAAGTGCAAACTCACAACATAAACCTAAAGCAATAAAACAAATATAAGATAGAACATGCAAGATTACAACAGAACTAATACACGGGAAAAAAAAAAATGAGGTAGAACATGTAAAATTACAACAAAACTAATATGAAATTAAAGTATGCGAATAAAAATAAATAAATAAATAAATAAATAAATAAATAAATAAATAATTATGAGCTAAACAAACCACTAGGATTATAACAACACACTATGAAATATAAAGTAAGAAAATAAATATGAGATAAACAAACCACTTTGATTATAACAAAATACAATGAAATAAGAAGCATGAAAATAAATATAAGATATAAAATATAAGAAAATGAAAGACTAACAATTCACCTTCCAAAGAAAGATTGAACTTTTTGATTTCCAAACTTCCTCTTGATCACCCTCAAGTGTAGGAAGTGTGTTCTCAAATCCTCAATTCGAAATTATGGAGTTTATGGAGTTTGTGATATAGAAAGTGTCTAACTCTCTAGTTTTTCTCACTTTCAATCACTAAACATTATTCCTTATGATCAAGGCAATTGATCTTTGGCTATATCAGAATTTTTGGAGTGGTTTTGGTGTATGGAAATGAGGAATTTCAGTAGCTATGGAAGGTATGGGGTGTATATGGAAGATAGGAATATTTTTTACTCAAAAACTCCATTTTTCTCTCTTTTTTCACTCTTTTCTCACTCCTTTCTCTTCAATTTCGTGGTCTTTTTTTCTCTCTTACAATATGATCATTCTATATAGGCAATGAGGGAGAGTAAAGGTCAAAAAGAAGGTGGGAGACAAGGTGGGAGACAAGAATGTGATAGAAGGGCAAATTTTCAAGGTGGTTGCATGGGATACTCCTTTATGAATGCAAACAAAACCTCTTTTTGACAATGGGGGATAATTAGGTATAATGGAGGATGAGTGGATGCACTTGAATGGCTTAGAACATAGGTAAATGGGTTGTCCCAACTGAACCAAAACCAAAAAAAATGGGCTATTGTTGTTTTGGGCCGAGTCAACAAAATCTGCTTTTAAGCCCAATTTCAAATGGGCATATCTCCCCCATATAGACTTGGTTTTAGCGGTTCTTAGGTCCAAATTGAAGCCCCAGAAGTCTACTTTCCAATGGTGGTGGCCTCAAATTTAAATTCCAAGTGTACAAAGAGATATGCCTAATTTAGTAAAGGCTATCTCGGGCTGGGTCAACAAAATCTGCTCTGATGCCCAACTTGAAATGGGTATATCTCCCTTATTTAGACTTGGTATAAGGTGGTTCTTATGTCTAAATTGAAGCCCCAGAAGTCTACTTTCCAATGGTGGTGGCCTCACATTTAAATTCCAAGTGTACAAAGAGAAATGCCTAATTTAGTTAAGGCTGCTCATTTCCTTCTTAATGATTTGATACTCATTCTTTTCCTAAACCAGTTTTCTTTCATCCCCTCCTATTTCCTTAAACTCCAAACCTATAAAGAAGATGTTTTTAAATATTTTTCAAAAAAGTTCACCTCTCTTCCATTTATTTCCACTTTGTCGTTACTCGGTTTACTGAAAAGTGCAATATTTTAATCAAAATGGGAGCCTCGGGACATTATAGAAACATTTAAAAAAAAAACATATTTTGAAAAGAGGGTTTTAAGGTCTAAAATAGTTTGGCCAAAAAATGGGTGAAGGTTGGGATTAAAACTTAAATTTCATCTTTCTTACTGAGAATTTTTTAAGAAACACATTCTAATTGTCATCATCGGGTAATCAAAAGAAAGCGCCCAAGTCTTAGGGCCGGTCAAAATGGGGTGTCTACAGTTGCCCCTCTTTGACAGAGCTCAAAGTCATTTCATGACGTGAGTGAATGTCGAAGCCTAAAGACGACCCTTTTGACAAGGCCGTAAGACTTGGGCAAACAAACAAGATGTAATGCAAGTGGTTGAATCTGAAGGTTGCCTACGTATCCCTTTGCAAGGAATCAAACCAGCGTAGTTCAGGGGCAGAATGCAAGTGATATGCTCAAGATGCAGTTTGAAAGTTGGACTTACACGCTTCGCGAAGCTGGTTGTTTGAAAATTAATGATGTATGCAATGCAATGCAATGTCATGGAGTGATGATAAAGATATGAAGATGGCAACATGGAAGGCAAGCCTCGTGCAAATGATAGGAAACATAACAGGGGTGCATTGCATACAAAAATGAAAGAGGGGGGTGCATCGCATTCAAATGTGCATACCACACAAATGAGAAAGGAGATGGCGTGAACAGACAGGCACACCTAACTGTATTTCATACACAACTTTCCCTATTCTCCAACGGGGTGACAGACTAGGTTGGTTCAGTATCCAGAATTGAGGCGCATACAAGCTACCTCAACCTATGGGGCTGCCATACAGATTTCAACCAGGGATACACCCCTGGGTATTTAAACCAGACTTTAGTCTCGGAAATCCTGAACCTTTTGCGTTCTAGGCATCGCCATTCGAACTCTAGTTTTCACCGTCTCAGTTGATCTCCTAGGAACTCATTACAAACCAGGCAGGTGGCTATACTAGACCACCTGAAGTCGTTCGGGCACGACAAACACCAAAGGAATTGCACCTTTAGAGGATTTAAGGTCTCTTAGACCGCGAAAGAAAAGGGTGCATCGCATACAAATGTGCATACCACACAAATGAGAGAAAAGTGCATCGCATTCAAATATGCATACCACACAAATGAGACAGGGGGTTGCATCGCATTCAAATGTGCATACCACACAAATGAGAGAGGGGGTTGCATCGCATTCAAATGTGCATACCACACAAATGAGAGAGGGAGTTGCATCGCATTCAAATGTGCATACCATACAAATGAGAGAAAAGTGCATCGCATTCAAATGTGCATACCACACAAATGAGAGAAGGGGTTGCCTTGCATTGAAATGTGCATACCACACAAATGTGAGAAGGGGTTGCATCGCATTCAAATGTGCATACCACACAAACGAGAGAGGGGGTTGCATCGCAAAATGTGCATACCACACAAATGAGAGAAGGAGTTGCATCGCATTCAAATGTGCATACCACACAAATGAGAGAAAAGTGCATCGCATTCAAATGTACTATGTGAAGCATACAAGTATAGACTAGTTTGCTCAAATTGGAACAATTCACTTTCATGTTTGTTTTTCGAAAAGGGTTTGAATTTGCCACTTGACAAAGTGGGCTTAAAGTTTGTGAATTTGCCACTACAAAGTGGGCTTAAAACGTACATTTATTGAATTATTCCAATTCAAGAAACATGCCTTCATCCACAGGCATTCAAACAGATATGTCACATAAGCAAATAGCCACATGGTAGGATGCTAAACATAATAAGAAAATTATGTACAAGCGGGATGCTAAAGCATAAAAACTCACATATTTATTGACATCCCGCGAACAAACTACAAAACAAAGTTAGTAACATATGCATGATCTTATATACAAAATCCTAATGCAATTCACTCATGAGATGCAACTAAAGCGGCTTCTAAAATACGATATGTGAATCATCTCAAGAACATGAGGTAGCGCACATAATCACATAGGAATTGATTAAATCCACAAATGCAAACTTAGCCAAATCAAGATGCATGAAACTTAGCAAAGCATAACTATGATGAAAAATAAATATGATGTTTATGTACAAATAAAGAAAGCAAGTAAAAGAACGGGATAGAAAGAAGCGGGGCGGGGAATTATTACAACATTTTAAAGAATAATTACAAATCAAATTAGAGAGAGATGATGAAAATATTACAACAAAATAAAAACCTCACAATACACTCAAAATAAAAATAAAATAAAATAAAAGCTTCATGTTGTTTAGAACCGCCGGCGGAAATTGGTCAATATTGGGAGATTACGCCATCTTGTTCAGAAGAAGCTAACCGGCCAGCCAACTAGGCCAACCAAAACCTGTCTTGTTGCAAAACCAAGAAAATGAACAAACAAAAAATATGTAGATGGCTCAACTAACCACTACCGATTAGATTAAAAAAAAAACAAGAAAACAAATATAAAATAAAATAAAAAGTGCAAACTCACAACATAAACCTAAAGCAATAAAACAAATATAAGATAGAACATGCAAGATTACAACAGAACTAATATGAGACTAATACACGAAAAAAAAAAGAGGTAGCACATGCAAGATTACAACAAAACTAATATGAAATTAAAGCATGCGAATAAAAATAAATAAATAAATAAATAATTATGAGCTAAACAAACCACTAGGATTATAACAACACACTATGAAATATAAAGTAAGAAAATAAATATGAGATAAACAAACCACTTAGATTATAACAAAACACAATGAAATAAGAAGCATGAAAATAAATATAAGATATAAAATATAAGAAAATGAAAGACTAACAATTCACCTTATAGCGATCCCAGGTTTTAACCCTTGTTGTACAGTGATCCGGAGTTGGTTCCGTGGATGTTAACAGTTGTTAAACCTTGTTTTCGTCCTTTCATACTTTGTATTTAAGTTATAGGATGTGTTGGGCAGGTTTGTTACAGGTTGGTTGTGTTTGGGAACCAAGGGTTGCTGCCCAGAATTTTGGTCCTTCGCTCGAGCTAGCAGTTTGTCGCTCGAGCGAGCTCTTTGTTTTGGTCCTACGCTCGACCCAGGTTTTCTTCGCTCGAGCGAGAGTGGAGTTGTTGTTTTTGGTGGCTCGAACCAGAGTTGCTTCGCTCGAGCGAGCGATTGCGTCTGGTTCTGGACCTGAGAGTTGCACTTCTTGGCTCGAGCGAGATTTTCTTCGCTCGAGCGAGCTGGTTTGTTCTTTGCTCGAGCGAGCAGTCTGTCGCTCGAGCGTGCGTCTGGTTGCAGACCTGAGGGTTTGAATTGTTGGCTCGAGCGAGAGTTCCTTCGCTCGAGCGAGGTGGGTTTCTTGTGTCTGGTCGCTCGATCGACCAAGTCTTCGCTCGAGCGAGCCTGTTGTATATCAGCAGACAGCAGCGGGTTTAACTTCACTTTTTCATCCCCTTTTCATTTTGAAACCCTAGATCCGAGACTCTCTCTCTCTCTATACTTATCTTCTCTCTAGATTTTCATCTCCTTCTAGTGTGAATCTATCCTTTGTTCTTTGTAAGAAAGATAGAGGGTGTTGAGGGCTTTATTTTAATCTGATAAACTTGGGATTTGGAGCACGTTGGATTTTGGTCTTCGTCTCCGTTGGAGCTCTAACTTCAAGGTAGGGATATCCTACTTCTTCTCATGAGTTTTGTCTTTGAATTTTAGCATTTTGATATATTGGGGGTTGTTGTGTAATTTTGAGAAAGTTTGGGTCTTTGTGTAATTTTACAAAAGATGGGGTTTTATATGTATATGAACCTATGTGCATGTTTGGCATAAAGAAATGAGATTAATGTTGATCTATTGAAGAAAATGGAACCTTAGGGTTGTTATGTAGATTATGGATAAAGCCCTAATTACATAGATAAATTAATTGGTATAATTAATTTTGAGAAATGAGAAATTGAATTGAGAATGTTGAAATCGGGAATGTGTGGGATTAAAGGGAGTAGATGGATTTATTTATCGCTCGCCTATGTAAAATGTTGATGTTATATCCATTTGGTGCATTTATTTCCTGTTTAGAAATAACTGCTTTGGGCTATCGGTGGAGGATAGTCTTGATTGTTGTAGACAATGCATGATGATTAGGCAAACTAAAACTAATCAATTGAGTGTGCTATTAGATATAGTGGATGGTATACTACTTCAAATTTTGTATTGATTGATCAAACTTGTATATGATAACTGCTTATATACATTGTTTTGTGTATGAGGAGATAGGAGATGTACTCCACGGCTTATTGGAAGATAGGGGATGGACCTCTAAGCCGGATTTTGTGTGACAGTGATACAGCACTACAATGTGTATCAGCTGTGAAATAGAAGTGTTTTGTTTCATTAGTACAGCACTACAATGTGTATTATTTGAAACGTATGAAAGTGTTTTGTTCATTAATACAGCACTACAATGTGTATTATTTGAGATATATTGAATGATTTTTATATGTTACTGATGCAGTACCAAAATGTGTATCCACCATGAACTTCAAAACTGTTTTAATGATGAACTATAACCTCATCAAATGTTTTGACCGGGTACTGAGCCTTGTTTTCGAACTCAAAGTTGAATAAGAAAGGAAAGTGAATTGTAACATAGACTTGAATGTCGTGAAATTGTAATGTGTTATGAAAAAATGTAAAAGTGTTGACCATCTATCAACTGCTAATCTTTTAGTCATTGTTCATAGCTGGTTTAGTGTATTTCTACTGGACTGTGGCTCACCCTATATGGGACATCATTTTCAGGTATAGGTAGCATGCCACCTCCAAGAACATAGCTTGGGAGGCTAGAGACTGGCAGACTTTTGTTGTTGCTTTCTCTTGATGTATTATATGTAAATTCAGGCCTAGGGCTTAATATGTATATGAGTTAGTACTCATTTCTTGTAACCAAGTGTTGGCTTGGAAAGTTGTAAGCCCATAGGGCATTTACTTTTTTTGTCAATATGTAATACTTTTTGTAATGAATTACTCTAATGAATAGAAGCATGTTTATCTTTTTACCAATGCATGTCTAAATTCATGGGTTTAATGTCATTATTTTGAGGGCGTTACACACCTTCCAAAGAAAGATTGAACTTTTTGATTTCCAAACTTCCTCTTGATCACCCTCAAGTGTAGGAAGTGTGTTCTCAAATCCTCAATTCGAAATTATGGAGTTTATGGAGTTTGTGGTATAGAAAGTGGCTAACTCTCTAGTTTTTCTCACTTTCAATCACTAAACACTCTTCCTTATGATCAAGGCAATTGATCTTTGGCTATATCAGAATTTTTGGAGTGGTTTTGGTGTATGGAAATGAGGAATTTCAGTAGCTATAGAAGGTATGGGGTGTATATGGAAGATAGGAATATTTTTTGCTCAAAAACTCAATTTTTCTTTCTTTTTTCACTCTTTTCTCACTCATTTCTCTTCAATTTCGTGGTCTTTTTTTCTCTCTTACAATATGATCATTCTATATAGGCAATGAGGGAGAGTAAAGGTCAAAAAGAAGGTGGGAGACAAAGTGGGAGACAAGAATGTGATAGGAGGGCAAATTTTTAAGGTGGTTGCAAGGGATACTCCTTTATGAATGCAAACAAAACCTCTTTTTGACAATGGGGGATGATTAGGTATAATGGAGGATGAGTGGATGCACTTGAATGGCTTAGAAAATAGGTAAATGGGTTGTCCCAACCGAACCAAAACCAAAAAAAAATGGGCTATTGTTGTTTTAGGCCGAGTCAACAAAATCTGCTTTTAAGCCCAACTTCAAATGGGCATATCTCCCCCATATGGACTTGGTTTTAGGCGGTTCTTAGGTCCAAATTGAAGCCCCAGAAGTCTACTTTCCAATGGTGGTGGCCTCAAATTTAAATTCCAAGTGTACAAAGAGATATGCCTAATTTAGTAAAGGCTATCTCGGGCTAAGTCAACAAAATCTGCTCTGAAGCCCAACTTCAAATGGGTATATCTCCCTTATTTGGACTTGGTCTAAGGTGGTTCTTGTGTCTAAATTGAAGCCCCAGAAGTCTACTTTTCAATGGTGGTGGCCTCACATTTAAATGCCAAGTGTACAAAGAGAAATGCCTAATTTAGTTAAGGCTGCTCATTTCCTTCTTAATGATTTGATACTCATTATTTTCCTAAACCAGTTTTCTTTCATCCCCTCCTATTTCCTTCAACTCCAAACCTATAAAGAAGATGTTTTTAAATATTTTTCAAAAAAGTTCACCTCTCTTCCATTTATTTCCACTTTGTCGTTACTCGGTTTACTGAAAAGTGCAATATCTTAATCGAAATGGGAGCCTTGGGACATTATAGAAACATTTAAAAAAACATATTTTAAAAAGAGGGTTTTAAGGTCTAAAATAGTTTGGCCAAAAAATGGGTGAAGGTTGGGATTAAAACTTAAATTCCATCTTTCTTATTGAGAGTTTTTTGAGAAACACATTCTAATTGTCATCATCGGGTAATCAAAAGAAAGCGCCCAAGTCTTAGGGCCGGTCAAAATGGGGTGTCTACAGTCTGCTGGGACTTTGCTAACTCCAAAGCTAGTTCTTTACATAGACGTTCGTTATCAGGCGCCATATCTTCCAAACGTTATTCATTTCGCTTTTCTTGGTCCATCATCGTCTGCATGGTTTCTTGCACTGAGGTCGAAAGCAAGGGTGGAGCTATCAGATCAAAGTTTAGGGCTCTTTGTGTGGTGCTATGTTCTAGACTAAACATGGTTCTTGGTGTAACATCATCCGCAATGAGTGAAGGATCATCTGTTATGTCTACCATGGACGAGCTTGAGTATTCCCACGGAGGGTGCCAATTGTGGTGAAATGGATTTGGAAATACTCTCTGATCCAAACAGACCTTTTTTATCCTTGAGACGCTACCTGAAATAAGAACAAACACTCCGGTCGAGTGTGTTGGAAATAGCACTCTGACGAGCAAGTTAGTCTTATGATTGAATTTGCTTTACTCACAAGTTACCTCCTATTTTTCACCTGTCTTCCTTTGATCGATGCTCCTCATTTTATGTCGTTCTTCGGGGGGCCCCCTTCCTCCTTTTAGACCTCCTAACCTCATAGCTAGGCCCCCATATAATCTATGGGCTATTCGGCTTAGTCGGCCGTTTAGTTTATTTAGTGAGGGCCTTCCCAGATAGGCCTGGCCCAAACCGTCTTATTGCCAGCCCTTCTTCTGTCGGCTAACGATCGTGGGCTTCTAGTTTTAGCCGGTTTGTCTACGACACCTTACCCAATCGGGTCGATCGCGTCATTTATTTATTCGTCCCCCACAGTCTACTATTCAAAACTTCATAACATGGCCAATAATCTTATCACTAGGAATCACTACTTTCTTAGCATGTGGTTAGTAGACTTTTCACAATTAGGAATCACAATATCTTGACATGTGATCAGTAGTCACTCTACTACTAGGAATCACAATGTCTTGACATAGGATCAGTAGACTCTCTTATTCCTAGGAATTATCATGTCTTGACATATGATCAATAGACTCTTTTACTACTAGGAACCATCATGTCTTAACATATAATCAGTAATCTGTTCACTACTAGGAACCACAATCTCATAACTGTATAGCCATTGGTCTAACACCTCCTAGGAACCACCAGTTTTCTATCTTTGTGATCAGTGATCTTGCACTCACTAAGAGCCACTAATTTAAGAATATATTTGGAATTTAAAAATTCAAAAAAAGATATTCACACACCCTAATGGGTTGTCTCATCTTTGCTTTCAAGCAAAGTCACATAGCAATCATATATACTATAATTGACACAAGAATAACATACAAATCGCCTTTGATTAATTTAGAGAAATTATCATGCAATCTTATGATTTCCTCTAATCACACTTGATCTCTCTTGATTTTCCTTTAAGAACATCGCAAGGCCTAAGGTTGTTAGGTGGAACAACATTTCTTATTGTTACCTTTGAAGCCATTTCTAAAAACTACAACAGAATTTCAACTTTTCTGTTTTTGCATAAACCAAATTAACACTAGGAAATCCTGAAAGTTGAAATTTAATTCAAAACTAATCTCACCACTAACTTCATAATCGAACAAGGTTAGGAAAGTTTTCAGGAAGATTGGAAAGGTCACAACGGTCCCACTTAAAACCCAATTAACCTTAGACAAAACTTTCAAGAGCACGTTGACTCATTTTCAATAGGAAACAAATTTAGAATTAAGTTTTCAGGGGATAAACCAAGTTAAAAAATCAATTTCCAAGCAAATAAAAATTGCTACCAGGATTATACCACTCATAAAAGTTAACGGGTACTCCCAGAACCGGACCCACTATTTCTAAATATAAATCAGAAATAGTAGCTAATGCTAAATCTTGGTTTCTTTTTCCAAAACCAAAATACTTTGGAAATAATCAAATTATAGCCAAAGTCTTTCTCAAAACTTGGTTTTCTACTACTTTGGAATAAATAAATTAAATCCAAAGACTTCATCAAACCCCAAAGGTTTGAAACCAAATCCATCTTGGTTGCCATTTCTAAACATAAATAAGAAATACTCTTTAGCTAAGGCTAAACTTTGGTTTCTATTACAGAAAACCAAAACACTTTGGGAATAATAAAATTAATCCCAAAGACTTTCTTTAAACTTGAAGGTTTATAATTTCTTTCCTTGCTCCTTTCCTGTCACTAAAACCATTACAAATTAGAAATTAAAACTGCTACAATATGAATTACAACTGTTACAATTATAAATTGTCCAAATATCCCAGACTGGAGTTCACGGTTGCGTTTAGAATGATTTGTTTTGCCAAGAATATACCTCTTCATCTCTAATGCCTATCTTTGTATAAAACACATTTCAAAAAGATAAACTCAATGCTCTATTCCACGTAAAGGAGATGTGTGCAAAACTTTATTCACGTTGCTGCTAAACCTGCATGCTCACTATTTATATACACACTTACATACAAGATGAATTAATGAACCAATAAATCATATAATGCATATTACATAAGTAATTTAAGCTAGAACTCATATTGTGTAATTCAAGCAGCTATAGATGCATTACAGTTATAAAAATGTCATGAGTTTCATGGCTATAAAATAACTACACATATAGGAATATTATGGTCAAAACGTTGGCATTCCAACCATCCAACTATGAGCAAATATATTAAACAATAGAGTTAAACTTCTACTTACCATTCCATGAATACAAAAATATTTTGGAGTAATTTCCTTGATTACAAATCAAGACATGAAAGAACTCACAATTGACAAAAAAAAAAAAAAGTAACCATAGAATGAATAAGAGTTAATGTCATTATAATGCAAAGTTATTCCACCAAGCACTAATAACCATAGTTCTCTTAAAATAGATTCACCACTTCCTGATAGGTGCTGGAGGTATGCCGGTGTCTGTCTCACAAGATACGATTGTCAAAACCAACTCATGCAGAAGCACGTTTTGAATATCTTCAACAAACTTGACAATGTCAGCACTCTCTCTATAACAAGAACCCTAGAAGGGGCTAGCAAAAAGAAGATAAAAAAAATTTCTTTGGTATAAAAAACCATCTCCAACTTTATTATCTCAAAACACTATCTCATTTTCTATCACTATAAAACCTCTCTAACAAGCAACTACTAAGTTGGAGGGGAAAGACCTCTATTTATACTTGTGAGGGGAGCTTTCTTTAGAAGGCTAACATCAATAGGGTTATCAAATTTCCATTAACCAAGGCCATCAGGCCATCAACTTTAGCCATTAGAGTTAAAGTTACAAAGGTTAAAAAGTCATGGCCATTAATATGGTCATCAACTCCATCATCAAAAAATGAGAGTTACAAAAGTCTAAACCTCTAATGTGCTTAATATATACAAATAAATATGTATATAGGCTTTGTTTGGGAAGCCTTGGTTGGGGCTTTTTTGGCTATTTTAGCCACACACACACAAAAAAAAAAAAAAAAAAGGCTTTTTAGCCCAATAAGACAAAACATCACATCCAACCCATAATCATTACATTCTTTCTCTCACAAAAAGTCAAAAAAGCCAAAAAAACCAAAAGCCCTTTTGAAACCAAGCTTTTTAGCCCCAAGCTAAAATAGCCAAAAATGCCAAAAAGCCAAAAAGCCAACTCACTTCTCAAACAGAGGCATAATGATATTTGAATAAACCAACTAGATAGGTCGCAAAATGGATACTGATGTTAGGTCACAACCCGATCCAAACCCAATCTCAAACACATGCACAAACTAAGCTTAACACAGTACAGCTTAGCCCAACCCAAGCTCAAGACTAAGTCCAACTCCAAGACCAAGACCAAGACCAAACCTAGTATATGCACAAATACAAGCCTAGGCCAGTCCAAACCAAGACTAAATCCAAGTGTAAGTCCAACTTTTATTGATGCCTACTTTATGAGACAATTCTCATTCGCAACCTAATGGTTTCGGCTCATTATTTCTATATTGCAACCGTCTCACTTAAGAGAATACAAAACCATTTGGACCCACCTCAACTGGTGGTTGGGTCCCATTTTAATTTCGAATTAAAGTTGCCAAATAACCATTATTTTTCAACACCTAGTACTTCCCATATCAAGACAGTGAAAACATGCAACAATATGGAATGATATTAAACATGGCAACTAACACGCAATATGACCAATATGATGAATATGCATCAATACTAACACTTGACGTACAAAATATTGAACAAAACCAACATAACATGCATGATCTAGCTGGGTTACTATGATGAAACATGATAATATGCAACAATAATCATGAATTAAAGTAGCAAAACAAAACTAAATCTAACTAACATGATGTTATGCTATCATATGATCAACTAGCCATTATCAAATATGAAAAACATGACTAAAATATACTGAAATTAACCAAGAATAAGAATAGTACCTGAGGTTTGAATATCAAACCGAGGAACACGAAAAGAAGGCAGGAATGCTCTTAAGTGCATTCCTAAAGCTTGGATTGTCTATTTATCGACTCTCCTCAACTCTAGATCTACTTTCAGGTGTTGTTTTGCTATTGTATTAGGGTTGAATTTCTGATTTGAGGCGGAATGATAGAACTCTCAAGTTTTCTAGTCCTCTCACATTATCTTTTCAACTCTTAACTCTTGGAGTCCTCAAAAAGTGAGGCAATGAGGTGTATTATAGGTTTGAGCAACCCTAAAGGCTAATCCTACACGTCCTAGGGTTGCCTCCTCTCTTTTTCACAGCGCCTCCCATGTTAATCAATTAGCAATCCCAAACGAAATAAGAGACTATACCAGTCGGAACAAGGGGCAATTGCGCATCTTCACATGTGCTCGCACCACCTATATATAGGAGACTATACCAGTCGGAACAAGGGGCAATTGCGCATCCTCACATGTGGTCGCACCACCTATATATAGTGGCGCCTAGCACCTTGTGTAGCTGGGAACAGGATATGCAGCTAGGTGAGGGCTAGTGCTGTATGACCTCCCAAGTGTGGGCGTGTCTTGGTTAACCCGCGGGCCCACTTTATCCTAAGCCCACTATTATGCTCCTAGGTTAACTTGTTGCCTACGAAAGCTCAATTAACTCCCGATTGACACTTTTGATGAAAACTCGACTAACACTTTTGAAGTTTTCATCAATTCAAACTTAATTGAACCTCCCGAGTTTGGGGATATTGCTGCGCAGGGTGTGCAACAGCATCTGTTGTGCGCAGAAATGGGCCCATTTCGGGTCCATTTTGATAATCCGAACCGTTCATATTTTAGAATACATTAAGTAGAATATGCCTGCAAAAAATCAAATTAATTGGATATCGTTTACATATTCATCCACTCACATTTGTATTCATTTTAATACTTTAAATCACAATTATTATTTATTTTTGTAGACAGAAATATGAGTGGATGAATGGGTAAACGATATTCGATTAACTTGATTTTTTGCAGGCATGTTCTGCTTAATGTATTCTAAAATGTGAACGGTTCGGATTATCAAAATGGGCCCATTTCCGCCGCACAACAGATGCTGCTGCGCATCCCGCGCAGCAGCGTCCCCAAATCCGAACCTCCCTCCCTCCCTTGTCTCTCTAAAAGAGACCAAAAAGGTAGGTTTTGGGTAAAAATAGGTTCGGAGGCAAAATGGTTATTTTTGAAAGGAAAAAAAGAAAGAACAGGATTTTGGATGAAAATAGGGTGATACAATAGCTCTCAGCACTCCGAAGCATTTCTAAAGTCGAAATTCACTATTTCATCATTGGAAAGTATTTAAGTGCTTAAGTCCTTATGCTCGGTTAAAATGAGATATCTACAGTGTGTCAAATTTACATTGAAGCATGGTTTGCACTATAATTTTTTAGAGACAAATTTATTTTGTTGTGAACCAAGGCTTATAACATTTTGAGACAAATTTACTTCATTGGTAATGAAGGCTCATAACATTTTAAGACTACTTTATTTGGTTGTCAGTTACCTGTACATAAGTTTGTCCCTACATGTAAACCCACTCCCTGCCAAATAAAATAAGAAGACTTACGTGTGGATCCTAATAGGTAGATTTATTGTGCAATAGGTACTATGATAATTAATGACGTTTTTTCATTTAACAATATTAAAAAACGTCGCTAATTGTTAATTTTCAACGACAGTTTAAGAATTTTGTCACAAAAAATGTCACTAATTATAAGTTTTAGCGACAGTTTAAAAATATCGTCAACAAAAGTCACTAATTTTCAACTTTCAGTGACAGTTTGAAAAATTCGTCACAGAAAAACGTCACTAATTGTAAGTTTTAGGGACAATTTATAAAAACCGTGACCAAAAAAAAAAAAAAAAGTCACGAATTGTTAGTTTTTAACGACATGCAAATAATTGTGACACAAAATTATTTTTAGCGATAATTTACTAGCACTTATTTTTTAATAGGATTTAATGCAAGTTAAGTCCAACTATCAATCTCTATTGGTATTTTACCTAATAAAATATTCCTAATTTCTTACTTATTGCCTCATGATCAAACATTGTGAAACTATATGGAGGTGGAAGAATGAGAAAAAAGTCATTAACACATGAGAGATATAAGTGTCACTTATACCGCCACAATCTTTCATTTGCATGCTACGACCGACCCACTTACACCCCATCTATGAGTAAATTTTTTTCTCATTTTCCAGCCTACATGTAGTTTCTCCTAATTTTTTTCTCAGTTTCTTGTGAGCCTCACGATCTTCTCTCGACGACTCATCAGTTACTCTCTACAAATCTTGTCGGTGGGTTTGAGATTCAATCCCTAATTCCCAATCTAATTATGGTAAGGTTTGTAACTCCGATTAAAGTCTAATTCAATCGCTAATCTCTCTGATTTTTGTATCTCTCAAATCTCGTCGATGAATGGAACTTCAAAAGAAATGTAACTCCGATTGATGATCAATTCATCGATTATCTTGTCATTCTTCTTTCCCACTTTGTTCAATCATGTTTTCTCACATTTATAACTCCAATATTATTAGAGAGAACATATTTGCTTCACTCATATCTGTATTCTTGATGAGAATGAGGGTGAGAGTGAGGATGAAGATTAATAATTTCTCATATCTTATAACATTCTTGTATCATTCACTCATTATATAATATCAAGATTGCGATGCTGAACACTCATATCTTGTGTGTTGTCGTGCTTGATATCTAGAAGAGGGATTACCTCTTATACATGAAGTAGTTATGCAGCTCATGATTTATTTTTCAGTTGTTCAGGGTCGATACACGGGCTAGAAAATTGGGGCTACTTAACTTGGCCTTTTTAAGTATATGAATTGCCAAAAAAAAATATAAATAAATAAATAAAATAAAATAAAATTGGAGATGATTTTCTTTCATAAAAAATGGTTAAAACATATTTTTAGGATAAGTTTGAAATTAAAAAAAAAATAATGCAAAAAAGAAAAAATGGTAAAAAAGAATTAGAATGTTTCATATCAAATCAAGGTTTTAATTAAATTTTCACACAAATTAATGAAAAAAAAAAGAAGAAAAAGAAGTAATGCTGAAAGATGCTCTTAATAATAGTGAAGTCATGAAGCCACCTGTGTGTTTTCTTGGTTATAATGTTGTTAAAGAAACATTTTATTAACAGTCAAAATTAGAATAGATAAATTATCTCAAGCTAACTATCATATTTTAGTTGTGACCAAAGTGTCATCTCAACATATTGTCTTAGTTTCGGACAAAATAATTTATCATATACTTGATAAGAAAGAAATTACAGAATAATTTTATTTTAAAATTATTTAGTAATGACTCCTTATTGACAAATCAAACGTAACCTATATGAGGTTATGTATTTAGGATACCATAACTTGTCCCACCAATTTTAGATTTATATTAATTCTAGCAATTCAACCACATGTTACAAAGACTTTGGTAATAAAGACAAGCTAATTGACCATGACTGGTAAGTATTTGGCCAATTTTGTATTCGTTGTTTGTTAACCAATTCCTACAACATTAATTCAAAGATTTGAAAAGTGGAAAAGTATCCCATATGAGTACTTTCCTTGAACACTCAAATATCACATCATCCAAACAGGACATACAATGTGTGAATCAGAATTGTGAAAGGAGAGGGTGTGCTGTGTGGTCAGGACGGATCTAGGATTACGATTTTGGAGGGTCAAAGTATGTTTAATCTCTAATCAATAAAATTTAAAATTCAATATCAATTTCTACTAATATAAAAAAAATCAATAATGTTACGATAAAATATTAAACTATATATTTCTTGTCAACATAGTTGAGTACAAAAAGATGATCATACAATTGACAATATTTTTTTGCCCATATTCACTTACAAAAAGTAGTAACTATTTCTACATGTATTTATTTACTAAAATTAGGCATCTTCAATCGAGTTCGATACTCTTTCATAATATCAAAAGCATAAATGATAGAGTCTACATCAAACTCTTAAGCAATGTCTTTTTCAATGTACGTAATCATGTTTCTAAAATTTTGTTTTCTTCTTGACTTAATTTAAAAAATACATATACATGAAATTTAAAATAGATTATTATTTATGTTAACTGATTTAAATTTTTTTTTTCAAATAATTTAAAAAATTAAAAAGTTATTTTATATAATTTTAAAATTATTTAAAAAAAATTTAGAAATACAAATTCCTATGATATTAAATTATCTAATGTAATATAAGAATATTTGGGGAAATTATCCATAGGTCCCATGTGAAACATGTGGTCTCCATTTAATCCCATAACTTTTTCATTACACCCAAAAGTCCTTTCCTCTCTCTCTCTCTCTCTGCTTTTTGCTTCCCTTCCTCTCTCGTTTTTTTTTCTGTATTTTTCTCTCATCGTGTTTGTCATGGAAGACGACCACCGGTGATCATGTCTTTCTCCATTGATCGAGGTTCATTAATAACCACCAACCATCGAAATCAACTCCGACGAAGAAGATGATATATTTTCCGACGAAGAAGATGAGTGGATCTACTTAGATCTGATGTAGATCTACTCAGATCTACATCAGATTTGAGTAGATCTACACAGATTTGGCTAGATCTAAACAAAAAATAGTTGTCGGAGTACAATCCTCTTTCTACATCCGTCTTTCCCCTTCGATCTCTTTTTTTTTTTTTCTTTCTACTATACACTTTTGTTTTTCTGTTCTAATGGAGAAAATTTTCGAATTCTGAACAAGTAATTTTCGAGTTTTAGTTACAGGCGGTGAAAACTGTAAAATTTTGCAGTTTCAAATTTTTTTTTGAATACTGGAATGAATCATGGTTTAAAACTGTAAAATTTTGTAGTTTTATAATATTCTTTAGAACTGTAAAATTTTATAGTTTCATAACATGTTTTTTAATTTTTTTTTTCCGGCAATATTCTAGGCATTCCAGTGAGTCTCCGGCGACCGTTAAACGGAAGTCCGACGGTAGTAAGATGTGAACAGTGTCTGTAAATTTAAAAAAAAAAAAAAGAATTTTTTGGTAACAATTAAAAATGTGTTGGACTAATTAGTGCAAGTATTTTATTTTGAAACTAAATAAGTTTTGAACTTGTTATATGGGACTTATCAATAAGTCCTCCAAGATCTTTTCTAAATTTTTAAGGTGCGGTCAGCTCCAAGCCCCTAGATGGGTCTGGTGGGTCCAAAAACTCTAGTAGCATTCTTTAAAAATTTCCTCTCACCATCTCAATAACGCTATAGTGTATAATTGTCAAGAGTAGATTTGACTACTTACTTTTTGGTTATATCTTCCATATCAGAATTTGTAGCTTTGCTTTGGTTTCACAAGTGATTTGATGTGCTGCTTTATTTTTCCTTTTTTTTTTTACTGCTCTCTCTCTCTCTCTCACCCTTATTCACTTGTTCACATTTGAAATAATCTTCAAAATTTAAGATTTGTTTAAGAAGTGGATTAGTTTTTTAATTTTTTAATTTTTTTTAGTTATTTTAGTTTAGGACTAAAAAGTCTAGTTTGAGAAGGATTTTTGGTTGTTTTAACTTTTTTAATTTTTTTTTTTGAAAGAAAAAATGTAATGATTGTAGGTTAAATATAATGTTCTGTCTTATTAGACTAAAAAATCTATTTCATTTTTTGTGACTATTTTAACTAAAAAAGTCACAAAACTTTCTTCTCAAACGTAGGCATAATGAACGATGACATGATGTGCTCTTACAGATTCTGTATGCAAAGTATATGTGAAATTTGATAGGTGTGACAATTTAGGCATGGAAGTCTTGTTTTAGGGATTTTAACAAAAAACATGGCACATGGAAAAGTTTTTCTTCTCTTTATTTTTATGACTCTTTCAAGAAAGATTTTTTTGGAAGTTTGGGGGTGTTTTGATATCTCAGGTTGAATCTGAGGTTGAACTATGCGGGGCGTTTTTTTAAAAGGATTGGAGGAGAGATTGGATTATATGTCCAATTTATGAAGGAGTTTATTGTTTAATTGAAAATTGGTTGGCCAGATTAGGAATTTAATCAGAATTTTATGTCATTCATATGTGAGATTGTTGTATCTGAAGGAGGGAGAGGGGAAGGTGGGATAGAAATTGTGAGATAGCAATCCCATGGGATTAAATTGTAAAAGGATACTTTTGCCGCCTAAATACATTGATCTTATTTTATTTATTTTTTTTTTTCAAAAAAAATGGTGGGATAAACATTCAATTTTTTTCCCACTATCACATAGACAAATTGTTTGGTTTCATTATGAATTATAATTAATAAAATAAAATAAAATTTAAAAGTCTCAATTAAAAAATATAATAAATTTATTTAATTTTTATTGACGTTTTATTTATTTGATTTTTTAAAAGTTCTAGCAAAAAGGAATATATATATATATATATATTAAAGACATATTTAGTATTGCTATTACTCAATAAACAATTGAAAAATGTAAAATAGTCATTTAAGTATTTATTTTTCTTCATAATATTTCAACCAAACATTGGATTCATTAGGATAGTCCTTTTCAAACATCTCCTATGGGAAAACAAACATGAGATACACATCATTTCCAACCAAATAGTCTAAGGATTATGTATTCCAGGATTAACAATTCAATGGATTACAATTTCTCCTTATCTAGTCCATCCAAACAAACAAGCAACCTTTAAATTCAGGATATCAAACCTGGAGATAGTATCCTGTTCAACCTTCTCAACAAATTTGTGACATGTCCATTGTGGAGAAGTAGTTTGGAAATACTCTTCTGATCCTAGGGGACGCTCGTGATCCGCTGATAGTCACCTGAAAAGGAATAACCACTCCGATCGGGGGTGCCGGAATTAGCACTCCGATGGACAAGTCAGTCTCCACACTCAAGAATGCTTGTATTCTAAGTTAAACACAACAATTCTCACATACCTCTTTCTGGCTGATGTTCTTCAATTTATATCTTTTCTTCCATAGGCCTCGGGATTAGGTCCATTTCCAACTCCATATTCGGCACATTTTGTAGTAGACCGCTCTTTACTCGGCCCCTTACTTAATCGGCTATTTGGCCGAGTAAAGTTGGATTCGAGCTTACGAGCCGATGTCGAGTGCCACGAATTTCAACTCTCCTAGGTCCGACTATCCGGAATCTCTACGACTCCCAATACTCGGCCCCCACAATTGCCCCCCAAGCACTCCACTAATCGACAGTTGGCTGGAGTGTTTGGCTTCGAACTCGAAAAGTCAGAGCCGAAATTCGGCGGCTGACCGTATTCCAACGCAAATGTCTGAACACACGCTTCTCGGTTATCATTTCAACTTCCCGCCTCTTCGTACACTTCTATTTATTGTGATTTAAAATTTCGACGTCTTTTCAAATGCATACACGCTTTTAGACGCTCGTCGCTGGACTGCCTTCCGAATTACCTCTGCAACTTCCTTCTCTTCTCTATCTTCTTCGCCTCTTGTAAGTTCTCTCATTCTCTGCTTTGAATCTCTTTCCTTGCTTTGTTTTTTTTTTTTAGCTTAGCATATTCCTATTGGCTGGGGGAAATGGCGAAACATTTAAAAGATCTCCTCTCATCGGATCGAATTTCTGGCTTCCGACGCCATTTCTCCATTCCTGATGACGTCCGTTTGTCACTTGTGACAGACGACACCCTCGATATGGAGAGGGTTGATGAAACCACAATCGTCTTCCCTCTTTTATCAATCGCAAAGGGTGGAGTCTGTTTCCCCCTTCACCTACTCCTTAGGGCCGTGCTCTGCCACTGGGGCTTAATCCCTTCCCAACCCAATGTCAACTTCTTTAGGATCGTGATGGGGATTATCGCACTAAACCATCGCCGTGGGCTTAGCCTTGGCATTCCCGCTATTCGGCATTGCTACGCCTTGGCCAAGTCTTCTGGTCGGCACGGGCGTTATTTCCTTAGGGCGAAAGACACCGACCATCAACTAGTGACCATGCTTTCCAGCTCTGGGAAGCGAGTCGACGATGTTATGGTTGTCGTCCAAGGAAACTGGGAATTCAGCGAAAGCGAGGACCGCCTTGATCGTATTCCTAGGCGAAGGGGCGAACCAGGTGGCCGAGTATCTTCTTTTAATTATTTACTTTTTGTTATAATCTATGAAGCTTCATTTTCGGGACCTCATGGTTTTGCTTTTGCAGGAAACGATTTGAAGAAAGTCTTGACTTCAACCGACGACGCCGTCCTTTTGAAAATCCAGGCTGCGCTCAAGTATTTTAGCCGGCTGAGTCTTCAGAAACAGGAGAGGGCGGCCCACGTTTTGCTCTGCTATGAGCCGACTTATAAAACCTTTTCAGCGGCGGAAAACATCCCAATTCCGAAGGGTGAGGAGTTTCTTACCGCCCTTATCTTGACTGATTTCAAAAATTTAAGACAAGTCGGGGTTGGGGGATCAGATTCGGAGCGACTGGAAGTAGCTGAGGTCGCCGAGTCAGACCAATCCGAAGCCGAGGTCGACGAGGCTTTGAAGTTAGCATTCGAAGAAGTCGGCCTTAATTCGGTTAATCCTCCGTCCACGTCGGATCGAGAGGACCTTCCACTTGACGATATTTTTCACGGTCTGGAGATATTCCCAGCGCGTACACCGAAGATATGGCTGGGTTGAGCCTCACTAAATTTGCCAAGAAGGCGAACGCGGAAAGGATGGCAGCGTAGAGAAGGGCGGAGGCCATTCGGGTTGTTGAATCTCAGCCCTCACCTATTGAGGAGGGAACGGCAAAAAACAGGAGTGTCGAGGTGGAACCTTTTGTGCAGGCAAGTGTAGAAGTTGAGCAAAGGGTGGAGAAGCGCACTGCCGAGGTCGAGGCCGGCTCAAAAGAAGACCGCGCCGACAAACGACCTCGTTTGCAAGGATCGGATGTGATTGCACCTTTTGTTATTCAGCCGAAGATAAAGAATACGCCGATCTCCTCCGATGCTTCGGTAATCGAAGATCCAGCGGTCGCACTCGGCATGGCCACGTCCGTTTCACTGCCTGCTGACAAGGCGGCTTTTCGGGCGGAGCCGGATCTGGTTGCAATTGCGTTGGCCGCGCAATCGGCTCTTTTGGTATATATCTTGACTGTCTTTTCACTTTACGCAAATATTGTTTTGGCCTAAACTTCCTGTTTTGCAGGCCGTCGGAAGGATAGCCGAGATGGGCCGTCGTCATCACGATGCCGTCGAGCATATTGGCCGTTTACAAGCGGAGGTTGACGGCCAAAGGAGTAGGGCCGAGTTCGAGGTGGAGAGAGCCCGCAATGCTGAAGAATTGAGATCGGTCGCCGAGAAGAGGGCGGATGCGAGCGACGACGCGCTTAAATTGGCCCAGGAGGCGATCTCTAAACTGGAGGCTGAGTTGGAAGAAATAAAGGCGGCGAAGGAAACAGCCGATCTGAAGGCTTCTAGCGCATTCGATGTCGAGAAAAAATCTGCTTTTGATGAATACGTAGACGAAGTCCCCAAATTTGAAAATCGGGGATTCAAACACGGCTGGCTCAAAGCCCTTGCTGCTGCCAATGTAACATTGGCTACGCCAATTCCATACGAGCAAGTGGATGTTGAGCCGCTGGAGTCTGACTCCGAGGACTAATTTGGGCGGCTCTTGTTTTTATTTTAGGATTTGCGTGTATGTTTTCAGCTTTTTATTTAGTAATTTTCAGCATTTTACAGCTTTTTGTTTAGTAATTTTCATATGTAAAATGGCTACAATTTGTGCCCAATTTACTTAATGAAAATTCATTTTGTTCTTTGCTGTATTTAATGAATGGTATTGTTTTGTTGCTGTTTTAGATCAAACGTTCTGTATATTCGCCGACTATATGATTAGGCCATTTAAAAAGCTAGTGCATGAAGTGGCTGTGCCACATATCAATCGGCATGGGGCCAAGATGCTCGGCCGGTTAGATTAATAAATCTGCCCTTGCCCCAGCCAGTGCATGGACTTCAAGGCATTCCCCTATAATTGCCGTTTAGATAATTAGGCCGTTTTAACAAGCCAAAAATTAGTGCATGAAGTGGCTGTGGCACATATCAATCGGCATGGGGCCAAGATGCTCGGCCGGTTAGATTAATAAATCTGCCCTTGCCCCAGCCAGTGCATGGACTTCAAGGCATTCCCCTATAATTGTCGTTTAGATAATTAGGCCGTTTTAACAAGCCAAAAATTAGTGCATGAAGTGGCTGTGGCACATATCAATCGGCATGGGGCCAAGATGCTTGGCCGGTTAGATTAATAAATCTGCCCTTGCCCCAGCCAGTGCATGGACTTCAAGGCATTCCCCTATAATTGTCGTTTAGATAATTAGGCCGTTTTAACAAGCCAAAAATTAGTGCATGAAGTGGCTGTGGCACATATCAATCGGCATGGGGCCAAGATGCTTGGCCGGTTAGATTAATAAATCTGCCCTTGCCCCAGCCAGTGCATGGACTTCAAGGCATTCGCCTATAATTGCCGATTAGATAATTAGGCCATTTTAACAAGCCAAAAATTAGTGCATGAAGTGGCTGTGGCACATATCAATCGGCATCCGTCGTTTGGAGAAATTGCCTCGGGGTCGCTGCATACCTACGAATAAATGGGGTGAGTTGGCGCCAATGGGTCCACTTATTCTTATTCAGACTCGATTTGGACTAGCTTGGGGCGAGGGCGAATGTCAAACAGACTATTCTTCAACAGCAGAAGAGAGGGACGAACGCTGGCTGAACTAGATACTGCGATGAATCGCAGCAGCGAGCCTGCGCGTACGGGAGGAAGGACGTCCAAGGAAAACGAAAAACGTCAACCTTCAAGCCGTCGAAGCAGATCGCCCCGAGGAGAGAAGCATCAACGGGGAAGCTCCCCGCGACCACGACCGAGGAATGAGTTAGACGCTGTTCGTGGGGAATAAGCCGATGACTGAGGCAGATTCCATCGTTAATGATCCGGGTGTAGCGGTCGAGTTCGCTCGACAGATCTTTCCACCAGAAGTCCAACAATCGATGGTTGGATGACAAGATTTCGAAGTGTTTCGAGAAGGTATTCATGGGGCGGTGAAGGGGCTGTACACCGCCTACGAAGTCGGCATGCGTCTGCACGCCGCGCGGCGGGAGATGGAGAAAATGGACGAACGGGTCCGCAGTTCGGAGGCTCGTGCGGAGAAAACCGAGGGCGAGCTTAGGGAGCTTAGGAAGGTTAAAGTCGCCGACCCGCATGCGGCGGGTCAATCTAACCCGATTGTGGACGAGAGGGTGACCCAACGGCTATTGAGTCATGCCATCGCCGACCGAGATACGGCAAGCATGTTTGCCGTAGAAAATGCGAGGGCCAAGGGTTACGAGCAGGGCTTCCATGCTGGCCGGAAGGTTGGGATCGACAAAACGAAAGAGACACTTGCTGAGGAGGTCTGCCGATGCGAGAATCGGGGCTTTAAGCATGGTTGGATCGCGGCTCTTCAGGCCGCGGAGGCTCTCCGAGCGAAGGGTGTCGATTCCAACTTATGTGGCCTGGATCATCGTGATCATTTGCCCTTTTCTGCCTTTGAAGTTGAAAAGAGCGATGATGAGGGAGACGCCGAATAAAAATATTCGTTGTAAATGTTCAAACGCGGATTGCGTCTAAAATTATGTGATTATTGGTTGGTCGAATAAAAAGTATTTTATTTTCAATGTTTTGTTATAAGTTTTGTTCGGCACACACGTGCTTGCATGTGTTTTATTATATAAATGTTTGAATAAACGTATTTCAGACGATTGAATGGACATTGTTTGGCCTGTTTTAATCGACATCATTGTGTTACGTACAACCCGAAGGGTTAATCGGCCCAAAGACCTCATGCGCCGATGGGGCTCCAAATCCGGAGACTTTATTTGGCCAATTGTGATATCCACGAAGGGCGCTCCGAATCTGGAGGCTTAATCGGCCCAAAAACGTCATTCGCCGATGGGGCTTTGAATCTGGAGACTTTATTTGGCCAATCGTGATATCCACGAAGGGCGCTGCGAATCCGGAGGCTTAATCAGCCCAAAGACGTCATTTGCCGATGGGGCTCCGAATCCGGAGACTTATTTGGCCAATCGTGATATGCACGAAGGGTGCTCCGAATCCAGAGGCTTAATCGGCCCAAAAACGTCATTCGCCGATGGGGCTCCGAATCCGGAGACTTGATTTGGCCAATCGTGATATCCATGAAGGGCGCTCCAAATCTGGAGGCTTAATTGGCCCAAAAACGTCATTCGCCGATGGGGCTCCGAATCTAGAGACTTGATTTGGCCAATCATGATATCCACGAAGGGCGCTCCGAATCTGGAGGATTAATCAGCCCGAAGACGTCATTCGCGGATGGGGCTCCGAATCCGGAGACTTGATTTGGCCAATCGTGATATCCACGAAGGGCGCTCCGAATCCGGAGGCTTAATCGGCCCAAAGACGTCATTTACCGATGGGGCTCCGAATCTGGAGACTTTATTTGGCCAATCGTGATATCCATGAAGGGCGCTCCGAATCCGGAGGCTTAATCGGCCCAAAGACGTCATTCGTCGATGGGGCTCCGAATCCGGAGACTTGATTTTGCCAATCGTGATATCCACGAAGGGCGCTCCAAATCCGGAGGCTTAATCGGCCCAAAGACGTCATTCGTCGATGGGGCTCCGAATCCGGAGACTTTATTTGGCCAATCGTGATATCCATAAAGGGCGCTCCGAATCCGAAGGCTTAATCGGCCCAAAGACGTCATTCGCCGATGGGGCTCCGAATCCGAAGACTTTATCTGGCCAATCGTGATATCCACGAAGGGCGCTCCAAATCCGGAGGCTTTAATCGGAACATCTTTGAACTAGATTCTGTAGTAGGTGAATGGGATTCTTTGTATTACAGAAAAAGAGATGTACATGGCGAACAGTTCGGAACAAGCATCACGTCCCACAAGTCGGGTTAATGATAAAATTTGCGTAAATGCGTGGAATTCCAGGGTCGTGGCAGACTCCTTCCTGACATGTCTTTGAGCCGATATGCCCCTACTCCGGCGATCGAATCAATCTGATAGGGGCCGTCCCAGTTAGGACCCAATTTTCCATCGGCCGGTTTCCTGTCAGCTGGAAGCACCTTCTTCAGGACCAACTCTCCTGGTGTGTAGCGGCGCAGCTGAACCCGTTGATTATATGACTTTGCCAGCTACTGCTGGTACCGTGCCATGGACGCAAGGGCTCGGTCTCTTCGTTCTTCGATTAGAGTCAAATCCAAAGCCAGCATCATGTTGTTTCGGCCCATATCAAAAACTTGCGACTTGAGAGTCAGGTGGCCGATTTCAGGGGTAAGATTGCCTAGGTTCCAAAGCATAGGGCAAACGGCGTTTCTCAGTTGATCTTCTCGGTGTAGTTCGATGAGCCCACAATACACTCGGCAATTCTTCGACCCATTTGCCTTTGGCTTTCTCCAGCCTCTTCTTGATGCCGTCCAAGATGGATTTATTAGAGGCTTCAGCTTGGCCATTGCTTTGGAGGTAAGCCGGCGTAGAAAAGTAAGGCCGGATACCATATTTGTTGCACAGCTCTCGGTACATGCCACAATCAAACTGGGTGTCGTTGTTTGAGATAAGAGCTCTGGGAATGCCGAATTGTGTTATAATGTTCCTCTACACAAAGCGCTTAATGTCAGCATCTCGAATGTGTGTTAATGCCTCCGATTCAACCCATTTCGTGAAGTAATCTGTTGCGACGATCAGGTATCGCTTATTCCCTGGGGCCCTCGGCAATGGTCCTACGATATCAAGCCCCCACTGGGCGAACGGCCAGGGACTGGTGATAGAGTTCAACTCTTCAGCAGGCAGATGGTTTAACGGGGAGAACTTCTGGCACTATTCACACTTTTTAGCATAACACTCGGCGTCCGTTCTCATTGTTAGCCAATAATACCCCTGCATTATAGCTCGATGGGCCAAAGAGCGTCCGCCAGAATGGGCACCACAACTGCCTTCGTGTATCTCAGTTAGAAGCTCCTCGACTTTGTCCGGGTGCACATATTCCAAATATGGGCCAGAGAGTGACTTTTTATAAAGTCTTCCTTGCGGATCCAAGTAGTATCGCATGGCTTTGTTTCGCAGCTTTTACGCTTATTTCTTATCCTCTGGGAGTTGTTCAGAAGATAGGAATACAACAATGGGATCCATCCAACTTGGTGCAGATTCTATAATGTTGATTTGGAATTCCTCCGAAGGGCCAATGCTTGGCTCTGGGATGAATCCTACTTTGATGGTCCGTTTAATCTCTGAGTTGATTGCGGAGGCTAGGCAAGCCAAGGCATCTGCATGGGTGTTCTAATCATGTGTTATCTGGTTTAACTCATGATGGTCAAATTTTGCGAACAAGGAATTGGCCGTTTTCATGTAGGCCACCATATGGTCGTTTCTTGCCGCGTACTCCCCCTTTAGCTGATTGATCACCAGTTTTGAGTTGCAAAACACAAGCAGACGCCAAGCACCCAGAATATGCGCATTTCGCAAACCGGCTAGAAGGGCTTCGTATTCGGCTTCGTTATTTGATGCTTTGAAGCCTGGCTTAACGGCCTGGTCAATTATTGCGCCGTCGGGAGTCATGATTACAACTCCAGCTCCACTGCCCCGCTGATTGGACGATCCATCACAATACAACTGCCAGATGTCCCCAACATAAATCCTCTAGTTCGGCTTCAGTCAAATTTCATCTGACTTGAAGTTGGCAACATCAGACTTGAAGTCGGCAAGGCCCCCAGTGAATTCGGGGATAAAGTCGGCAAGCACCTGTCCCTTGATTGAGGTTCTGGGTAGAAATTGAATATCATACTGGCCAAGTTCCAGAGCCCACTTTGAAACACGTTCAGATGCTTCCGCACTACGTAGTACTGATCGGAGGGGATAATCTATTAGTACCCCAATGCTATGCCCCTGGAAGTAATGCATGAGCTTCCTTGCACCCATAACTAGGGCTAGGATGAGCTTTTCCAGCGGAAGGTAGTGTGTTTCAGCGTCAACCATTTCCTTGCTCACATAATACACTGGCCGCTGTTCCCGCAATTCTTCCTTTATCAATACAGCGCTGACGGCTCAGTCAGAAACTGCCAGATACAAAATGAGTGGGTCGCCAGCAGAGGGTGTTGTCAGGAGTGGTACTGAACGGAGGTAGGTCTTCAAGCGGCTTGCCCTGCCGTAGTGTATAAAAGAATTGTCGGCAGCGATCTATGGACTGGTTGATAAACCTGTTGAGTGCGGCAACCATCCCCATCAACTTTTGAACCTCCTTTACTGAACGAGGGGAGCCGAGCTCCAGGATTACTGTGATTTGCCTTGGGTTGGCTTCGATTCCTCTGTGGTTGACAATGTAGCCCAAGAATTTGCCAGAGCCGATACCAAACGCACATTTGGAAGCGTTCAACTTCATTCCATATTTGCGTAGGATGCCGAATGTCTCTTCCAGATCGGCTATATGATTCTGCTCTTCTTTGGACTTGACCACCATATTGTCAATGTACACTTCCATAGTTTTGCCGAGTTTCTCCTTGAACATGGTGGTAACCAGTCTCTAGTAGGTTGCCCCTGCATTCTTCAGCCCAAAAGGCATTACCTTATAGCAATAGGTTCCTCTTAGGGTGAGGAATGCAGTTTTCTCTTGGTCCTCCGGATGCATAGCGATTTGATGATAACCTCTGTAGGCATCAAAGAAGCTCATACGCTGATGGCGCGCTATAGCATCTACAAGCTGGTCTATCCTGGGAAGAGGAAAACAATCCTTTGGGCAGGCTTTGTTTAGGTTCGTGAAATCGACGCACACTCGCCAAGTTCCATTTTTCTTCTTCACCACCACTGTATTAGAGAGCCATGTAGGGTAAGTCACCTCCCTAATTGCCTCGGCGTCAAGCAGCCTATCAACCTCCTCAACAACGGCGGTAGTGTGCTCTGCGGCTGACCGCTGGCTTTTCTGAATGATCGGCTTGCACTTAGGATCGACATTCAAATGGTACTGTGAAACTGACGGATCTATACCCGGCATCTCGTACGGAGTCCATGCAAAGACATCGAGGCTGCTGAGTAGGAAAGATATTAGCTGCTGTCTGTCGGCCTGACTCAAAAAGGCGCCAACCATGAAGAACTTGTCTGGGCTTCCATCGATTTCAACTCGTTCTAAGCCTTCCGTGGCCTTTTCATTTGGGAGCCGCCCAACATCGTCGAGGCTTTCTCGATCTGGCATCTCAATGGAATTCACCTGCAGTTCCTTTGGCGTTTTCTCACTAAGGAGATAACATGCCTGTGCTGATTTCTGGGAGCCACGGATTTGCTCAATACCACGTTTTGTCGGGAAGCGGAGTAGCTGATGATAGGTGCTTGGCACGGCTCGCATAGTATGCAACCAGGATTGCCCTATGATGAGATTATACGGCGACGGCAGCTTGACGACCAAGAATCCTACATCTACTGTTCGGGAACCTGCTCGAACGGGAAGTTCGATTTTCCCCAACGGGTACTCTGGATTGGCATTGAAGCCGAACAGTGGATAAGAGGCCGGAGAGAGATCCGATTCGGAGAAGCCGAGTTTGGTGAATGTCTTGTAGTACATAATCTCCGATGTGCTCCCCGGATCAATGAGTACAGCTCAACTGTGAATGGTTTACGTGTAACTCAATTACCAAGGGATCAATGTGGGGCAGTGTTACTCCGGCCAAATCCGAATCATCAAAAGTGCTAACCTCGGCTTCATGGGGCCGTTTAGTCAGAGTGAGTTGCTCTTGAGGGTTATACTTCGACTGAATCGCGTGCACCGCCGATGACATTGGCAGGCTGTATATCATGTGGATCAAGCGGAGCGAATGTGAATCCTGTCTCAAGGTTATTGCTTTGGTTGGGTTGCCTTTTCGGACGTACTATTGTAGCCAGCCATCTTGCACCAATTTACCGTCATACGAGGTGAATGACGGTGCTTTGAATTTCTTGAATAGCACTGCCTTTGCAATCCGTCGTACAAAAGGATCGTGTTGATCTTCATCCGAACTGTTTCTTCTTCGCTTACGCCTTGTACGGGGACTCTCTTCAGAAGAACTGGAAATTTCGGATCGTCCCTTCTTCTTGGGCTCCGAGGATAATGGATCGAAGTTGCTATTAGTATCTTGTTGTCAGGCTCGAGATTGTCGACCAGCTGCCCTCACGAGTCGTTCTGGGGCTTGGTATGCAGCTTGTTTGGACTTCGCCACCTCCAAGGCCAAATCCTGACGGAGACATTCGTTCTCTGCGATCATGTTCTCCAATCTTCGTTCGTTTTGCTTTGCTTGTTCCATGATCGCTTGCATTACTTCATGCTCTGAAGTCGAGGGAGAGGCGAAGTTCGGAGCGCGTCTTATGGGGATGGTCTCCGATCCAAGCATGTTTGATGGAGTGAGGTCGTCTCTCTGCGTGGTCTCATAAGTGACTATCGGAGGGTCTTCCGTTACGCCCGCCATGGATGTGTTTGAGTATTCCTACAGACGGTGCCAATTGTGGAGAAGTGGTTTGGAAATACTCTTCTGATCCTGGGGGCCGCTCATGATCCGCTGATAGTCACCTGAAAAGGAATAAACACTCCGGTCAGGGGTGCCAAAATTAGCACTCCGACGGACAAGTTAGTCTCCACACTCAAGAATGCTTGTATTCTAAGTTAAGCACAACAATTCTCCCATACCTCTTTCTGGCTGATGTTCTTCTATTTATATCTTTTCTTCCATGGGCCTCGGGATGAGGTCCATTTCCAACTCCATATTCGGCACATTTTGTAGTAGACCACTCTTTACTCTGCCCCTTGCTTAATCGGCTATTTGGTCGAGTAAAGTTGGATTCGAGCTTGCGAGCCGATGCCGAGTGCCATGAATTTTGACTCTCCCAGGTCCGACTATCCGGAATCTCTACGACTCCCAATACTCGGCCCCCACATCCATTTATTTAGGAAATTTTTGGTTACTTTCTCCTGAATTTCTGTTCTTTTCTTATCCTTGAATTTAGCTTTTACTTTTCATTTTTCTATTCAACTTAACACTGATTCATGGGTAATGCTTGTAATTTGTTGTGGCAATAAACTGCCTAAAGTTTTTCATTTGTCATGTAACTCATTCACACATTAAATGTACATTAGACCCATGTATCAGCTGTTATTCGTCATGCCATATGTACTCCGAAGTCCAGAGATCTTAATCCTCTTTTTTTAAATTTATTTCTTCCTTTATTTTTTGACCATGGAAGTATTGTTTTAGGGATCTTGGTTATTTATATCAAGGAAGACGACTAATGAAATGAAGTAGCACAAGGACAAACGTATAAAGGAGGAAAATATTTTGTGTCATCCGACTAACTCTGAAGCGTGGAAAGATTTTGACAAAAGGCATGAGCCATTCGTCAAAAATCCTCCTAACGTTACGCTTAGATTAGTTAGCGGCAGTTTCAACCCGTTTGGAAACATGAGTAACTCATATAGTATATGGTCGGTTTTTCTTGTCCCATACACTTTACCACCATACAAATTTATGAAGAATTCAGTTTTTAGGATGTCTTTGCTTATTGAGTGTAGAGCTCTCGGATTTGACATATTGATGGTTTTTTACGACCATTGATAGAGATGAGTTAAAGGAGTTATGGGAGGTAGGGGTAGAAAGGAGTTATGGGAGGTAGGAGTAGAGATGTACGATGCATCAAATGGCCATGATTTTCAATTCCGTGCCGCATTGTTATTAACCATCAACGATTTCCTGCGTATGGTGGTAACCTATTCAGTTGGAGCACCAAAGGGAAATTGACTTGTCCTTCATGCAATGAGGATGCATGTCACCAATACTTGCATCTCACCAAGCTTATTTGTTGTGTTCTATTTGGCGCAATTGTATATTTTGAGGTATGATTCTTTAATATGTCGGTTTGTTTACAGCATGGATCTTTATCTGATTTAATTTGGTTTTTGTAGGAAAAAAAGTTAGGAAGATGAACAATTGATGGTGGACATGACTAAGGTAAGGCCTGAGCAAAGGCGGCTGTGGATGGCACACCATACCTGCCTATTATTTGTCCAATACCAGGAACTCAATATCTGAAGTTTTTTAATTTAATTTAATTTTTTTTCTTCTCTAGTCATGACGTAATGTTGTTAACTAACTTTGTCATTTGGTTTGCCCAGTTTTGAAACGTGAGCTTGATTTCATAAGCTAAATATGGTTTTGTTTTGCTTTGTTGTTTGTAGAAGTTAATTGTGGTATTTTTGCTCAATTTAACGCAAGTTTGTTGACTTTATAACCTAAATATGATATGATGTAATCCTCCAAATTTTCTGACTATGCATACACTGAATCATTCTTATTAATTTAATTGACTTATTGTATGTTTCCATTTTTACAAAAATAGGTCACTGATGGGGAAACTCTTAGATCACTACAAGAAAATGCATGTTTGGCGACTAAAATTGGCGACCAAACCAATTTTAGTCGCCAAAAACACCAGATTGTGCTACTAAAAATCTGCTTTAGTCGGCATTGATTGAACCTTTTTAGCTACTAAAGTATTTTAGTCGCCATATAGTCTAATTGGCGACCAAATTTACCTTTAGTCGCTGTTTGTTACCAATTTAGGCTACTAAAATTTGATTTTGTCGCCGTATAATTTCATTTTGCGACTAAACGTTTTTGTCGCCAAAAAATGGGCATATTTCTGATTACTTTTTGACGACCAAAGCTGGGTTAGTCGTTGTATATTCAATATTGCCGACGAATTTTTGAATTTAGTAGCCAAAGAAGCATCTTTAGGTGACCAATTGTTTGTCGCCGTTAAGGTTTTTTGGCGACAAATAGTCGTTTAGTCGCTAAATCTTCGAAATTTTTTTTAGAGGGAAAATAAGTAATTTTGGCGCCCAGAGTATATATTACACACACACAGTTTTTTGTTCTCTTTTGTCTCACACACCAACATCAACATACCAAACCCGTCGCTCACCACCGACGATCATCACCATCGCAGGCCACCGGCGCTCGCCACCAGCACCACTGCAAATTGGCAATCATCACCACCGGCGATCATCACCATTGTAGGTATGTTTCTATCGTCTCTCACCCTCTCTGTCGATCTGGTTCTATCTATTTCTCAATGTCTCTCCCATCCCCTTCTCTCACGATGCAAGTAGGGTTTGACATGTTTTTTTCCTTTCATTTTCCATTTATTTCGTAAACAAATTTTTAGGGCTTTTTCTGATTTCGTGAATGGGTGTGGTTGAAATTGTGGATTGTCGATTTGGATTTTGGATTTTGGATTGTGAATTTGGATTTGGATTTGAATTTGGATTGTCGATTTTGGATTCTTTTTCTATCGTTTAAATGTGCCTCTGTTTCGGCAAACTTTTTTCGATTCTGAACTCTTCAATCCTGTGTATTACATAATTTCTAAATTCATTTTTTTTTGGCTCAGCCACTAAATTCATCGAAAAAAAAATTAAAATTATAATATGTTCCAACTATCTTCATTTCTTGGCTGAGCCACTACTTGTGAGGATGACTCGATGTGGAGTCAAACAAGAAAAGTTTAGACAAGGCTTCAAACATAGAGGTAAGAAGCCAGTGGCAGTGGCACACAGGACTAATGAACATGAGTCTCGTGTGGTGCCTCCTACTTACTGATGGTGTGACTCAAATTCGAATTAAGTAAAAGAATTTGTTTTTTAAAAAAAAATCACAAATCGGTTCGATTCAATCCTAGTTCTTGGCAGTTAGGTCCATGATTTTATAGTTATGATTTTAATTTTAAATTAAACTGAATTATTTAAAGATATATATATATATATATTTGTTATTTGTCATACACTTAAGTATCTTATCAATATCACTTATATATTCATAAGTTTTTAACCCTCTTCTCTTGCAAATAAGTTCTTAACCCTCTTCTCTTGCAAGTGTGTTCTTATATAATGATAAGACTAATTTTAAACAATTATTCAAATAATTATTATCTGTAAAATGATTATATATTGTTTGATATTTGAGAATGTTGTGATTATATTGTGCATGATGAGTTGTTTATAGAAATCGTAGTTCCAAATTGAAATGAATCCCATTTTCATAGTTTGGTTTGATTTCAATATTTTCAAGATTCGGTTTGATTCCAAATTTCATAAAACCGTAGCTAATAATTCGATATTAGTTTACTTCAAAACCAAACCAAATTGAACCTTGCTCTCCCCTAACTCGAATCCTAACCACCAAATCAGTTGAGAATAAGCCTGATGATCATAGTATGAGATCATCTATCCCAATTCCTATCCACCAAATCACTTGAGAATAAGCCCCTGACCACTTTATGACATCGTCTGTCCAAATTCTTGTGTCATTCTATATCCCAATCCCTATCTTGATTTTCTTTATTCAAGAGACGAAAGACAAGTGATATGGTTAAGCTCTGCATCTAAATTGGGTTAGGTAGTTGTCGTTTGAAACACCTCAATTCAATATATATATATTTTTTATAAAGAATTGCAAGTTTAAAATTATAGACTATCTGGATTCTCCTTTTAAAACAATTAGACAGATCCAAATTGGTTTGTTTTTGTAGTCTATACTCTTCATGACCCATACATTATTGTCTGACTTAAAACTCAGATAGTTCAGTACTTCTCTCTAGACATTTCAAGAAGAGTAAGACAAAGATAAAAGTAGCATTTAACCAGTAGGGTTATGCCAGTTACCCAGGATTTATAGGTTTCAACATCAGAAGTAAATACTATCTTGTATATGTAAAATGAGAAACTACATATACTTCAAATGCTTAAGCCCGGTGATTATCTGGTATATATGACACGAGATTTTTTTTTTTTTTTGAGAAAAATCGAAGCCAAACACCCTTGTGAACACATACCCCATCACGGCGTAAGTTTTATTGCATACGAATATATTTCAAAAAATAAAGTACTACCTTCGATGACCGCAACGAAGAAACATATACATTATGAACACATACCCCATCACGGCGTGTTGATGACCAATCAAGAAACACACTATGAAAAACTTGAGGTTTAGACTGTCGTTGCTTTCTATAGTTGAAAATAATTTCTTTAAAAGTCAGCCTCAATTGAGAAATCTGTGGCCACCATATAAGAAATTAGGACTACAAAGTGTGATTAATCAATAGCCTAAATACTCTCACATCTTTCTACTGCAAACCTTTGGAACTCCATAGAAACAATAGACGATAATCTGGTCAATATGACGATTAAAGAACATAGTCGTCCTTTCACTCATAATTTGTTGAAAAAAAACGAAAATTAATCTCTCTGATCTCCTGGGATAGCTGTACCCTTTCAACCATACCGTTGATTCTGAAAGCACCTAACTTTACAATCTAAGTTGCACAAGAAGTTGCACTATGTTACTGTAGAATGGGGACAATAATAGAATGGCAATGGCCAATGTAAGGCACCAAACCATATTCTAACTACATTTTTTTTGTCTAGGCCCTCAATAGGCTTGAGCCATCTCTGCTGTAGACCAAAATGCCCTTATTGGAAGAACACGAAAGCCATCAGAAAGTAGAAAACTCATAAAGGGGTGCTAATCTATGTAAATATATCACATTCGAACATTCTACACCAAATGTACAATGTAATTAGTAGTAGTTGTTGGGTTTGAATTTTGGATTTTACTAATTGATTATTAGATTTTGTTGACTTTTTTAACTATTTGAAGTTAATAGTCTATTTACATGAGATTTACATGAGTGGTCTCATTACTTTTGTTTTTTGGTTAATAGTCTATTTTAAGTTAATATTATACACCAATTACTCTATTTTTTTAAATGTTTCAAGACTTTAAAATTTCATTACTTTTGTTTTACCCATCTGATTTTCATAAAATTTATGTTTACAAATTGTATTTGCTGTGATCTATTCAACGAAAGTTTCTATTGAATATCAAACTTCATTTTTCTTTAAATTTGGTTAGAATTATTTCTCTCCCTCTAAGATGACTTCACATAGAATTGTGAATGTATGTCACATTTGCGTGTGAATACATGCCAAGTTAGTAATGAAATTAGCCAACTATATGCAATTGACAAATAGGCAAAACATCCCGATCTTTTATTACTATTTTCTTCACTTCAAAAAGCAATGCTAATCGAACCCCTAAACTTACTTAAGCTCTCTTCCATTACAGAGTATTTTTCCAAGTTGCTGTCCATTCCCAGGTTCATCTTCGCTTGATGTGTACTGTTCCAATAATGGACAAGAGTTGGATGATGATAACAGATAGGCTAAAAAGTAAAGAGTATGTACAAGGTGTTCAGTCATTTATTGAGTTCGCTACGAAGAATTTAGGGCCGCAGGATGAAATCCGTTGTCCTTGTGTTGATTACTTGAACGGCACGAAATTACCTCGACATGTTGTACAGTTGCACTTGCTTCGAAGAGGAATCGCATGTTCTTATCGAACTTGGGTCCACCACGGGGAACGTGTTCCCATGTTTCGTGCTCATCCTACTATGCGAAACGATGATACTCAAACTGACCGAGCTGGAATGACAACCAATCACAAAAATGTGGATGAACTTCCAACCATGTTACAAGAGATTTACATGAGTGGTCTCATGGATGATCATATTGACGAAGAACGTACTAGTTCGGAGAGGCACAATTTGTTGAAGTTCATGAAGTTATTCGATGATGCTCAACGTCAAGTATATCCAGAGTGTGAAAAGTTCTCCATCTTGTCCTTCGTAATTAAGATGCTTCACGTGAAGGTGTACAATAAATGGAGCAACAAATCTTTCGATATGGTTATGCAAGTTTTCAAAGACATTCTACCAAAGTGTGATGAAAATGTTCCATGGACCCTTTATGAAGCGAAAAAGTTCTTACGTGAGTTGGGTTTGGGATATGAGGCCATTCATGCATGCAAGAATGATTGTACTTTATTTTGGAAGGACAACGCCACATTGGAGAATTGCCCTACATGTACGGAGTCTAGATACAAGTTGAACGACAAGACGGGTAAAAAAATTCCACACAAAATACTGAGGTACTTTCCTTTGACACCGAGGTTGAAGAGATTGTACATGTCGAAAAAAACAGCTGCATATATGAGATGGCACAAAGATAAGCGTGTGGATGATGGAGTATTGCGACATCCAGCTGATGGTGAGGCATGGAAGGACTTTGATAGGCTGCATCCTACGTTCTCTGCGGATCCTCGGAATGTACGGCTAGGGCTTGCCACGGATGGTTTCAATCCATTCGGACATATGAGTACATCGTACAGCATGTGGCCCGTAATCTTAATGCCTTACAATCTACCCCCATGGAAGTGTATGAAAGATCCATTTGTCATGATGTCATTGCTTATTCCCGGACGATCCGCACCTGGAAGGGACATCGATGTTTACTTGCAACCATTAGTAGAAGAGTTAACTAATCTGTGGGAGCATGGTGTGGAAACATATGATGCCTCAAACGGCCAAATATTTACAATGCATGCAGCAGTCATGTGGACCATCAACGATTTCCCTGCATATGGTTCCTTGTCTGGTTGGAGTACAAAAGGTTACCTGGCCTGCCCTAATTGTAACATGGATGCATCATCTCAGAGTTTGCGAAATAAGATAAGGTATATGGGTGCTCGGCGGTACTTACCTGAGAACCATAATTGGCGTAGAAGTAAGCTATTCAACGGTGAAATTGAGAATCGGTCCAAACCTGTGGAGTTATCGGGAGAACAAATACTGGAGCAAATTAATTTGGGGACGTACAGGCCGTATGGAAAGCATCCAACCAACCAAAAAAGACAACGGACTGAAAATCCAACTCCGAACTGGACAAAAAGAAGCATTTTGTTCGACCTACCCTATTGGAAAACACTTAAGCTTCGACATAACCTTGATGTCATGCACATAGAGAAGAATATATGTGACAATCTGCTTGGGACACTATTGAGCATTGATGGCAAGAACAAGGACACCGACAAAGCACGTTTGGATCTGGAGGACATGCGAATACGAAAGGAGTTACACTTGATAAGGCATGCGAATGGCTCTTTCCAGAAGCCTCCGGCATTGTACACATTGTCCCCGGCAGAACGAATAGGGTTTTCTGATTTCTTGAAATCAATTAAGTATCCTGATGGCTATGCGGAAAATGTATCCAATTGTGTCACCGCGAATGGTGGTAAGTTAGTTGGCCTCAATAGTCATGACTGTCATGTGTTTCTACAGCGACTTCTTCCCATTGGGATGTGAGGATACCTTCCTACCGAGATTGGGACCATATTGTTTGAGTTTGGAACTTTTTTCAAACAGTTGTGCTCAAAGACATTGAGGGTTTGTAAGCTTGAAAAGATTTTTCCTCTTGCTTTTTTCGATGTGATGGTCCACTTGGCAATTCATTTGCCTTACGAGGCTAGGCTTGGAGGGCCTGTCCAATATCGATGGATGTATCCTATTGAGAGGTATAACAACGAGTCAGAACTTTTTTCTTGTAATTATAGTTCAATATGAACATACTGACGATCACGCCGATGTTTACGTGTAGGATGCTCGGACTTCTTAAAGCATTTGTGGGCAATAAAGCTCGTCCAGAAGGATCCATTGCGGAGGCCTACATATCGAAAGAGTGTACGATGTTTTGTTCAATGTATTTGCATGGAGTTGAAACGGTGTTTAACCGGGAAGAAATGAACTACGATGGGGGTGACAATGGCCCGGGGTTGGCGATTTTCAATCAAAATCTTCGTCCTTTTGGTCAACTCCCAAGGGCAATTGATGTGTCCGTAGCTGACCGCGAATTGGCTCATTGGTTTGTCCTACACAATAGTTTGGAAGTGGACGAATATCTAGAGTATGCTTCTTCATCATATATGCAACATACCTTTTCTACATGGTTTTTATTTTTTAAAGTCTTCATTATTCCAATTACTTATGACTTACATTGTATTAACTAGGGAACACAAGCTCGTGTTGCAACAAAAATATGGAAGTTCATGCAACATTGCAACGCGACAATGCAAAGAATTCCCTAAATGGTTCAAAGATCGCGTAAGATTATGTAACGTGTTACTGTAAAGTGTGGAGATAACGTTGAATTATTCTAAGTTTGAATTGACATGACATACTTTCTTGTGTAGATGAACCAATTGCGAAATGAAAACTCACCCGAAGCAATCGATGAGATGTGGTCATTAGCCAATGGACCTAATGCCTTAGTGAATACATATTCGGGATGCATTTGTAATGGCGTCCGATTCCATACTATCGACCGTGATAACCGTCGTAAATGTCAAAATAGTGGGTTGGTAGTGGAAGGCGACCACCAAGGCCAGTTGATAAAGTTCTACGGCTACCTTTGTAAAGTGTGGGAACTGACATATTTGTTTGGACATCGGGTTGTTTTGTTCCAATGTGAATGGTATAATACCGGTAGTAGTCGAACTTTGCGTGTTGAACCACGTGTGACAACTGTTGACGTAAGAAGTCGATGGTATAAAGATGAGTCGTTTGTGTTCCCAAGCCAAGCTGAACAAGTTTTCTACGTTCCTGATACGAAGTTAGGGCCGAATTGGTGAGTCGTAGAAAAGTTTCAACATTGACGAATTTGGGATGTGCCAGAGCTGGATATACCAGAATTTGATGAAGTGTTACAAGATGATGAAAATAGTACTGTTGTACCAACTGAGCCTATTGATGATGTTGTTGTTTTACGTCGGGATGACATTGAACCGCAAATTATTTCAATGGAAGTTTCTCAGTCCAATAAGCGTATACAACCGGAGGGTGTTATGGATGATGCTTTCATCTGTGATGACGACGATGAACTAACAATCTCGGGTGATGACGAAGAAGATGAGATGGAAAGTGATTTTGATACAGATACGAACCAAGAGTTTTAACTCAGTTCGTTTCTTTGTTCAGCTTGTTTTGTTGATGTCATGGGGGCAATTAAGAATATTGATGAAATTGTAATTTGAATTTCATGCCTACTCTTGAATTTCATGTAATTTGAACCTTGTAATTTTAATTTCCTCTACGCTTTCTATGAACTGTTAGAGCAAATTGAAAATCAAATTCATACTCAGTTCAGATTTTCCATTCGGACAGCTATGCTGTTTGGCTGCTTTTCCCACAATTTGTGCAGATTTGCACATCTGCTCTGTCTCTGTTTGCTGAGTTTGACAGTTCGCCGCTGTTTTTGTCCACTTTGGCTGCTTGATGCTTCACTGCTATGCTTAGGTGCTAGGTAATGGTAGGATGGTTGGTTGGCTGAGTTGGGATGTTGTCTTGGTCGCTTAAATGTATTCATGTTGCTCCGGTTGTAGCATAGTTTTGTTGTGATGTGTGCTGCTGTTTGGTTGTTAATCGGTTTGGTTGTTATAGAGTTGAATTTTTTTTTTCGTTCTTCATTATTCTAGTAGTGCTGTACATTCCATCTCTTTGTTGGAGTTGCACTGGAAATGATTTTTATATATGGGACTAGTTACATTTATTGGGCAGTTGTATCCTTTTTATTCTCAGCGGTTGGAGTGGAATGTGTCAGTTTGTTAGTTACCATTGATCGTATCTAACTAGTTCCATTTCTTCCAATGTAGGGAAGTTTCCTACCCTTGTCACTCATCAAGAATCTGTCGAGTCTAAAGTTAATGAGACTAAAGCGATAGTCAAATTCCAATGATTTCAAGGTATAAAATACATCTTAAAGAAAGGAGAAATTGAAGTGCTGATAATTTTTGTAATGCCAGGAGTGAGTCATGATTCGCAAATCAAATGGTGACTTTCTGGTTGAGTAACCATGTCTTACGGTGCTCTTGAGCATTTGTTAGTTGGCGGAGTTAGGGTGGTGTTTTGTCGACTGAACAGTGCTATTGATATTTGATCATTATTTTGTTGTTAATAATAATTCCAAAATTTGTTGGGGTAATGAGTATATTAAATGAACAATGGACAATTGAGAAGTTTGTTTTTGTATCATCATCATGTTCTCTTAGTTTATTAGTTACCATTGATTAATGAGCAATTTATTATTGAGTAGACATTGTTGTGTCATTATTGCAGCAGTTACACTACTAATGTGGGAAGCATGTTTATAACTCATGTACGTTTGTTACGTAATGTAGGTACAATGGTTCCGGAATCAAGACGGGGCGACGGAAGAGAGCAACAAGTAGCAACGTACTATCAACATCTGAAGCATGTGCATAGGAGATTAGCACCCCGATGACGTTCTCTGATAAGACGCAACCACCAGATGATACACAAACTGTGGTGGAGGAGACGCAGCTAGGTGGAGTGGGTAAGAGCATACTATTTAGTTGTTTAAAAAAAATTTGGTTTTTTTTTTTGGGGGGGTGCATAAGTCATCAAGTAAGGCAATGAAAACCCCATAAAGGCAAATAAAAACAAAGGAAAAAAAACTAAACATTACTTTACACATAACAAGGACACTTACACAACCAAGAGAAATATTAGGTACACAACCTTCCAAGTTGGCACCAACAGTAGGCATAACAATTCGCCAAGACTTTATGCATAATTTACCAAGACTTTATCCAAGTTGTAGCATAATTTACCAAGATTTTATGTAGCCAAATAGTAGCTGCCAGCAACAATAGGCATAATTTACCAATATTTTATGCAGCCAAACAGTAGCTGGCAGCAACAGTAGGCAGCAAAAAAAAATAACAGGACCAAGAAGCAGCATTTTTTTTTTGTTGTCCATTCGCAATGTTTGTAATTTTGACTACCTTCCCCTTTTGTACCAGGGCAAACGAGGTCAACTCGTGTTCGAGGACCTACATTAGGCAAAGGCGTGCAAAAAAAAATTGCTAGGAAAAAAGGGGAGAAATTACATGTCTATGTCAATCGGGTGTTGAACGTAATCACAGAAGGGAATGCAACCCCAGCGACGAATGAGTTGGGCCTTCAAATTAGACGATTGTGCCCTCTCCAGAGCGTGAAGTCATGGATAAAAATTGATCGAAGTACCAAAGATGCGGTCGTCCAAGCGGTGCTAGTATGAGATTCATCTTGCCATAATGTCTTTATTATGTAATTTGTAATTGGTTAAATTAATTATTCTACTAATTCTTTATCTATGTTTGTAGGACAAGTTTGTTATCGGCGATGATTTTGATAATGATGAACAAGCTCAACAAATCCTCGATAGAAAGGCATATTTGCTATACAAGGATTGGAGGTACAATCTAAAAGGAAAAGGGTGTTGATGACCCCTATAGTCATCCGCCTAGTGGAGTGAGCTTGGAGGACTGGAAATATCTGATTGATGTTGCTTGGAAAGACGAATCTCACTTGGTAACAAATTAATTAAAAAGCCCATTATTGAAATTAATTTATGTGTTAATATGTAAAACTTCTTCACTAATATATGTAAAACTTCTTCACTGAAACTTAGTAAAGCATGGTTTTTTTTTTTTTTTTTTTTTTTCATATTTTTGTAGAAATGCTCTATGGTTGGTAAAGCAAATAGGGGTATGCTCCCCTATAATCATACAAGTGGATCGTGATCATTTCCTATAGCAATGTCGCTTATGGTGAGAAGTTAATTTAGTAATGTAATGGATGATTGATTCTTCTTGATTCTGAATATTACCATGTACTAATTCGTCAATGGAATTTTTCCAAACGTAACAGGCAAATGAGTATGGAGATATAGATTTCCCCGAATTTTATAAGAAAGCACACAAGTCCAAGAAGACGGGAGATTGGATTGACCCCAAATGTGGTGAGCTACATGTGAGTATTGAATGTTGAAACCAAGTGTGATGCATATCAATTAATAAAGTTATTTTAAATTCCTTCTCCCATCTTGACTTTATTGTTTTTTTCCCATTACAGGATGATATGGTGAATCTACAAATGGCAACCACCGATGCAGGTTTGCCACTGACCCACGAAGAAATATCAAGGCAAGTGCTCGGGGAAAAAAAAAAAATACTTGCGTGGATGTGGGATAGGCCCACAACCCTCTTCCACAGCTTCTAGTGCGGCACGAGCACGTGATAAACATATGGAGTCAATGAGAGCGGAACTGAAGCTTCTTCGTGAGCAGTGTCAAAGTGATCACGAGGAGTTGCTGAAGGAGAAAGAGGAGCGCCAAAGAGATCGGGAGGAAATTATGAGGGAAAGAGAGCAGCTGATCAAACAAGTCGATGATGAAAAAAAAGCACGGGAGGCACAACAAGTACAACTCAATCATCTGAACGACGTGGTGTCACGGCTCATAACCCTCTTGCCGGGTTCAGATGGTCATCCTACTATTCGGTAAACAGAATTTTCTTGACAAGCTACTGCAACTTCTACAAAAAAAATATGGATCATATTGACATAGAATTGTTTTCTAAAGTTGGTATGCAAATATTTTTTTGTGATGTGCTTCGAATAGGTTTTGAGGCATAATGTGAGTAGACATTGTAGCAGCCAACCTGGTGTTTTGATACATTACACAAAGGACCGTAATCTGATTTTTATAAGGTAACCAAGTCCAATTGAATGTCATTTCAGATTTAAGACTAATTGAAGAAACCAAGAGAAATTAGAATGAATTTTGATTTAGTACAATATAACTACTACAAAGGAGCTTTGATTTCAAAACTGTAACTGTGAAGAATGAATATATGATATTAAGTTTCTTAATAATAAATCTATACAAATAAAACCAACACAAATTTGAACTGAATAATGTGTAAAAGAAAATTAAAATTTGGTTTGGATTTTTCAAAAGCAATTTTTTGAGTTTTTAATTTGTATATTGAGACTTTTAGATTGTTCCTTGTTGCTTGTTTATTCGCTTATATTATTTTTGGAGAAACTCAATTGTCTTCAATCTTCTCTTCCAAACTAACCAGCCTAAGAACTACACTTTGAGGGAATAAACTTTACCTATACCAATTTACCACTTGTGCTTGAGGCTGCCCACAACAGATTATCAACCTGATTTGGCCTAGTTACAGGAGCTAATGCAAACAAAGTTTGATCCTTAAAAACCTCCACATTTTCCCAATCACAAGTTGCCTTCTAAACTGAAACTCCTATTGTCACGACCCAAAACCTGCCCCTATAGGTTAGCATCGTAACCGACCAGTAATCCTTGGATTACCGAAGGCCTCTGAACAGATTACAAATTAAGGAGCTAGCGGGAGCAAATACATAAATATAGTTGTCCAATGAGATGTGCTGACTTATATGAAACAGAATATTTAAAACTTTATATACATAAACCGATAGTCAACCATACATTTTACCCACACACATTACAATATTTTAAGTACAAGCCACCGACATCAAATCAAATCTTATATAAACAGAAACCACAGAACTTAAACACAGGATGCTTCGGGAACCTCCACGTGAGGCACAATGGTTGGCTGACAACGGAACACAGATCCAGGCAAAAGCCTTCAGACTCGAACTCCAGAATGCTCACCTATACATATATTATATATATATATATATATATACAAACAGTGAGCTAAAGCCCAGTGAATAACATTAAGGTAAAGGGGTTAGTAAACGAAATGAACATATCATAAGCAGAAAACAGATCATAGCATAATCATCCTCATATCAGAACATAATAATGGTACATCCCATAGAACACATCACAGAACGTCTTCCGACTAGAGTAATCGGTTTCGAATACCGATTAAACACATATCACCACAATGAAGTGGCTAACGAGATCTCGTAATCACATGTATGTCATGGACCCGCATTTTCATGCCATCCCCCATGACTTGGGACTATCTATGGATGCCATAATAGATTTCAAACATGGAATATTCGTTCACGAAAACAAATATCATTTCAGAAATCAGAACTTAGCATATTTCATTTGGAACGTAATTCATATGAACGTATCTTTACAATAACGTTACTCACAGTGGTTCCAGTAAGCGGTCAATCAATCATCGAGTCTTGACCTACAACCACAAAATACATAACACAAGCATGTCTTATCATTACACATTCAAGTGGCCATTAAGGCTTAGCTTTCATTACATTGGTTCTTATTCTTTCTTATCACAATGCTGAAACACACACACACTTGCAATCCCTTGACTTAGTACAATCATTCCTTAGTGTGTTTCTAATCCATAACCTCATTACTATGGCTTAATTAAGGCTTAGAAATGCCTAAGATTCAATGAGGATGCCAAAACATGCCTTGGAACACTTAGGCAAAATTTCTGAAAATAAGGTCCACGCTCGAGCGGACATGTAAAATGTGAATGGTCGCTCGAGCGCACATTCCTTCGCTCGAGTGATTTGTAAAAGATATGAAACTTCTGGGAGCTTGCAATTCACGCTCGAGCGGGCTTTTGGTCGCTCGAGCGGAGTGCACGCACTCAGAATGGTCGCTCGAGCGTGAACTCCCACGCTCGAGCATTAGATGTAAATTCTGGAATTCCAAATTGTACCTACGTGCTCAAAACTCGAATTCCAACCTTCAAAAACACATCTCTTGGGCCCCAAAACTTGAGATAACATAGTAAACTTGTAAAACATGAGGATTACGGATTATTTCATAAAATCATGGCCCAAGAGTTTGTTAAAACTCACAATTTCAACTTAAAACATGATGAATGTTCATGAACACAACATGCATGGGTTTTCTTGGTCTTGAGCTTCCCAAACTGATTAACACCACAAAACAACTTGAAACTTGATGATTTCCCCAAATGAAGATGAATTTCAAACATGTAAGAGAGGATTCATGGAAATCATGCTCAATTTGTAAGAAAATGTACATGCATGCAAAACTTTTCAATCTCTTTTGCTTCAAAACTCATGAAACTTGTAAATTGAGCTCATAAGCTCCATGCATGTAAGAAATCCCTTTTTAAAGTATGAATTCAAGGTTCAAAACATGATAATTCAAACATGGATGATATGAATCATGTTCAAAATGATGAATTAAACTAACTAAGCATGCATGTATGAATTAACTCTAAATTCATCATCTTTGGTCCAACTCTTGTACATAATCACAAATTCTTCTTGAAATGATCTACTTGATGGTTAAAAGTCATAATTAAGTCTTAAATCCTTACCTAAAGTCTTCAATTAGCTAGGTACTTGCACAATCTTTGATCAATTCAAGCTATAGCCTTCAATTTCTCCTTAATCTCTTCTTATCTCTCTCTAGAATTGCACTCTCTCTCTCTCTCTAAAATGTATTCTTAGATTTTGGCACTAAGAGGTAAAAGAATTGAGCTAAAAAATGAGCTTAAGGGTTACATATATAGCTATGGTGCTAAAATACATTAATTAGAACATAAGGCTTGCCAAACGCAACTTAACGAATCAGATTGAATCAATTTTTAATCAAATTTTCCATATGGTTCTAAAAATTCCAAATAACACATCGGTGTAGTCAATTTCGGTTTCGGGTGCCGATAAGGCTTTCGATTTACACATTAAAGTGAAATTCCAAACAGATATTTCTATAAGTAACAGATAGAAAGCCAAAATCATACAAAGTGCAGAATAAACACATAATTTATTTTAATCCCCTCATTAACATCATTAAATACGGATTAGTGGCTAATTACAGATGGGGGTTGTTACACTAATCATCTGCACTTTATTTCATCACTGACATTGAGTTGAAAGACACTCCTTTATCCACAACCAATCTATATAGAATAGGACTTGTGGGGATAGACGGGATGTAATTAGCACGTGTACGTTGGGAGTTGGCGTGAAAAACGCCATAAACTTAGCCGAAAAAAGGCCTTCGAGGGTCAAAAATTGAGAGCAGCCCCCGAACCACTGTATTGATGGCACGGGTAGCTTCCTCATGTCAAATACGACCTGTGGGGACCGACGGGACGTCATGTGTACGTTGGGAGTTGGCGTGAAAAACGCATAAAGCTTATACAAATATATTAAAGCTTAGCAATATATATATGTTCTATAAGCATCTCTATACATGTACAGTTATGAATAAAATATATATATATTTACACATTAGACTAAACTTGAGTTGGGGTTGACTTGGAAATTTCTTTGCACTTTAAATACAAGTTAACGTGTAAAGAAACTATATTGAAATTCCTAAATTCAAACTATATTTACATACAATTTCAATTACAATTGACATCCTTGCAATTTGTGTTTTGTAGATGGCTATTACTTTTTGTTTACAATGGAACTAATGGGTGTAATTTTTGTTGTGTAGATGGCTTTTGGCATTGACATGTGGATCTTCTAATTTTTTGCCCGGAAGATAATTCACACTTATGCAAGTTGGGAAGTTTTTGTCGTCCTATACTTTTTGTGTGGACTGTGGATGCATCGAACATATAATTTTGGCGGGGTACAACGTATTTTTGGAGCTTGTATTAATTGCTCCGGTGGTATAGCATCAATGAACCATGGAATTTGGATGCATCGTATATATAATTTATGGTGGGGTACATAGTATTTTTTGAGCTTGTATTAATGGCTCTAGTATTAATTAATATAGATTACCTTTTGTCGTGGTACATATTACCATAGTAATTTGTACCTTGTCAAATGGTCATTACAATGCATAGTATAGTAAAAATGTTGTGTATAGAGGGCATTATTTGGTAACGTATTTGGAATGTATGATGTTATTATTTGTAATTGGAATATATATAGTTGGTTCGTACATAAGTTTACATTATTATTGTAGTTGGAATATATATAGCAGGTGTTCATTTTGTTTCATGGTTCTAAGTGAAACATGCTTTACGGAATAGGTGATAAATATATAGGTTGTATACGTATTACAGGTTGTGGTGGATACATACAGGTCGGACGAAATTTAGTAAAATGAAACAAAACAAAACAATAATATAAAATGACGCTTTTGGTGACAAATCAATTGGTAGCTAAAAATAAATAAATCTTTTGGCGACTAAATATTTAGTAGCCAAAACGAATCAAAAAACACTTATGGCGACTAAATGTGTAGTAGCTAAAACTCAAACGACTTTTGGCGACTAATAATTTAGTAGCCAAAACAACTGGAAAACAGTTATGGTGACTAAATGGTAGTAGCTAAAACTCAAAAGACTTTTGACGACTAAATATTTAGTAGCCAAAACAACTCGAAAACAGTTATGGCGACTGTAACAAGGCCGCGGGGGGACCTCGCTACAGCTCGGACTCTCCTTTTGTGTTGCGGTTCTAAATCTGAACCAAAGAGTCCAACTCTGGCAAATCGTTTTGAAGAAAAACAGATTTTTGAAAAGTAGTGCCAAACATGGACTGCTTTGCCAGATTACAGAGTCGCCACCTAAATATTTTTTAATGGGGGAATTTAGGAAACCCTGACTCGGTGCCGAAGGCCACGTGTCCGTCATCACCAAATGTCTTGGCTCGGGAGCTTGGGTACGATCGGGGAAGGTCAGCTATGAGCACCCCCTTTCGCCCGGTCCGAAGACCGGCCTCTACTAACCATGATATCCAATTTTGAAAACATTACATGCTCTTATTCCAATTATTAGCCTAGAATTACTATGTTATGCGCGCAGCAAACAAGTATAGACCAGATTGTCTAATTTGGAAACAAACATTGCATACCCGTTTTCTTTGAAAATGCTTTGGAATTTGCTACTCGCAAGTAGGCTAAAACACGGATTTCAATGAGTTTTTCCAACTCAAGCAATCCAACCTCCACCCACAGGCATTCAAACAGTTTATCTCATGTAAGCACTTAGCCGCATGGTAAGCATGCTGTCATGGCAACATTCACACGCATGCGATATGCTAAAGCGTAAAATACTTACATCGTACTCCGTGCCAAAACAAGAAACTAGTTAGCAGACATGCATGTCCCTAGGTCATGTTAAGTGGCTAATGCAACACAGGCAAGGATGCAATTCAGAGTAGGCTCGGCTAACCCTAAAATGGCACATGGAATGCTACAACTATCACGTATTCAATTTGGAATTGAAAGTACGATGTAGTTTGTATGATGTACCGAGCCCGGTGCATGTTTAGACAAATGCATGGATGCACGCATGCATTGCATAAGGTATGCTAATTTTAAATATGCCCTAATCTACCATCATAAGCAGGTAAATAAAAGGGAAGAAAGAAGTGGGGGTTGGAAGACATACACACACTCACCCACACTTATTACAGATTCGCCCTCGCTCGGAGGGACCAAAATAATAATACAAATTAATTAACTACGCAAGCTAATTAAATTACAAACCCATTAAATTAATTAAGCAGATTAATTAATCTAATTAAAGCAGTAAACCCCTCGGGGAGAGGACCGGACGCAGCGCGTGTTCGGGACTTGCTCGGAATCGCGCTACCATGCGAAGTCTGCCTCTGTTTTCCCTGCTTTCCTCCTCTGAAGACTGCCAAAGTCTCGGGACTGCTCCCTTAAATCATGGGGATCACCACCGGCTGAGGGGAAACACCACCGGCTGAGGTATGTGGCCACCGGCACTGAATTCATCCATCGGCCATCAATATACTGTCGGTTGGCACTAAATACTGTCGGCCGGCACTGAATGTCTGCAGAACCTGCAACTCACAGCAGCAGAGGGCAACAACTTGCATGGCAATGCAATTCAAGCAATTTATGCACCAATCATGCCCCTTATCATATTTGTGACTCAAAGGGGCATGTGCCTCGATTCCCGGGCCACCAATCACGCATTTCCATGCATGATGGCCCACGGAACCAAGTATGCAACTTTTGTCTCAAATGCATGCAAACCAAACAAACATAAAAGGGCGCCAAACCTCTATCATGCTCATCTCAAGAGGCCAAGCATGTGCATTGATGTAATGCAATCCTAAACATGTTAGCTAGCATGCGACATGGACAATGTAATGTAAGGATGCAAGCAAACATGAGGCAAAGCAAACCAAGCAAATGATGGTTTTAGACGTGATCTAGGTAACTCTAAATAGACCTAAAATCAGTGGCCAATAATGCCCAAAAATGAAGGCCAACACACACACACACATGCGTATGTTAAGGTACAAACCTAAGTATTAAGCAAGCGACTTTCAAGCATACTTAAAAGAGGCTAAGTGTGGACAACTAACATGCATTGTAAAGCTCTGAAATTCATGCTAAACATGGTGCCAAACCAAGCAACAAAGCAAGCTAAATATGCAATTAAGGCCCAAGCACTTAAGGCAAGCCAAGGGGCTTAAACCAAGGTCAAACCCACCAAGCCTCACAAGGCCAAGAGGACTCAAAACAAGTCAAGGGCAGACCTAAAACAACACCCAAGGAAACCTAGATAGCATCTAAATGGTCCAAGCATAAAGGCACATACAAGGGCCAAAACATGAAGCACACAACATGCACTTTCAAAGCTCCAAAGAAGCATGCAAGGCAAACATATGAGCATGTTAAATGGACTGAAATAACATGGCAAATGGTCTCAAACCATTGAAATGATGCAAACAAGGCATGCTACACATTCACATACTTGAGGCCAACAAGCCAAAATACAAGGGGGCTATACTAAGCAAGTGATGGTCGACCAAAACAACCAAAAATAGAGCTTAATCATGGCAAAACAAACACAAAAGCTTCACAAAGCTAGGCCTAAATCATGCTTGAACAAGGGCTTACATCCTAAAGCATATTAAGGCATCAAAGTGGCATTACATGGCATGTGTGCAAAACATGCAAGGAGTACTAAAACCAACTTAGCACAAAGTTATAACATGGCAATATAAGCATAAAATGCAGCCATGGCATGCTCAATACACACTTGAACATAAGGCTCCCTAAGAGGCCAAAACTTGCCCTTTTCAAGGACATCAAGGAGAGGGGGTGGCCCTCTCCTTCTTGGGACTTCAAAGCATCATCTTCACCACTGAAATCCCTCAAGATTTCAGTGGTGAAGAGACCTCAACACCAAAATCCCGGAGCTCTCACAAAATAGCACAAAATGAGGCCTTTTCAAGGCCTAAGGGTGGTCAAACCCTCCCAAAGCACAAAACACTCTTAACCAACAATAAAGAGGACCAAAAAACAGAACTTTTATGTGTTGATCACCAAGCACAAAAACAGTTCTAAGCTATGTAAAAATGGAGTGCAAAAATGGGGTAAAAAGGGGTAGTTTCTTACCCTTGAAGACCACCTTCACAAAGGTTGATGTTGTTGCTTCCTTGAGCTCAAATCCAACCAAAAACTTCAAGAACCAGCCCTTAGAACCTCAGTAACCAAAGGAAGGTGAAACAGTAGGTGTTGATGAGCAATAGTAAGTCACAAACACCTAGTGTACAAATAAGATGGAAGAAGAGAGATGGGATAGATACAAAACTTCTAACCTAAAACCAGAGCTTCTTCTCTGTCTAAAATGTCTAAAAATCCAAACTTCTTCCAATCTTTAGCCAAGAGAAGAGAGCCTTCTCTTATAGACAACAAAGCTTACAAGCTAAGCTAACCAAGAGGCTCATCCCTCCATACACGTGTATGGAGGGGAAACAAATGCTATAAAGCTGTCTGAAAATTTCTCCAAAAACAGCTGTAAAGTAGTCGGCAGGGCAAAATGGTCATTTTGCCAAAATTGACTGCCGACCGGCACAAAAGAGTGCCGACCGGCACAATATAGTGCCGATGGCAACACCAACCAGCCGGTGGCCTCTAGCCACTGCCGGTGGTGTGTGGGGATGCCTCACAAGGCATTCTCTGCCCCTCCAAGGCAAAGCACAAGTGTTTGGTGCAAAACCAGACACAAAACGGTCAAGTTCGGAGGTCCTGAGGCAAGGCGCGTAGCCGAGAACTCCGGGAACTCCAAACGAACACGAACATGGATAATCACCGAGTGTTCCAACGGTGACGTCCAAGTCTTGAGGACGGTCAAAAATGGGGTGTCTACAGCGACTAACTGTTTAGTAGCTAAAATCCAACATATTTTTGGCGACTAACGTTTTAGTCGCCAAAACATAATAAAAGAATCATGGCCGACTAAACATGTAGTAGCTAAAGTTGCACTATTGGCGACTAATAATGTCGTCGTCGTAGATATTTTAATTTTTGGCGACAAAAACTTTAGTAGCTAAATATTTGAGTTAAAGGAATTAATGAACCGTTTGGGCGACTAACATGTTAGTCGCTAATGTCACTTATCAGCGACTACGTCTCTTTTCGTCACTAATACCTTTTATTTTTGCCTACTAACACGTTAGTCGGTATTTTGTACTACTTATGGCGACTAAATGTATTTTAGTCGCTAATTCCTTCGGTGACTATGTATCCCCGACAAAGCCAGCGACCAAATTATTTAGTCGGCAAAGTGTTTCGGCGACTAAAATCAATACTTTTGGCGATTAATTTTTTAGTCGCGAAAAGTGTATTTTCTTGTAGTGGATGTTGCATGCTGGAATGTTTCCTTTAAGAGTTTAATGCAATAGTTGACTGGAAATGCTTCATGGATTTTATTTATTTATTTTTTTCTTGAGATTTTTTTATTTTGATTTTGATTTTGATTTTGATTTGAAAGACACTTTACTTTAGTCATTTATGCTGATGATAAATTGTGATGGTGTTGGAATTGTTGCAGAGTTTTCATAGCGTAACGTCAATTGATTTTTAGTTAAATCAAACTTTAAAAAAAATTCATTATTGTGTGATTTTTGTTCGGTTTATTTCATGTTTTACCTTTCTGTGATTTTTAATTTTAAGATTGCATCTTTGGAATAAAATCCGGTTAGAAAACAAAATTCAATTAGAGATAAGCTGTCCATGAGCATTATGGTAAAAAGGAACGAGGAGGCAAGCTCCCCCATCTTCCGCATATCTTGCTCATCCGACATGGCATGAATCACCGAACTTGCACTCAGGAAGAGTAATGCTTTTCAGTCACATGGGAAGAAAAAAAAAATAGTTTATTTTGTTGGGAGAGTGCCATAGGCATAGCCTATTCGCCAGTACATTTACAAAATTAGAGCAGCACTCGGAGCTCCAAAAAACATTTTCACATGAACTAACTAATCTCTGAAGTGTTATATCCATTTTATTATGAATATGTCTTGACTCAAAATGTTTTATTAAATGATTACTTGTGTTAAAGAAGGGTGCAATTGGGGTTTTGGGGGGTAAATTACATTTTGTATCCTTGTAATTCATAAAAAAATCTCATTTTGATTTCTACATATGAAATTGTAACAGTCAAACCCTAAATTTTTAGTCAAATTTCAATGTTCCCTTTTTATTACTCCACCGTATAAGTTTTTAACAGAAATCAGTAATGTGACCAGAATATGACTACAAAATGAAAGTAAAAGAGGAAAATCAACCTCATTTGCTGTCTATACACATTCCATCTCAAAATTTGTATCAAATTATGAATGTATTAGGGTAAAACAAAACGCAAATTATGAACAATTAAGGAGATGAACTAGGATTTTGCAAAAATTGAAATCGCGATTTTTTTTTTCCCCCACAGAAATACAGTCTTCTATCAATTTCTTTTATTTTCTCTTCGATTTCTGTAATATCTTTTTTAATTTCAAAAGTTCTATTTCTTTGCTTTTTCATCATAATTTTCAACATATGAACATATGTATGTATATATTGTATTATATAATTCTCACGGTTTATTACGTGGGACAAAGTGTGTATTAGTAGAAAGTGGAGATGATTTCTCTCTCTCATTCTCATTTCATAGTCACATATTTATCACATGACTGGACTATGTTAAAAACTTAAATAATGGAGTAACATAAGAGTGACATTAACATTTGTGTAGAGACTAAAGTGAGATTCGACCAGAAATGCAAATGATTGATTGTCACGATTTCATATGTAAGGACCAAAATGAAAATTAATACAAAGTGTAGGAGTACAAAGTGTAATTCACCCTAAGTTGGGGTATAGCAATGACAATAATTCCACAAAGGGGTTATGAGATTCTAACATGATCAATGCTAATTTGAACAAGTCATTTTGATGGAAATGAATGATTACATAGTGACCAATACCAATTGGTGGACTGGTTTGCAAGTTTGAGTCCGACCTAATTAGCTTTAGTGTTGCTGGCCTAATAGCATTTATAGAAGGAACAACCCACTTTCTGAGCCCACAAAGTGATTGGATTGCCGAATGTTGCTATAAGAGGAGAGAATGAGAGGGAAAAGTTGTTTGAGTTCTAAGAGCATTTGTGAAGGGCAAGGGTTAATGAACTTGGAGTAGTGTCTTTACTTTGGATAATTAAAGATCAGAAGACTATAACTTGCATTACAAGAAATAAGAGTTTTTGCGACGTTTTTTAACGGCGTTTTCTTAAACGTCATTTTTATGGATATTTAACGACATTTTAAAAACGTCGCATATTTATTTAATTAAAACGACACCGTTTTATGATCAAATGTGTTTAAAAACGCCTCTAAATGCGGTGCGTCACACGCGCCTATTTTGAATCTAAGAATAAGGCCTTTGTAAACCCAGTCTTCAGACATAAACATGAATCCTCACGTCGCCTCTCTCTCAATCCTCTCTAAATCCTTATTTTGAATCTCACATTCAAATCTCACAGATTCACCAATTTCGAAGCTCCACCTCCACCACCATCTGCACCGGCGAGGTAGAAGGATTCACCGATTCACCGATTTCACAGATTCACCAATTCAAATCTCACAGATTCACCGATTTCAGATTGATCTGCACCGCCACCGCGATTTCGATTCAGATCGGTCTGCACTGCCACCCCGATTTCGATTATCTCTCTAGATCTCTCTCTCAGAGATTCATCTTTGATTTCATCTCAAAGCGATTTCGATTTCTCTCTCTCTCTTGATTTCAAAGCTCCACCGCCACCACCATCTATGCAAGCTTCCATGGCTTAGCACCTCATCTCCTTATCTCTTCCACTTTGTATATACATATACATATACATATATATATATATATATATATATATTTATCGATTCTCTCATGTACATACACGTATTTGTATAGACACCGATCGATAATGGAGCAGAGCTTCTTCGATTTGATCTATTTTCTACACTACCCAGGCCTCGCCGAGACATTCCTCGACGTTTTACTCTCCTCAGTCCCGATTTGGCTCGCTGTCATGATCGGCCTTGTTATCGGCTGGTCCTGGCGCCCTAGGTAGACCGGTCTGCTCTATCTCGGTCTCCGCTCCAAGCTTTGGTTCGCCTGGACTGCACCGCCGGGGTTTGGGGCTCGGAGGTTTTGGCTCGCCTTCACGGCATTTCCGATTGGTCGGAGACTTTGGTCCAAGTTCATTTGGAAGGGAAAGGACGGTTCTCCGGCGGCGGCGGCACAGCTGGTCGAAAGTGGCGGTGACGTCAGGTGAGAACGGTTTTGAAATTTGGTTTTTCATTTATCGAATTGTTTATTAATGACTTTATTTATATATGCATATGTGTTTGTGTATCTGTTATGAGAATTAACTTAGGGTTTTTGATTTAAGGCTTCTTGGTGATTGTATGCAATTTGATGTCTTGAATTGATTAGGGACTATGCTCTAAAACCTTATTTGTTAGCAATGCAACTAAATCTATGATAATTAAGTGATTAGGGCTTTTATGTTTCCAAACTTGGCATGAATTTATTTGTAAAGTATGTAGGGAACAGTGTGGTCTATGGTGTGTGGCCGTTATACGCGGTTATGTCGTTGAAATAGTTGGAATTTTTGGATAATGTGTGTTAGTTTGTGGCATCCGTAGTTAAGGTAACGATTTTGTCGTGGCGTTACTGGCTTCGTAGTATGCCCTTGGATTTTCTATTTTATGTATAGAACAATGTAGTTGATGTATTGATTTATGATTGTGTTGCCGACATTCATCATTGGTTACGTTGGTAGCTGATATAGTGGTCCACTTAACATGTTGTAATGCCGGCGCTAGATGAGTCATAGAGTTTGCTAATTTTACTTTCTATTGGTTAATATATTTTGGGAAAATTTTGTTTTTTGCAGTCGGGGTTTTGTGTCTTTTTGAGTTCTTGGCAGCCCTTCACGTGTTAGGTATGCCACTGACAATGAGGTTACTCCATTTATAATGATATGGTAGCTTTGAAAATCCAAACATGTGGAATGACACTTGGTATTATTTAAAAATAAAAAATAAAAAATTGAGGACTAATCTACTAGAAGGAAATTGCCAATTATCACATCTTGGTTGTGTTTGAAAATTTAAACTCTATTGAACCACAAAGTGGAGGGTCGCTTCGTTATGTTGTGGTAGCAAAGTTTCGAAAGTGTCTCCAAGTCATGTTTTCTCACTAATTAGTATTGACAGAAACCGATGGTTGGGGCACCTAACTTAATCTTTACGAAGTCTAGTTAGGGATATATAAAACATTGACTTTGTGGTTTAGGGAGATTGAGGTTGTCTATATTTGTAAGAAGCTACTGCATGCACGGTAGAAGACATTTACCTAAGCCTATCATTTTGGGACCTTTCTTAACTTAGATTAGGAAACAGGGGATTGTTGTGTCCTAAGCAAATTATATATATATTATTATTTTTTGGATTACCACCAGTTATGTTTATAAACTTTTGAACCTTAACTTATTGGACATGTCACCATATTTTGACTTACTTTTTTTAGCTTGCCCAGCACAGGAACCTCACAGGTAGCGAATGTTGTGGTAGAGAAAGATCTAGAACACCTATTGCAACTTATTGAAACCGAGGGTGGGAAAATGGAGTGGCAGAGTATGATGGGACACTCCACCTCAAACTTGACATACCAAGCTTGGCGCCTTGATCTTGAGGTACAATTTGACCTTGACTTTGTAAGATGTGTATTTTCTGTGTGCTGGAGAAATCTGTGGGAATTACTTACTTGGATTTTGACCTTTGTTTGATGCATGTATTGTCTTTCAAGTGCTGGAAAAGTGGGCCCAAGTCTTGGCATTTGCATTGTAGTTTAATTAGAGTTTTTCATTAGTAATAGGGGACATAAATTCTAAAGAAGCAAAATTCTCATATTAAATATGAATTGACTTGGATATGGATATGGGATAATAATCACAGTTCACACATGCATCCATTTTGTTTTTCTATGGAAAACTGGAGGGATTTCACAGCTTGACTGATTAAACAATAATAGATTCTTTAAAATCTTTCCATTGGTTACAGGAATATACTAAGATGAGGGAAAATCCTTAGTTGAGCAGGAAATGTTTATGCACTGTAACAACTTGATTCCAAAGTTTTACCGTTTTTAGCTTAGATGAATTGTGGGATACATACCCATGTAGCTTTGCTCCTTATATTGGTGTGTGGCTCCTTGTTATTAGATATTCAGACCTTCACTTTTTGTCAATTTGAAATTGTAGAATATAACAGAAGCTTGCATAGGGGCATCTGGTTAAATGATACCTGATGACTGTCTTAATTTTTATGTATATGTAGTATTTTCTGGAGACTTAAGAATATTTTTGACTTAATTTTCTGAAACCTTTCCTAATTGCAAGATCTTGTTAGAATTCAAGTCTTCCTTCCCATTTTCATTGTTAGATTTTGGAATTGCTATCAACGGTTAGATGCATTTTATAGAGATCTGATGGTGAATGGAAAGATGATGAGATGATGATGGTGAATGCTAGTAGTTCTGTCTGCAAAAGTGTTGAACTTGTTTAATTTAGGTTTTTGGCTGATCTTTACAACAGGCCATTATTGCTCTCAAGAAAGAGCATATTTGCTCAAGTATGGAAGAAGGGGGAAGCCTAAGTTTTGTCCCTTCTGACTGGCAAATGTAAGTTTGTTTGATGTTTCTAGATATCTATGTGCCTTTTGTACTTTTGTTTATTTATTTGACTGCCACCATAATCAACTGCAGCAAGAACAATCCTACTATTAAATGTATATTATTTTATGTTGCTGCTACTACTTTTGCATTGCTTTTTACCTGTTTTTCATGTAATGATAACCTGGGGTTTTTAATTTATTATTATGTTATTTTTAAGTTCTAGAATCTGTAGTTGATATATCTTTATTTATGTCCATACTCCTATTATAGTTCTAGAATCTGTAGTTGACAATTTTTCTTATTCATTGTTACTGGGATAGGAATAAATCTTCTTGTTGATTGGTGGTTGCAACTCTAACCTCCGTAGCTGTTTTGTACACCACATTTCTCTGGTTGGCAATCACATTCTATCATGCCGAATATAATATTTATGCTCACAAGTCATGTGAACTTCTTGTGCTTTCACTCCCACCATTTAACACCTTATTTCCTTGCCTAATTGCAAAATAGGTTGTTGAATAACTCCCCTCTAAACTGGCTTGTCAGAAAATTGAATGCGAATGCTTGATGAATTGTGTTGTTTTATTTTCATTTTGACTTTATGTAATACAGGATACACATATTTCCTCCCATATATAATTGTCTTATGTATATGCTTACTTTTATATTCATTTTCAAATTATTTTAATACTCAATCACCTGCCATTGGTTGTGTTATTGTCAAACAATAGCTTCCTTCATTTGTATTTCACTGAAAGTAGAGTTTCACTGCTAAAATTATTTAGAACCTGTGGTGTTATTGCTTTCAGGATGAATCTGTACTAATATGGTTCTCGGGGAAAGAGGAGAAACACCTCAAACTAAGGCTTGGTTTGGCATAATCAAAAAAAGTCAAAAAGTCACTATTCTATTTAAGTCACATCATCTTATTTGAGTCACATTATCTTTCTACCACATCACTTCAAACTCAACCCATACCCAACCCATATTTCATAAAAAGTCAAAAAGTGCACTTATTTAGTTTATCCCAAACAACCCTTTGTCTAAAATCATTTCAGGGCAGCGCACTGTAAGTTTCTTGCTGTGATGGCAATATCATTGTATAACTACTCTGTCTACACTTTAAAGCTTATGAAGGAATAGTAAATATTCATTGATGTCGAAGTCTACAGTGGGGCTGAGTAGAGTATTAGATTGCCGAAGTTCTACATAATCCTCATCTTATTGCAGCATCCATGAGAAATCAATGGCATACCTATTTTTCCATCGTTCTGCCCTAATGTAATTTGGTACCCTTGAGTTCTTTTACTCCATGCAGAATCTGTTTGTTTATTGCACCATTGTAATTGATAATTGTTTTTGTGTGCTTGGTTAAGTTGTGATAATGTAATAATTGCAGTTCTACAGTGTTATGTTGAGAAGCACGGACACTTCTATGGAGGAAGCATGTCATGTCGGACATGACACTTAGCAGACGCTCTTAAAAGCGTTCCGACACTTTTTCAACGTGCCTTAATTAAAATTTTAATTTATAATATTGGGCACTTTACAAACACTTTTCAGACACTTTGGCAACAAGAATGAACTATCCAATGTGATGAACCATCCAATGTTTTCAGGAAAATAAAAGGGGAGCCTAGCTTCAACAGCTTACATATGGTGTCTCTAGTTTGGGTAACCGTCAATATGAACATTTCAACAAGGTAAATTAGTTGTATATTCATATCAATTCATTACTTCTCTTTCTGTGATTCTTTCTTTCTTGTCTTTTATGTCCAATTTTTTTTTATTTGACTGCAACTTTTTTCAAACGGATTGGAAAGGTGGTAGATGAACAACTTAGCGAACAAGGTATAAAGTTATTCTCTATCACTGAGCATATTTTGGAAGATCCTTAGCACATCATAATAATGTTACTGAGCCAAATATACTCAATGACTATCATTTCATGATCCTTCTGGCTATTATGGAGTTTCAGTGTTTCATTTCTCTATGGAATTTTAGGATGATGCAGTGAAGAACCTAGTGACTAAGTTACACTCTGCTAAAGCTAAGCTTGATTTGGTGACACAAACAAAATCCAAATTTGTTTGGGAGAATAGCAAGGTTCATGTATTAAATTCTGATTTCTATAGCTTGAGTGGATGTACATAGATACTAAGGGTAGAGTTTTTTTTTTTTTTTTTTTTTTTTACTGTTTATTTTTTTACTGACCTTCAAGTGTTTTGAATTGCTTGAAGAGTTAGTGTTGTTGTTCAGAGAGAACTTCACAAACTCGAGTCTGATCGCTCTTGCATACATTTGGAGTTTGATAGATTGTTTACTTTTATTTTTGGTTGTGTTTGTTGTTTGATTTTGGTTTAGAAATAATCATATAATGTTTTTAGTCAATATATTGAAATAGCAGTAAAGTTTTACCCACATTATTACTAATTTTCAGCTTTATTACAATTATGTTTTTTAGTTAAATCCAACAGAATTAGCACAATCTCAAAAAAAGAAAAAAGAAAAGCTATTAACGGCGTTTTTCCAAAATGCCACTACAATGTGAACGGTCATATTTGTAAATTAGGAAAAAATCTATCACGGCGTTTTTAAAACGTCGCTAAATATTAGATGATGTCATTTTACCATTATGTACCACATTTAGCGACGTTTTTTAAAACGCCGCCTATACTAATCTAACGACGTTTTTAAAGCGTCATAATATTATAGCGATGGCCGCGTCTTTGACGTTTGATACTAAACGTCACAAAAAGAATTAGAGGCGTTTTTCACACTTATAGCGGCCGCTAAATGTAAAATTTCCAACAGTGTTGGTTATAGTTGTTCGAGCAACTTAGGTTTTTGTATGAATAGTCTAGTCAAAGTGCTTTACATGTTGAACGATTCAAATCATCAAGTTCAAGTGAACGGATTAGAGATACGTTCTTTTTTTTTTTTTTTTTTTTTAAATTGTACCTATCTCTCCAAGCAAAGTTTAATTTTCCAAAAAATCAAAATATTGTCCTTCCTCACCCGACCATTACAAAAAAAAATTATTAGATGGTTTAGGAAACTACGTGTCATTCCCTCCCCCCCCCCCAATCACCCAATGACAAGTCCCTTGTTGTTTCTATACTCCCCAACACAAAGTCGTTTCCATTCTTTTTATTAATTACAACACTCCTAAGGTACTACCTAGTCATGTCTAGGACCACTGATTAACCTTTTCAATCATTACTTTAAAAATATATTTGATGGTCATGTAGCAAGTTCATGTGACACCTCAACTTAATATTTATATGTTAAAACACTAAAATTCAATGTTTTTTGTTTAATTTTTGAAAAAAAAAAAACTTAAAAAATGCCGAGCAATAAATGGTGTAAAATATTACTCCGAAATAACTAAAGAACTTGCCCATATTCTTTATCCCAACGAGTAAAGATACCGTTAATGTGATATCACTATCACACAATAAAACCATATGATATGGATGGTAAAACTTAATTTTTAGGTGCCATATATACATAGAGGTAAAAGATAACTTCTTAACATTTACTGATGTGTAAATTTCCAAAACCACCCCAAAGTTCTTGAGAGGTTATTCGATAGACTATTTATCACTCGACATTTGTGAAGTTTTCTTTTAAAAATTCAACAAAAGTACTCACCTTATTTGGTTTTCTTTGATATTTTAAAATTTGTGTGTTTTTTTTTATTTTTAGTGATTTTTTTAAAAATATATTTTACGCAAATTCTTTTACTTTCTGTGGGTAATGCTATGCAAAGCATTGGAAAAATAGGCCTAAACTTTATTTTTTTTGAGAGGGGGGGGCAGTTTAATTCTATTAACATTCTTAGCAATGCATCTGTCATGTTGGAAAGTGTATTCACTGAAGATGAAGTTTGGGCTACCATTAAAGACTGTGATGGGAACAAAGCCCCAGGTCCTGATGGTTTCAATCTATCATGTTTTCAGAAGTGTTGGAAAATTATGAAGCATGACATCCTAAATTTTATGTAGGAGTTCCATGAGAATGGAATTCTAGCTAGGGGTCTCAATTGCTCATTTGTAAATCTCATCCCAAAAAAGGAAAACCCCTTGTCTCTATCTGATTTCAGACCTATTAGCTTGATAAGCTCTGTCTACAAAATCCTTTCCAAGGTCCTAACAAAAAGATTGAAGCTTGTTTTGCCTAACATAGTGAGTGAAGCACAATATGCATTCCTAGGGGGGCAGGAGTATAATGGATGGAGTGCTTATTGCTAATGAGATTGTAGAAGTGGAAAAAATCAAATAAACAAGGGGTGATCATCAAGCTTGACTTCGAATTTGATACTGTGAATTGCGAGTTCCTTTTTGATTTGCTTGTCAAGTTTAGGTTTGGTTCAAAATGGTTAGGCTAGATGAAATCATGTTTAACAACTGCAAGCGTTTCCATTCTTGTTAATGGCTCACCTATAGATGAAATTTAACCGAAAAAAGGGCTCAGATAGGGTGATCCACTATCAACCTTCCTTTTCAATATTGTTGCAGAGGGGCTAAATTTGCTTTTGACAAGAGCTAAGGATCTGGGCCTAATTGGAGGGACTATTGTTGGACCCAATGGTTTGCATTACACTCACCTCCAATTTTTTGATGACACCATCCTCTTTTGTGAGGCTGATTTGCTAGAGATCACAACTTTGAAGAGAATACTTAGGTGTTTTGAAATTATGTCAAGCCTGAAAATAAATTTCCACAAGAGTACAATATGTGGTATTGCTGTCTCTGAGACTTTAACCAATGACTTTTCGGCAAAACTAAATTGCCTCAATCAGAAGCTACTATTGAAGTATCTTGGGCATTCGCTTGGTGCCAATCCTAGAAGGAAAGACACTTGGAAACCAATTTTGGACAAATTCAAGGGCAAACTTTCTGGCTGGAAGAAGAGACTTTTACGATTTGCTGGTAGACTCAACCTCATCAAATCTGTTCTATCAAGCTTCTCAATCTTCTACCTTTCTTTGTTTAAAATGCTAAAGTATGTAACCAAAGAGGTGGATAAAATTTAAGCTTCTTTCTTGTGGAGATACTCAGATGTCAAAAGAAAGGTTCACCTGGTCAGTTGGAAGGATGTTTCAACGACAAAGAAGCAAGAAGGCTTAGGTGTAAGAAGTTTGGGTCAAGTTAATGAATACTTACTTGCTAAATGGTGGTGGGGGTTCTGCAATGAAAAACAAGCCCTATGGAGAAGATTAATTTGCATCAAGTATAGTTCCAGATCAAGTAGTTGGTTCCACTCCCAAGGCACTATTACTGTAATGACCCCAAAAGTCATTCTTATTTAATTGGGGGTTAATGTGTTTTAATTCAACTACATCCATTGGAATTGAGAATGTTTTTATCTATTTTGGGGTATTGATTGAGGTAGTGGGCTGATGGTAAAGTAAGATTGGACCAAAAACTTTAATTCGAATAATTCGCCTACGATCAGCCGTCACTCTTTTGCCCTTTTCTTTTTCCACACTTTGAATTTGGATGTGAGGTTAGAACCATTGGAAAGATCATTTTCGGGGCTTCAATTTGGGCACAAGAATGACCTAAAACGGAGTCCGGATGAGAGAGTTATGCATGTTTGAAGTTTTCATATCTGTGCTGGAAGCAGAACCGCACGTGCGGGAAATGCGGCGCACGTGCGGCGATGTGCGGGGCAGCAGCTCAAAAACGTGATTTTGAGCTCATTTCTTGCATTCTCTTTTCCTCTCTTCTTCTCCCCTCTTTCATGTCCGAAACCCTAGCTCCCCAAACCTTGATTTCCTTCACTTTTCTCAACAAATCCACCATAGATCTTGCATCAAGGATGGAGAACAAGAAGAGGGCAACATTTTCAACCGATTGAAATTCGAATTTGTGGAGGATTCTTCTCAAAGCTTGCTTTTCTTGCTCGAATCTTGAGGTAGGAGACCTTATTCCCTTTCAATATTGCATTATGGATGGATTTATGGCATTTTGAGTATGGATTTAGGGTATTTTGTGCATATAAATACAAATCTATAGTTTTGAACATATTAGGTCTAACTTGAGATTGGGGGATTTCGGATTTATAATGTTGGAGATGTAATTGTGGGGTTAAGGTGATGGATTATGAACTTTAGACTTGTAATCAATGAGGAAATTTGAACAAAAAATAACGGGTTAAGGAATTTGGATTTTTCTTGAAATTCCTAGGTTTTTCTTGAAACCCTAGGTTGATTAATGAAGATAACCAATGATTTGGCCCAAATTGGAAGTAGAATAATGAAATTGAGATATTGAAGTATATGTAGTCAAGTTTAATTAGAATTTGGAAATGTTTGAAAATTATGTTTAAAATTTGCGAATGAACATTGGAATTCATGCTATAATGTGAAGGAAAATTGGGGAAATAATCTAATAATGATATGCATGATATGAACTTGGTTTTGGAATGTGGAAATGGGATTTAAGGATTCCTCTTGCATTATGTTGAATTATTTAATGATGTTGAGTTGATTCATGTTATTTATGTTGAATTGTGGTGCTTATGTAGGATGGTATTGACTATGTTGATTTTGATTTTTGTGACCTAAAATGTGGAGTTTTCCAAAATGGGTTACTCCCAAATTATTTTGCTAAGTACTTGTGGGCTTGCTTAGTTATTAAAATCAAGAGAATGATTTATTTTTGAAAAAATGTGGAAGATGTTCATACAATTCCTTCCTATCTTGAAATCAAAGTGATTGATTATAAATTTCATACTATGTTTACAAGAATGGTAATCTTCTATTTCTATATATAGATATATTGAGATGGAGGAAATTGTGGTATAATCGATGGATGCTTAATGGTAGGCTTGTGAAGAATAATGAAGGAAAGAAAAAAGAGCTAATGATCAAGTTATATATGTGTACAGGGCACACTTCAAGAGGGACAAATACTCCGTTGTAGCACTGTGAGTAATAGTACCTCAAACATATGTTATTTACCGTTAATCATTATTGTTATTGACATTCTATCCTCCGTGAGCTAATATGTTAACATGTGTGTTAATTGAGAATTGATGTGAACATTAAAAGAGTGATCACACACCGGTATGATTCTGAACCTACTCTGTCAATGTACCATCCTAAGAATAACCTATACTTCTGTATAAGAATTGCATACAACTATTAACACTGTGAAGTTGGTTTATGAATTGGTCTGATTTACCTTCGGATTATTGGTAATGTCAAGGTTCTGTTAATTATGAAACAAGGATGTCTATGTACAAAGAATCATGAGGAAATCTAAGCACATCATTGTACCATAGGTTTTGTTTGCTATTGATAATTAATGTTACCATTCTGTTATCGGCAACGTTCTGTTAAGCTTATGTATCTATGTTTATTTATGTGATCAATGGGAAGAATGTGATTATCTGTATTAATCTGTTCTGATGTTTTCTGGTATGGAACAAAGTGCTGAACGGAACTAAGTGCTACACCTTGGTGGGAGCCACCTCTAGAATCCGTACGAGCCACCTCTTGAGTCCATACATCTGTTATTTCTGTTACCCACGCTTTATGCGTTCTGTTACCCACGCTTATGCGTTCTGTTACCCCACGCTTATGCGTTCTGTTACCCACGTTTTGTTACCCACGCTTATGCGTTCTGTTACCCACGCTTTATGCGTTCTGTTACCACGCTTATGCGTTCTGTTATTTCTGTTATTTCTGCTATTTCTGTTATTTCTGTTAGTTCTGTTATTTCTGGGCCGATGGCCATTCTGATATTTCTGGACCCATGGTCGTTCTGCATCTGTAGGCTTAAGGCAGTTCTGTATATACTGGGCTTAAAGCCATTCTGTTATGGAAGTTGGACCCATGGCTTTTGGGAATAATTACGGAATGTAGTTAATCACATGCATCTGCAGATATATGTTTGATTATTCAGGTTAAATATTACATTATTTATATACTGTTATTCACTGAGTTCGCTCATCTTGTATTTTGTCTGTCTATTCTTGTAGGTAACCAACCGGGAGTTCAGTCCTAACCTTTAAGGCTTGTGTTTCTCTTGTCAACTTTGATGCGTCCAGGCACCACCTGAAGCCGTGTATTATGTACAGTGTTGTTGAGTGTTGATTTACGCTTTGGACGTCTATTTATGGTTGATTGTATATAATTCCTTCTTCACTAATATTTTTGTTATACGCCTATTTATGGGGTTGAGTCGAGGCATATGTATATAAACCATCTGTATAATATTTACTTAGTGTGATGTTGAGATCCTGGCATGTTAGGAATAGCTCAATGGATGTTATTCTATGTATTTATTTATTTATTTATTTATTGAATGCTTCCGTTCAGGCCCCGTATGATATGTATAACAGGATTAGTATCTGTTTTCGAATGGGTCATGCCCAAACTTATAGGGGCGGGTTTGGGGTGTGACATGTGGTATCAGAGCACGAGTTGCTATCTCACACACGGATCCATTGAGCTTTAGGATGTCTAGAAAAGACTTAGGCATCATGCATGACATCCTTAGTGCATATGAAAGGAATTGATAGCAACGATAATGGTATATGTAATGACGCTAACCGCAATGGTTATTATTCATGTCTGTTATACATTTCTTGTATATATTGTGATTGATTGCTATGCAGAACATGGTAAGATCTGCAGATGGGAGTAAATCAATAAAGTTGCACTGCAGAAGCGTGGTAAGGATTCGAACAGACTGGTAAGATAATTTATATATAAAGATTAAATAAAATGTATGTTGTCGGTTGTTAGTCATCTATGAGAAATGACGATGATATAATTAAGCCTTTTTGGCATCTCTCTAAGTGAATTGGTGAATTGATTAAACTCTAAGCATGGGATATTTCTAAGAACAAAGGAAATACTATATGTGATACTCTAATTTTAAGCTAGAGTTATGTCTTCCTTACCATGACAATGTTTGGATCTGTGATTTGAGAAAGTACTGCATTTGAGATGACCTCTCTTAGTGAGTGTAATTTGTTTATGGAACTTGTAAGCTAAAATGTGAATCTAAAATCTGCAATCTAACTTTACTATGTGTAATTTGTTTTGTTATGTGTAAATTGTAATCCGTAATCAATATTTCTCTACATGATATGTCTAAGGAAACAAAGGCCAAGGTTTATGAAATTGTAGTGTTTTGACTTGACTAATGGGAAGTACAAACATGTTGAGTTCTGGAAATATGAAATGATGAGAGACATTAGAATTATGTAGCTGACAACTCATGGAATTATTATGATTGAAATATTTAATGATTGATAATGAGCATGGAACTAGTGATCAAGAGTTAGAACGTTGAAATTGCTACCTGGAATGTTAATAAATACAAGTATCATGATTTGTGATCACATAATGTTCGGTAGAATTTTATGAAAGTTTAGTGATATAGGAAAGTTGTGTTTCTTTTGTGGACTGTCATTTGTCTGAAGGACATAATTTTTGTTCTGATACGTTTCTGTTCTGACCCTAACGTATTGTTACCAGAAACTCACCATTATTAATTAAGGATGAAATATGTGTATGAGAATTAATTCAAGACTTGTTCCTTTATTATGATTTGCAAATGAGTGAGCATTAGAATGAAGCTTCTGTGATCTGTGTCATTTGGCGATGTCAAACTATCAATTACATTCAGTACTTCTGACAAGTGTGACCTTGTGTGATGTGACCATGGACCTAAGTGAGTAATGTCTTTGTAAAAGATACTTTTGTATCAATGACTATGCTATACAATGTTTAATGAACTCCATATTTTGGGTTACGCAATGTTTTATATGACAAGTATTTTCGGAAATGATAAAAATGCTATGAACTTCCGACATGTTTATGATATAATAAGCTTTCTGGATAATTTTCCAAAATGACTAGATACGTTGACCTTGAGATCTTCTAAGCCAGCATGGATTTTAAATGAGTACTACTTTACTGTAATGTGGGAGGTATGACCATTAAGGTTTGATCTGTATTTGATTTTACGAATCCTCTACTCTGAGCTTGTAATTTCTTGATATGATATTTAAGTTGGCATTTGGAGTCTGTGAGAGATTTGATTTGAACTGATAAGTTTAATTCAGATAATGAACAAAGAGCCATGAAGTCGTTGATTTAGAACTTACTTGCTACGTTGGGTCGAATTATTGTACGAAGTATATACCTTTGAAACGCGATTATGTCGTGAATGTTTCCTTAACCTTTGAGGAATTATGATAATGGGGGTTATTTGTGAGTTTGAATTATGTTTGATAGTTTATGAGCTGCATGCAAACGAATACTTGAACTGAATTCATTTCTGAATACCCTTAGGTTGTTATATTATGTGAAAGATATGATTTGTGGAGTAATAAATTAAAATGTACATGAATAATGAGACGATGTTTTGATGTTAGTAAGTATTATTATCAATTGGGTTATCAAGTAGTTCGTAGAGATGAATACTTGTGATTTTGGGAGCAAATTTCATCCGAGTTGACTGTATAGGGTTGTGAATGGGCAATGATTGAGAAATGTTAGATGTCCAGGACAAAATTAGACTTGTGGCAAGGTAAATCAAGTTTGGAGGACCAAACTTCTTAAGGTGGGGAGAATGTAATGACCCCAAAAGTCATTCTTATTTAATTGGGGGTTAATGTGTTTTAATTCAACTACATCCATTGGAATTGAGAATGTTTTTATCTATTTTGGGGTATTGATTGAGGTAGTGGGCTGATGGTAAAGTAAGATTGGACGAAAAACTTTAATTCGAATAATTCGCCTACGATCAGCCGTCACTCTTTTGCCCTTTTCTTTTTCCACACTTTGAATTTGGATGTGAGGTTAGAACCATTGGAAAGATTATTTTCGGGGCTTCAATTTGGGCACAAGAATGACCTAAAACGGAGTCCGGATGAGAGAGTTATGCATGTTTGAAGTTTTCATATCTGTGCTGGAAGCAGAACCGCACGTGCGGGAAATGCGGCGCACGTGCGGCGATGTGCGGGGCAGCAGCTCAAAACGTGATTTTGAGCTCATTTCTTGCATTCTCTTTTCCTCTCTTCTTCTCCCCTCTTTCATGTCCGAAACCCTAGCTCCCCAAACCTTGATTTCCTTCACTTTTCTCAACAAATCCACCATAGATCTTGCATCAAGGATGGAGAACAAGAAGAGGGCAACATTTTCAACCGATTGAAATTCGAATTTGTGGAGGATTCTTCTCAAAGCTTGCTTTTCTTGCTCGAATCTTGAGGTAGGAGACCTTATTCCCTTTCAATATTGCATTATGGATGGATTTATGGCATTTTGAGTATGGATTTATGGTATTTTGTGCATATAAATACAAATCTATAGTTTTGAACATATTAGGTCTAACTTGAGATTGGGGGATTTCGGATTTATAATGTTGGAGATGTAATTGTGGGGTTAAGGTGATGGATTATGAACTTTAGACTTGTAATCAATGAGGAAATTTGAACAAAAAATAACGGGTTAAGGAATTTGGATTTTCTTGAAATTCCTAGGTTTTCTTGAAACCCTAGGTTGATTAATGAAGATAACCAATGATTTGGCCCAAATTGGAAGTAGAATAATGAAATTGAGATATTGAAGTATATGTAGTCAAGTTTAATTAGAATTTGGACATGTTTGAAAATTATGTTTAAAATTTGCAAATGAACATTGGAATTCATGCTATAATGTGAAGGAAAAATTGGGGAAATAATCTAATAATGATATGCATGATATGAACTTGGTTTTGGAATGTGGAAATGGGATTTAAGGATTCCTCTTGCATTATGTTGAATTATTTAATGATGTTGAGTTGATTCATGTTATTTATGTTGAATTGTGGTGCTTATGTAGGATGGTATTGACTATGTTGATTTTGATTTTTGTGACCTAAAATGTGGAGTTTTCCAAAATGGGTTACTCCCAAATTATTTTGCTAGTACTTGTGGGCTTGCTTAGTTATTAAAATCAAGAGAATGATTTATTTTTGGAAAAATGTGGAAGATGTTCATACAATTCCTTCCTATCTTGAAATCAAAGTGATTGATTATAAATTTCATACTATGTTTACAAGAATGGTAATCTTCTATTTCTATATATAGATATATTGAGATGGAGGAAATTGTGGTATAATCGATGGATGCTTAATGGTAGGCTTGTGAAGAATAATGAAGGAAAGAAAAAAGAACTAATGATCAAGTTATATATGTGTACAGGGCACACTTCAGGAGGGACAAATACTCCGTTGTAGCACTGTGAGTAATAGTACCTCAAACATATGTTATTTACCGTTAATCATTATTGTTATTGACATTCTATCCTCCGTGAGCTAATATGTTAACATGTGTGTTAATTGAGAATTGATGTGAACATTAAAAGAGTGATCACACACCGGTATGATTCTGAACCTACTCTGTCAATGTACCATCCTAAGAATAACCTATACTTCTGTATAAGAATTGCATACAACTATTAACACTGTGAAGTTGGTTTATGAATTGGTCTGATTTACCTTCGGATTATTGGTAATGTCAAGGTTCTGTTAATTATGAAACAAGGATGTCTATGTACAAAGAATCATGAGGAAATCTAAGCACATCATTGTACCATAGGTTTTGTTTGCTATTGATAATTAATGTTACCATTCTGTTATCGGCAACGTTCTGTTAAGCTTATGTATCTATGTTTATTTATGTGATCAATGGGAAGAATGTGATTATCTGTATTAATCTGTTCTGATGTTTTCTGGTATGGAACAAAGTGCTGAACGGAACTAAGTGCTACACCTTGGTGGGAGCCACCTCTAGAATCCGTACGAGCCACCTCTTGAGTCCATACATCTGTTATTTCTGTTACCCACGCTTTATGCGTTCTGTTACCCACGCTTATGCGTTCTGTTACCCACGCTTTATGCGTTCTGTTACCCACGTTCTGTTACCCACGCTTATGCGTTCTGTTACCCACGCTTTATGCGTTCTGTTACCACGCTTATGCGTTCTGTTATTTCTGTTATTTCTGCTATTTCTGTTATTTCTGTTAGTTCTGTTATTTCTGGGCCGATGGCCATTCTGATATTTCTGGACCCATGGTCGTTCTACATCTGTAGGCTTAAGGCAGTTCTGTATATACTGGGCTTAAAGCCATTCTGTTACGGAAGTTGGACCCATGGCTTTTGGGAATAATTACGGAATGTAGTTAATCACATGCATCTGCAGATATATGTTTGATTATTCAGGTTAAATATTACATTATTTATGTACTGTTATTCACTGAGTTCGCTCATCTTGTATTTTGTCTGTCTATTCTTGTAGGTAACCAACCGGGAGTTCAGTCCTAACCTTTAAGGCTTGTGTTTCTCTTGTCAACTTTGATGCGTCCAGGCACCACCTGAAGCCGTGTATTATGTACAGTGTTGTTGAGTGTTGATTTACGCTTTGGACGTCTATTTATGGTTGATTGTATATAATTCCTTCTTCACTAATATTTTTGTTATACGCCTATTTATGGGGTTGAGTCGAGGCATATGTATATAAACCATCTGTATAATATTTACTTAGTGTGATGTTGAGATCCTGGCATGTTAAGAATAGCTCAATGGATGTTATTCTATGTATTTATTTATTTATTTATTTATTGAATGCTTCCGTTCAGGCCCCGTATGATATGTATAACAGGATTAGTGTCTGTTTTCGAATGGGTCATGCCCAAACTTATAGGGGCGGGTTTGGGGTGTGACAATTACTAATTGTTCTTGGATTTGGAAGGACATCATGGTCCTTGCATCAGGTAATCCTACTTTATTCAATTTCTTTCTAATTAACTCAAAATAAGGTATTTGTAATAGGGCCAACATATCTTTTTGAAAGGACATTTGGGTGGGAATTGACTACATTCATTCTCAATTTCCTAGATTATTTAGCTTTTCTTCTGATAAGGATGGATCTCTAAAAGATTTGATGGATAGGAAATTTAGCTATTTGGAATTAAGTTTTAGGAGGCCCCTGTTAGCTTGGGAAGATGAAGAAGTTCATAATCTGCAAGTTTTAGTAGGTGATGGGCCAACATTAAGGCATGGGGTAGAGGATAGCATGAGATAGAAAGCTTTATCTCAGAGTGTCTTCAAAACAAGGGATTTATTCTATTGGTTGCAGTCTAGCAAAGGACCGGATCTGTCTATGCCTAGATTCATTTGGCATAACATCTCACCACCAAAAGTCGAATTCTTCTCTTGGCTGGTTTGGAAAGGTAGGGCCAAAACATATGTTTCTTCATCATGTTGGTGTTCTTAGAGGGGAGGATGTCACTTAGTGTATCTTTTACAAAGTTGAACCTGAGTCCATTAATCATGTTTTGCTTCTTTGTGCCTTTAGAAGGAAAATTTGGTTTGATATCATTGATTGGTGGGGTCTGTTTTGGATTTGCCCAGACTCTGTTGTGGATTTATTTGATTGGTGGCTTGGCACAAAAATCAAGAAGAAGGAATTACAAATCTGGAATGCCATCCCACTTGCTGTTCTGTGGTCAATTTGGAAGCTCAAGAATGATTGTGTGTTCAATAGTGCCGAACCTAACTTCATGGAGATCAGTGAGCTTATCAAGGTTAAAATAGCAGTTTGGTTGAAGAACCACTCTTTTGGTTATTTATATTCCATCCATGAATTTGTTTCCAACCTGAAACAGATTAGGAGGTGTATTTGAGGGTTGTGGTTTCTGTTGTTGTTCATGTTATGTGCAAGTTGGTTATTGTTGTTGTCTTGCTGTTATGTGGTGTCTTGTTGTTTGTTGGATTAGTTCATGTTCTGCTATTATTGCACTTTTGGCAGTCAGTTCTCTTGTTCTCTCTTTTTTTGTCTTGTTGGTCTTTTCACCAACTTTGGATTGAGCTAGCAAATGATAGGTTGTCCTTCTTAGTGCCAACCTAGTTGGGATTAGAAGGGTTCACTTTGATATTTTTTGCTCTTGCCTCATCTTTTTTAATATATTTCCATATGCTTTATATGTTGTTTTCATCAACAAAGCTTTCTTTTTGCTAATTAAAAAAAAAAAAACACATGCAAGTTATGACATTTGTGGGAGGAATTACCACAAATGTTATAACTCAATCCTTTGGGAGTCATGACAAAAAAGAAGAAGAATAAGTTATAGTCAAACACCACATAAAGTATAATCAAAGAGCTTTTAGATAATAACTAAAATAATGTCATACCTAACATCATAACGAATCATAACTAACACCGCAATATGTACAATCAAATCATAATCAAGTCATAACTAAGGTCTCATTTGTCAACTTTACATTTTAGCCAAAGAGTCAAAAAGTCACTATAAGTTGTCACATCACTCTCTCTACTTTTCTGCACATCTTTTCGTAAAAAGTCAAAAAGTTACTAAAATAGCATGTTTCCAAATGAGGCCTAACACTTCAATAAGTCATAACCAAATACCACATATGTCACAATTATGGGCATATGGTGCACATGCATAGAATTTTGGGATTTTTGGGGAAAAGCCCCTCCCATTGGGCCTTTTTTGTGTGAAGGAAACAAATAAAGTAATTGTAATAACCTGTAAGTTTTTCTTCTTCATTGCTCGAGCGATGCGTTGTTTGCCTGAGTGGTCTTCCAGGTCATCTAGTACTTTTGCAGATCTGAACTTCTGGAAGTTTACGTTTTGTGCTTTAGCGAAAGTTTCATCGCTTGAGCGATCTTATGTCATTGACACTCGAGCGCAAGTTTCATCGCTCGAGAGGTTTGTTCAGGATTAGCAATTTAAAAAGTCACTTTTTGGTCAAATCTAGATCATTCTCTCTCTCTCTCTCTCTCTCCCCTCCATTTTGGAAAGTCCCAAACTTTCAAGCTTGGATTTGATCTCTTTTTACTTAAAATCTCACTCTAGTTCCACATACCAAATGTAGAGCACGAAGAGAGATTTCTAGTAATTTCAGCGGATCGTATTTTTGTCCAAGTCGAGTTTTCGGACTTTCTTCTCTTCTTGCTAGAGGTAGGGATTTCTTTGCTCCTGATGTAGGCCAAAAGGTACCACATTGAGGCCGCTTCGGTTATATTTATAGTCTTTAAATTTTGTTTATTTGGCAAAGATGATGTGTTTTGTGCGCTTGTATAGATTTGGCAAGTGACACGCGAATTCAAGCGAAAAGTGGCACAAAAGCAGATTCTTTGCACAAGTAGTGAAATTTCTTGGTGTACCATTTCACCGCATGTGCGACTAGAGCGGAAATTGTAGGCACTCGAGTGGCCTACCTAGGGACACGTGAGCGGAATTTCGAGTTTGTTTTGCTGAGAATAAAAAGAGAAAGAATGGACTGCACTAGGGTTCTGAAATATTTCAAAAGAGAGGAGGAGCTAGGGTTCGAAGGAAAGGATTCCAAGCTTCAAGAAAATCTTCCATGGTGGTGCTCTCTTCCTCTACCTCTTCCAACTCCCCTATGAGTGGTTAGTTCTTCTATTTCTAGGGTTTTGATGAAACCCTAGCCAAGTAAATAGGGTTTTCTTTTTGGTTTTGATTATGTAACGGTTTGAATAAGTTGTAGGGTATTCAAGAAATTTTTAAATATATTTTCCATTATTTCTTTCAAGTATTCTACTTTCTATGATTGTTGAATGCTTTCCATGCAACGGTTTTATTTTCTTTCATATTCAACGTATGAGATGAGCCATACTACAAGGGACGAATCGTATTGCTACTCTAGTTTAAAGCGACCGACTCATGCTACTTGAGATGATTCGTGCCTATACATTCAACGTGATAATTCTCTTGATCAATGCTTCAGACTTGTAGTTACGAAGTGTTATTTGGTTTGAACCGTAACATAATTGATTTTCAAATTAAGACCTTATTTATGCAACTAGTGGTGAATTCATTACCCTAGATTTTTTTCCAAAATCATAACTTCATCTTTATTTTTAATTGCTAGTTTAATCTCTTCATTTAGTTTAATTATCATTAGTTTATGAACAATCATCTCTTTGATCAAAATTAATTTAGGAATTTTGACATTAAATTAGTTTAATTTCACATTTGTGGCTGTGGATTGATACATGGACTTACCATTATTCTAAGGAATTTGGTACAGTTTAGTGTTTATTTTTGGTGTGTAAAATGACCCATCAAATTTTGGCATCGTTGCTGAGGACTTTTGGAAAAATTAATTAATTTAAAGTTGTATTCTTATTTTAATTTTTAGTTTAGGGTTTTATGCTTTTGTATTGCTAAGTGTGCAGAGTTTTTGCAAGTGGAGCTATCACTGAAGTGCAAGTGGAGTGCAACCGAGCTTTAGAACCGAGCTGCAGCAAAGAAAAGAAAAAGGAGCAAATACTCGCAAGAAAAGCACCAAAGTGCTAAAAAGAGAGAGCTCAAGTGGAGATTGGAGACAACAGTCTACACATCAGGTACCCGCAAGACGAGTAAAGCGTTTTGGTTAAACCGCTGTGAGTATTTCCTCATTTGGTATTTTGCTTTCATAACTTGGCCCACAAGAGTCAGTACTTAGTGTGTGTGTGTGTGTGTGTGTGTGTGTGTGTGTGGTGTATGCACAAGCGCCGTTCTTGCTGCCCTGAACTGTGAAGATTGGAACTTGAACTAGAAAGGACTCTTAGGAACCTTAGAGCCTCTTTCCGTGTTCCTAAGCTTGAATATCCATATCCATACTCAGAACTATTAGAGATGGCGAACCTAAATTTCCTGAATGGGCCCAACCAGACCCTTAAGGATTACTTCACACCCACTGCATATAAATCACCATCATGGATTCAGTTATCAGACACCACTGCTGCTCATTATGAGATTAAGTCTAGCACCATCCAAATTCTCTCATCATTCCATGGACTAGCTCATGATGACCCTTACACACATCTGCATGAATTTTTAGAAATTTGCTTTACAGTAAGGATCTAGAATTTCACCAATGAGGCCATAATGTTGCAACTATTCCCATTTTCACTGAAGGATAAAGCCAAACTCTGGGTGAACTCCTTACTTGCTAATTCTATCACAACATAGGACCAATTAAAGTAGAATTTTTTGGAGAAGTACTTTTCCATTGGTCAGCCTAACCGACTCAGGTGAGCCATCATCAATTTTGCTCAAATCGATGGTGAGTAATTTCATGAAACAAGGGAGAGACTTCGTGACCTTCTCCAACAGTGTCCCTACCACCAAGTGCCTGATTGGCAACTTGTTCGAACCTTTTATTAAGGCTTAACTGAGCCTCATCGCCAAATGGTGGATTCTTCTTGTAGTGGGACATTTATATCAAAGAATGACGCCGAGGCATGACAATTATTTAAAAACCTAAGTGATAATTCCCTTCATCATGCCTCTGTAGCCCGGCAAGTCCGGCAACCTGTAGTTGGAGCCCCGAAAAGAGGGGCCATTTATGAGGTAGGGCACAATCTAGAGTTAACCCAACAAGTAGAGGCATTGTCTCGTAAAATGGACCAATTATTAGCTCCAGGACATGCCCTTACATAGCAAGTTCAGCCTCAATTTCACTTGACTTGAGTGAGTGCCCTTTGGCATCACAATTTCTGGAGTTAGTCCAAGAGCATGTGAATGTGGCTCAAGGATTCTCCAAACCGGGTAATGACCCATATTCCAACACATATAACCTGGGATGGAGAAATCACCCTAATGTTTCATGGAGACCTCCTTCACAAGGCACTACTTACAACCCTCCACCACCAAGCCAGAATTTTAATAATTTTGCCAACCAATCTTCCTACTGCCCACCACAACCTTGCCGGTAACCACAACCCCCACCTATTCCTCAAGGCAACTCGGCCTTTGAGACTCAGGTGTTGGAAGTTCTTTCAGAGCTTAAGGGGTTAGCACCAGTAATTCACTCCCACACTCACTCCATTGCCAAGCTAGAGGACCAATTAAGTCAAATGGCTAATAACATGAATATGAGAGAGGAGGAAAAATTACCAAGTCAGACTGTGTCCAACCCTAATGGTCAATATGGGGTAGAGGAGTCGAGTGGGAATGGAAAGCACCATGAACAAGTTCAAGCGGTTATTACTCTGAGAAGTGGAAGGAAGTTAGAGCCTCGGCCAGTTGCATCTGATGCAACTAGGGCTAAGAAGGGTGACCACGGTGGTAAACCCAATTAGAGCATGGGTGAAGGAGAAACACGCAAGGGGGATGACTTAGTCCCTAGTACTTAACATGAGTCTAAGGAACCATATGTACTTAAGGCACCCTTTCCTTAATGCCTTGATACACCGTCCATTTTTAATAAGAAGGCGGCATCCATAGAAGCAATGATGGAGGTCTTCAAACAGGTTAAAATTAACCTCCCTCTATTGGAGGCGGTTAAACAACTACCCTCCTACGCAAAATTTTTGAAGGATCTATGTATACAAAAGCATAAATCTAGGACAAACGTATCCTAAAATGTCGTACTCATGGAGCAAGTAAGCTCCATCTTATTGAGTGACACAACTCCTAAGCTTAAAGACCCAAATGCCCCAACCATTGCACGCATTATAGGGGACCATTTCATTGATAGGGCCTTGTTAGATTGAGGGGCTAGTATCAATTTGTTGTCGTACTGTGTACAAGAAATTCGGGCTTGGCGAGTTGAAGCCTACTACTATCACACTCCAGTTAGCTGACTAGTCCCTCAAGGTGCCACATGACATGATTGAAGATGTGCTAGTAAAGGTTGATAGGTTTTATTTTCCTGTTGACTTTGTGGTTTTAGATATGGAACCGATAGCCAGCTCTAGGAAACAAATCCCGGTGATCTTAGGCCGACCTTTCTTAGCTACGACCAATGCTTGCATAAATTGTCGTACTGAGGTTATGGATGTTTCATTTGGGAATATGCAAGTCAAAATTAATATTTTCCAAGCATCCCAACAACCCCCTGAAAGAGAGGAGTGCTTATTTGTGGATGTAGTGGGTGGGATAGTGGATGAGGCTTTACCCTCCATTCTCATAGAGGACCCTTTAGAGGCTTGTTTAGCTCATTTTGTGTTTGAAGATTTTGATATTTACAGGTCAATTGAGGAGGTGAATGCCCTACTTGATTCCTCTTCTACACCAGATTTTCCTCCGTGGAAAGCCAGTTTGAGTCCCTTTCCCCTCTGTCTAGAGAGCCTGCCATACTATCTTTAGTCACACCACCTACACTTGAGTTGAAACCACTTCCAGCTACACTCAAGTATGCATTTTTAGGGCCTCAGGATACTTTACAAGTCATTATTGCATCTTATTTAGTTGCAGAGCAAGAGAGTCAATTAATGAGTGTTCTCGTGGCACATCGGAGTGCTATAGGGTGGTCTGTGGCCGATTTGAGAGGGATAGATCCCTCTGTATACATCCATCATATACATTTAGAGGACGCCAAACCTTCTCGTGAAATGTAATGGAGGCTTAATCCTAACATGAAAGAGGTAATTAAAAAAGAGGTGTTGAAGTTGTTGGATGCAAGTATTATATACCCCATCTCGGACAGCAAGTGGGTGAGTCCCACACAAGTGGTGCCTAAGAAATCATGCATCATTATTGTTGAGAAGGAGCAAGGAGAGTTACTCCCCACACGAACCACCACCAGGTGGCGAGTGTGCATTGATTGTAGGAGACTGAATTCCATGACTAGGAAGAACCATTTTCCATTGCCATTTATTGACCAAATCCTTGAGAGGTTAGAGGGGCAGGGTTTTTATTATTTTCTTCATGGTTACTCAGGGTATAATCAAGTTCCAGTGTGCCCCGTTGACCAAGAAAAGACCACATTCACTTGCCATTTTGGCACTTTTGCTTATAGGCGCATGCCCTTTGGGCTATGTAATGTATCAGTGACTTTTCAACGGTGTATGATGGCTATTTTCTTCGATATGGTGGAGAAATTTTTAGAGGTTTTCATGGATGATTTCTCGGTGTTTGGACTATCTTTTGAGGAATGCCTTAGAAATTTGATGAGATTGTTTGAACGATGTACTGAGGCAAACTTGATTTTGAGTTGGGAGAAGAACCATTTTATGGTTCGTGGGGATATAGTGTTGGGACACATTGTGTTCCCTTCAGGTATAGAGGTACACAAAGCTAAGGTTGACCTCATTGCAGGTCTTTCTCCACCCACTTCTGTGCGCTAAGTCTGATCTTTCCTAGGGCATACGGGTTTTTATCGTTAGTTTATCAAAGACTTTAGCAAAATATCCTGTCCTTTGTGTAGTTTACTTGCTAAGGATGCACATTTTATCTTTGATGATTCATGTGTGACAGCTTTTGAAACACTTTGGGCGGCCCTTACTTCCACCCCAGTCATGAAATCACCGGATTGGTCGCTTCCATTTGAAATCATGTGTGATGCCTCAGACTATGCTGTTGGGGCTGTGTTGGGCCAAATGATGAATCGAGCACCCTATGCTATTTATTATGCTAGTCGCACTCTCACGGATGCACAACTAAACTACATTACCACCGAGAAAGAGTTGCTAGCCGTGGTGTTTGCCTTAGATAAATTCCGGTCCTATCTCCTAGGTTCCAAGGACATAGTCTTCACTGATCATGCCGCTTTGAGGTACCTATTATCAAAAAAAAGAGAGCAAACCTAGGTTGATTAGATAGATTTTATTGCTTCAAGAATTTGACCTAGAGATCCGACATAAGAAGGGATCTGAGAATGTGGTGGTGGATCACCTCTCCCAAGTCCTCGTTGAGCACACCAGTGACACTTTAACTTTGCATGATTTGTTCCCGGACAAACAACTTCTTGCGGTGTCACGAGCGAACCTCTCATGGTTTGCTCATATTGTGAATTACTTGGCTATTGGGCAAATTCCTAAAAATTGGTCTAAGCAAGGAAAAGACCAATTCTTTTCATAGGTCATGTATTATTTTTGGGAGGATCTGGAGGTGTTTAAATATTGTCCCAATCAAGTGATTTGACGGTATGTGCCAGAGAGTGAGGCATAGCATTCTGACATTTTGTCATTCTTCTGCATGTGGCGGTCATTTTAGTGGGCATAAAACAGCCACCAAAGTTTTACAAGGCGGGTTTTATTGGCCCACCATTTTTAAAGATGCCCATCAATTGTATAGAACTTGTTTGCGCTATCAGCAAATGGGTTCGGTGTCTCGTCGTGATATGATGCCAATGTCCCATATTCTAGTAGTAGAAACTTTTGATGTATGGGGTATTGATTTCATGGGCCCTTTCAAGTCATCGTTCGGGTTTGAGTACATTCTCCTGGCAGTAGATTATGTTTTTAAATGGGTGGAGGCTGTAGCTACCCGAACAAGCGACCATAAAGTAGTGATAAAGTTTTTACATGAAAACATTTTTAGTCGTTTTGGGTTTCCTAGGGCCATAATAAGTGATCAAGGTGCACATTTTTATAATCGGTTCTTTGAGTTGGTAGTCAGGAAATACTTCATCACTCATAAAGTTGGCACTCCATACCACCCTCAAACTAGTGGCCAAGTAGAGGTATCCAATAGGGAGGTGAAGCACATTATAGATAAAATGGTTAGGCCAGATAGAAAGGATTGGTCAAAACGTTTGATTGATGCTTTATGGGCCTACCGCACTGCTTATAAGACACCCATTGGGATGTCACCATATAGGGTTGTGTTTGGCAAAGCATGCCACCTCCCGGTTGAACTTGTGCACCGAGCATTGTAGGCCATTAAGAAGTTTAACTTCAATATGGCCGCAACTAGACTTAACTGAAAATTGCAACTCAATGAATTGGAGGAGATTATAAATGATACATATGAGAGTTCAAAAATTTTTAAGGCTCAAACTAAAGGAATTTCGTGATAAGCACATTCATCGAAAATCATATGAACCCCCCAAAAAGTATGGCTTTTTAATTCAAAATTGAGGCTCTTTCCGGGTAAAGTTAGATCAAAATGGGATGGTTCCTTTGTGGTCGTCGAGGCATTTATTCATGGCACTGTTAAGGTGCAATATCTATGGAATGGCCACACCTTCAAAGTAAATGGCCAAAGATTGAAACCGTATATAGAGGGGATTGGGAAAGATGATCGTACTCTCATAGGTCCTCTCCATGTCGAGTACGCTATCTGCCACAAGTGACAGATGGACGTCATCTAGAATGGAAAAGTGGCGTCGAAAAGTGGAAACACGGTCCACGAAAAGCAGAGCTTTCAAATGTTTCGTCATCCGAATCAGAATGGAAAATACACTAAACTAAAAACAAACAAGAAAATGGGAGATGGAATGAAGAAGAAATGCAAGGAAACAAAGAACTTATAGGGTAGAGAGAAAAGGACAATGGGGAGCAGATGGAAGTTGCAGAGGTCGTGAATTCGAAAGAGCTTTGCAAATTTAAAAAATATTCGAAGGGACAACGCAGCTTCGTATCGCATTAAATGAACAACGCATACGAAGGGGTGGGAAATTGTAATGATTTCTAAACCATGGTCGTTCTGATGCTTCAGTATTGAAAGGAGTGCAAGCGCCGTATTTTTGACTTTCCATATATTAAAACCAAACATGCTGACTAATTGGCGTTAATCGGATATTCGAGGGGCAATTGTGGAGGCTGAATTGTCATATATCGAGGAATGCCAAGATATTTGAAGACATCTGGCCGAAGTCAATTCGGCTATAATCTAAGGGCTCTTGAAGCTGAATGTACAGTCGGCCATATGAAGAGCCGCATGGGTACCAGCACGCAATCGGAAGGCTGAGTAAGCAATAAAGTGCGAGATTAAGAGTGGGCCCAACCCTTGGGCCCAAAGGGTAATATAAAAAGAGGAACGTCAACCAAAGAGAGGTATGTGAGAATAGATAGAAATAACTTGAGATAGAAGTAAACTTGAGAGCATACTAACTTGTCTGTCGGAGTGCTAATTCCGGCACCCCCAACCGGAGTGTTCATCCCTTTTTCAGGTGGCAATCAGAGGATCAAGGATTTCTGACTGGATCCCGAAGTATTTCCAAACCACATCTCCACAATATGTAAGTATACTTTGATTATAAACCGTCACATTATTTATATTGTCTAATATAGAGCATCAATGATCATAGCTATCTGTACGTTGTTATTATTTAGGATCATGTTGGGATTTCTATTAGACTTTATGTTCATTCCACGTTGCTAATCCTTTTCAGGTGATGTCGAGAAGTGTTTTAAGATTGAAGATCTTCCTTATGTGTTGGCCATGGGGCCTTTTGCTTGTTGGCTGAATGCTGATGTTATAAAAGGGTTTAACCCTTTCTCTTATGTGTAATAATGTAAGCCTATGGGCAATTTATTTAATTGTAACTCATGTAGCATTCATTATGTATTCGAATGAGAGAATCTTTATTTTTTTTGTCCTTGTTAATGAATAGAATTTCCGCATGTGGTCTCTGGAATTGAATTATAATAATGAAATTGGTAATGGTATCAAAGTAATTAAAAGTGGGGCGTTACAATAATTGTGACACCCCTGTTCCGTAGTATACTAATTGGTCCTTAATTTGAGCATGATTATGTGTTTAGTATGATTTTGTGTGTGCCATTATGTGAATGTGTGTGATTTTGAAATTGTATCTGTTCACCGTAGGAATATCTGTTTGAATAATCTACTTTGGGAATTAAATTGAGGGCCTTATCGGTCACGAAACCCGAAATTGATTACGCCATTGTGATTGGCATAATTTTTAGAGCTTACGGTGAAATTTAATTGAAAAATTGATTCGGGTCAGATTAAGTTGATTAAATTGATAAATTGGTGCCTAATTATCCTATATTAAAATATTGTGACTTAGTGGGGCCTTATTATATTCAATCCTCTCTTTGATTCACCTTGGCTAATTCTAACATAAGGAAAGGGAGAGAGGGAGTTGGCTAGAGAGAGAGAAAAGATGAGAGTTGGGTGTTTGGCTCAAATTTGGTGTAGGATTGGGGAGATTAAACTCAAGAAATTGCTATAGTTTGGAAGATTAAGCCTCTAGGTAAGCATTTGATTCTTGAATTCATGAGTTTAATGTGTAATCTTGTGTGTTCAAGGATTGTTTGTGATCAAGAGTATGATTTGAATTAATTTGTTGAACTTGAGGCTTGATATGTACTTGCATGTAGTGAACTCCCATGGAATCACAAATCTAGCATGTAATTTGTAAAATTGTGAAAGATTGGTAGTGTAATCCCACATGCAAACATGTCTTTGTCAAATTTTGTGGGAATGAGCACTAATTGCATTATTTGAAATGAATATGAAGTCAAAAGGGGCATGCATGTATAAATCATGGGAGTATAAGTCTTGGATGTTTGAATTTGAGCATATTGGAGATGAGTTGTAATATTTTGGGCCATGCATGTAAATAAATCATGAAATTGAGCTTCAAAATGTGGTAATTCAGTGTTTGTACCATGTTAGTGCACATCTATATGAATTTTGGGTCAAAACCATGCATTTGGGGCCTTTGAATTCGAAGTTGAAGCTCAAGAGCATGTCCTGGATTTTCCAGAAATTTGAGGCCCGCTCGAGCGGGGAAACTGCCGCTCGAGCGTAAAAATCGTGCTCCCAGCACTTTTTGCAGAGTTGGGTATCCGCTCGAGCGGGATATATCACGCTCGAGCGGGGGAGTTTTATTGACAGGCCTTTCGCTCAAGCGTTATAATGCACGATCGAGCGCATTTTTCATGCAACCAGTACTTTTGCAGGCCTTAAGGGTACGCTCGAGCGAAGCAGTCCATGCTCGAGCGGGGACTCTATTTTCTGAAAATCTGAAAATGCATTCTATGTTCCATTCTCCGTTCCCTTTCACTTCTAAGCACTCTTAGGCATACATTGAGCATTGTAATTGAGTTAAAGAGATAAGAATGAAGCCTAAAGAGGAATATGTGAATTGACGAACAGATTGAATTGTTAGTGACCCTTTTGTGTTCATGAAATGTGTAGGGTCAAGCTCCGGGGCAAATCCACAAGCCGATCACTGTGAGTAATATCTTAACAAGAAATTTGAAATATACTGTTGTCCAATTGTTTACAGTTATGTAAGTTTTATAAGTTCATTAGTTTGAATGGTGGACAACGATGGATGTAAATAACTGGGCCAAAGGCCGATCGATGTGAATGATTGGGCCAAAGGCCGATTGATATGAATGATTGGGCCAAAGGCCGATTGATATAAATAATTGGACCAAAGGCCGATTGATACGAATGATTGGGCCGAAGGCCGATTGACATGAATGATTGGGCCGAAGGCCGATGGATATGAATGATGGATATAGATGATTGGGCCAAAGGCCGATGGATATAAAAGATTGGGCCGAAGGCCGTTTGCCATACTGTTTCAATGATTGCTTATATATTTTCCTCATTTGATATTATTCACTGGGCATTCGCTCACGCTCATTCATGTACATGTAGGTGAGCCAAGGGACGTCCAGAACCAGCCCTGGTGAACTTGTGAGAAACAGTTTAAGTTTTGAGGAGTCAGCCCAAACGTCTCACGCACGAGACTGTCTTCGCTTTTGATCTTGTTTATAGTTTTGTTATATTGGCGAGTACATTGGTCTACTTTTGTATATAAGACTTGGGTTTGACTAACTTCAACCTGTATGATCCTGTATGTACATCGTTTTGTGTTAGTACATATTTTGATGTGGGTTATTAACATATAAATGTTATGGTGTGCATTTAAGCACGGCTCAATGGACAAAGTTTTTGAATTGCTTCCGTTTGGCCCCTTTATCTCTGATGAGTTTTCATTTATTTAAATTGAGGCCGTAGGTAATCACACGATTACTGGCCGGTTATGGCCTTAACCCATAGGAGCGGGTTCAGGTCGTGACAATAATGGTCCCAAAACCCCCTCAAATAAAATATATCATGAAAAGATTGAAATGCCCTTCCATATAAATGGGCAAATACGAAACAATTGAACCCTTTCTCTCCCCCCACTCTGTTTCATCGGTCAATGTTTGAAACCCTTCTCGAAAAACCCTTCTTTGAAAAGCCTTGCATCCGAAACCTTCCTTCCACCACCGCATCCTCCACGTCGTCTTGTACAGAATTGCCATGAGCGACGATGCCATCAACTTCTCCTCTAGCCGCCGTTGGTTTTCCACTACCTTATCTGACAGCCCTGGTCACCGTTGACGATGATATTCCAGCATCCCTATGGTATTCTCATTGCCTCTTCCCTTCTCTCTCTCTTCCCTTCTCTCTTTTTCTACATTGTTATATATGTTTATATACATGTTTGTTCAATGTGTGTATTGTGATGATATGTGCAAATTTCATACTGAGAAGTGTAGTCTCTAACTCTATTACTTGTAGATGTCTTATTCAGAAGTCAATTCAAATGATGATATTTGAATTCATTCGGAGACTATTGTGCAATACACACTGTATTTGTTTTGTGCGCTACATAGAAAACCATTGGGATATATTGGTTTTTGGAAAGATTTAATAAATATGTTTTGGTTTTGTTTTGTGGTAAATGTAGTAGTGTAAACAACTTGTTATTTTTAGGAATTATTATTGGTTCTAGAATTTTCGTAGACATGAGATGTGGGTGGTTTTTGTTTATTTACTAGGATATATTGTTCAGAGTAAAATTTTACTTTCAATGAGAGTAAAGTTTTACTTCTAATCAAAGTAAAATTTTACTTTCAAAGTAAAAATTTACTGTTTCATTACAATGTTTGTGCATTTTTATGCTTCCCCTTTCCACTCTGAATTTTTTAAAATGATTTTCGCATTATTCTTCATTTTTTTAGTGCTTATTGTTTTGTCACTTTGTTGGTTAAAGTAAAATGTTACACTGTTGATACGAGAAAATTTTTTAGTATTCTAAAATGGTTGTTACCAGAAGCAAACGTGGAGATGCTGATGATGATATTTTGAAGTTCCACCTATGGTCGTACAAAAGAAGAGACTCCCTCAAAAACCTAGCGAAAGTGTTAAAAACATCCATGAGCACCACGGATAATGAATCTGATGATTTTGAGCTTCCATCAACGAAATTGAGAAAGGGCAACCCTAATGAAGATGAAGGCTCTTGTGAAAGCAATCCAATGCCTTCAACAACAAAACCTTCAAAGTTAAAGATTGTACGTGGAGTACGAGAGGGGGAGAACTATGTAAAACAATATAGGTCGAATATTGTTTCATTGACAAACCTAATGCGAGACACAAAGTTCACTGAAATACACATTACTGCCCTTGAGACAACACCTTTTGGAATGCTATTCAAATCCTTTTGGAAGTGATGTTGAAAAAGTTCGAGAAAGTTAACGATAATGTCATAGATGTGATCAAGTCTTACGATTTTCATGCGAAGGAATTCAAGCTTGGAGGGAAATGTGTGACATACGGGATAGTGATGTTACTTTCATTTTTGGGATAGAATTGGGAATGGAAAAAGTAAATGTCTCATATGGGAAGAAACAAGAAACACCTTTTGTGCAGAGATGGTTTCATAAGATGTCAAGAATATCCGTGACGATTTTACGAGAGGCTTTAGGAGATGCATTGCAAGGCACAATGACAGTTGATATTGAAAATGTTGCACGAATAATGTGCTTATTCATTTTGGTAACTTTGTTAGTCCAAACAATCGGTCCAATAGTTGGATAGGCTTTTGTCGCCCTTGTAGAAGATTTGGAAATGATGAATTCATATGCATGGTCGACAGCAGTTGCATCCACGTTGACTACTTCAATCCAGTCTTCATTAGGAAGTCCTAAAAATGTAACTAGATCGATGTGTATTTCTTCTTTTGGTAAGTAAATTGAACTACTTGAAATATTACGCAATCCATCTTTAAAGAATTAACTAGTTTTATTTTTATTTTACAATATTAGTTATGCAAGCACACTACCCTCATTCAACCTGAAGGAAAAAATTTGTGTCGAAGGCTCCTTCGATGGGACTTATCATAGTTAAGGAAAAAGTTGATGAAGAGGTCATTGCAAAAACTGAAGCCCGAAGAGGTATCATTTTTTCAATCTCAGCCTTATTAGTTCACTTTATTTAAAATTATACTTACATAATAAAATGTTACTCTTGAATAGAGTAAAAGTTTACTTATAATCAGAGTAAACTTTTACTTTCAAACAGAGTAAAATTTTACTCTATCGAGTAAAGTTTGTTTCATTGCTGACTTTTTTTCTTTTCTTTTTTTTTTCAAATGCAGGTGAATCATAATCAACTGAACCCCATTTCTAGAAATAAATGAACCTCACTTGCAATCATGAGGAAGAAGATGCAATGGACATAGAGGAAAATTTGGAGACTTAAGAAGATGAGTGTAAGGGAGAAAGTAATGATGAAGACCAAAATGATGGAGATGATAATAGGAATAGTGAGGAGGAAAGTGATCAAAATAATCAAACAAAAGAGCATGAACCTGAAGTTATAGGAGATGATCAACCTCTAAAAGACTTCATTGATCTTGGGAAATTAGAATGAGTTAAAAAAAAAAAAAAAAAAAAAAAAGGTTGAAAAGTGAGAACATGGCATTGGTCGAAGAACTAAAGAAAATGAAAGAAACAATACAGGAGGATCAAGAGGGAAAAACAAAAGAAATGATGGAAAAGATGAGCAATACTGAGAAAGAAATGAAGAAACTGACAAAGGAGTTTGAAGTACTCAAATCTAAAAATAAAGAGTTGGTTGAACAGATTAAAGAAAATGTAGTTCATGCGGTTACCCAAGCTTTTGCTTCTAAAGAAATGCCATAAGCTAAAGAAGTGCAACAAGAGCAAAGCATTGGGATTTAGGGTACATTGAAAGAAACATCTCTAGTCATAGAACCATTGCAAACATCCATGGCCAAGAAAATCAAAATCAAGGCGAGGAAGAAAAAAAAAATGTACAATTTTGAATGTGAGACAAGAGAGACAAAGAAAAAAAAAACCACAAAACAACAAATTGAAATGATATCAAATGAAATGATTTATGTTGAGAACTTGCCTCTAAGCTAACCAAAACCACTTGAAAGGGTTTTGTATCCAAATAAGGTCGCAATATGAAAATTGCTTGATGAGAATAATCAGCATTGTAGACACCCAATTTTTGACCACCCCTAAGACTTGGGAGCTTCATTCTGAACACCAAATGATGAAACGTTACGCCGTGCAATTTTTTGAATCTTCAGCAAAGGAATTTAGTTTTGAGCTTCAAACCCAAACCTTGCATCCCGTTTGGACCAAAACTTGTTTTTCTAGCCTGACCACTCAAAGAGTAGCAAGACCAAAAGTTGATGGGCATGGCACATTTTTGGGTCAGCCGTACATCCTCTTGGCCAGCCAGCCATGTTTAGAGCAGAAGATATTTTTGCAGTAGCAGACTGCTCCCATGCATGGGATTTGGCCACCTATTCTCTTTTGAAGATATTTCCGACATGTGAAGTTGAAATTCTATAAATACAGCACCTCCCCTTTGAGTTTAGGGTTAGAAAAACTTAGTGAGCATGCATTTGCAAAGGCATACAAAGCATTCTTTACCCTCTTGAATATAGATATACTATAGATACAGCATTGAAGTTCAAACTTTAAGCTTTTTGTTGAAGTTTGGAACCTTATTTCAGATATTTGAGGTTGTTTGGAATCAAGTTTGTTAACTAAGAACTTACCTCTCTTTTCAAGAGGTATAACATTGCATCTTCTTCTTTACTTCTCTTTCACTCTCTTCCTCCCTTTTTTTTTTTTGGTTTTACACATTGTTTCTGAGTTGTTTTGAGGGGCTAAAATATGTGATTAAAAGTTACAAAGAGTAGATGGGTTAGCCACCTTTCCTTAGGCTTGATTACTATAACTTATTATTACTCTCTCTTCTTTTTTTTTTATTGCTTCTCTTAGTTTTAACACCTTTTTTTTTTTTTTTTGGGTGTTTATGGGCTGTTTAATGTTTAACTTATGCTTTGAATATTATAAATTGTATTTTTATAAGTCCTCACAGATTTGGCGTGCTTAGGATATAGCGGCCGATCCATTTGAGTTGATCACTTTACTTTGATCCTTATAGCTTTCTTTATGTATATTGGAACCTTGTGGTTGTGGGGGGGTTAAACTTAGCCACCCTGCCACAAGTTTAATTAACTAGCTATAAATTTCTAGCTTTCTTTATGTATATTGGAACCTTGTGGTTGTGGGAGGGTTAAAACTTAGCCACCTCGCCCCAAGTTCGATTAACTAGCTATAAATTTCTTGCTTTCATACTATTGCTGCACACCTTGAAGCTAGGTAGTAGCTTCCGTGTCAAAAATGTTGTAAGCTCTCTTCTAGTTCCATTTTTGAGATATGGAAATGGATTTTTCATCCTTATTCCATGACTAGAATGAAGGGTTTACAACAATTTTTGAGTTATTTTTTATTTTTATTTTTTTTTAATCTTCCATCTCTTCTTGAAGTTCATGATAGGAAAGAGGTAGGTAGAATAGTCTGTTTTTCATTGTGTTTAGTAAAGCCTTTTCCTATCGCTTCTAAGATCATCATGCAACAACTCTGCGATAGTTGATGATTTGAGAAACAAATCTATCCCTCCCTTTAACATCTTCATGATAGGGAAGGGCAAAAGGGATAAATATCCTTTGAAAATCTTTTGTCTTGCTCTGTCCCAGTTCTATTGTAGCAGGTTTTCCTCAAAAAATAGTGGCCGGCCGTTCATTCTCCTGTACGGCTGACCAGTTAATTAAGTTGGCCGACCAAACTGTTTGTGTGGCATTGTTGGTTTTTCAACAAAGCAGAGCAGATCCTGAGGCTAAAACGAAACTATTTTTTGGCTGCGAACAGGGCAATTTCTGGTAGCAAGCAAAGAGGTTTTCCAAATGATGTCCTTGCTTATGAGCACATGATTCCTCGACTCTCTTTCAATTCCTTTAGATTAGTTGCTTTGAAATTTATATTTGTAATAATTAGTTAATTCATTTGGGTATGTAATAATTAGTTAATTAGGACATTCAAACCCTCTTGTAAGAGAGCAAATTTGTAACACTTGATGTATGTCTTCTAACCTCCATTTCTTTGTCCCTTTTATTTATATGCTTACCGTGGTTGTAAAAAATATCATGTTTTTGTTTCATATCATTTCCATGCCTTGTATCCATTTTTCCATGCATTAAAGGTTTGGCTCATCATACTTGATGTCGTTATCAATTCCTACCTGATTATGTGCGCTACCTCATGCTTGGAGTTGATTCACATATCATGTTAGTAGCCGAATCTAGTAGTTGTGTTTTTGTATGCGTTGCATTAGCCATTTTGCATGTTAGGATCATGCATTTTTTTTTTCTAAATATCTTTTTTTTCTTTTGCTTGCCACAGTGGAGTACTAGGTGAGCATTTTTGCTTTAGCATATCATATGTGTGTTTGTGTTACCATGTTGAGCATACTACCATGAGACTACTTACTTACTTGAAATATCTCTATGAATGCCTGTGGATGAAGGCTATTTTTCTTAAATTGGAATGACTTTGATTATTGTACATATGAGCTCATTTTTTTCATAGAGTTGCACACATTCTAAACTCTTTCAAAAAACATGAAATCAAAGCATTCCAAAGTAAGTGACATGGTCTATACTTGTTTTCCTCGCTTAGTAATGTTAGCACATTAATAATCAGAATATGAGCATATAATGTCTATAAGATTCTCATCATGATTTAGTAGAGGCTGGTCTTTGATTGGGTGAGTGGGGTGCTCAATTCATGACATTTTCCTCTCATACCTAAGTTCATGAACCGAGACACTTTGGTTATGATGGACAAGTGGCCTTTGGCACGAGTCACAGGTTTCCTAGTTCTCCCAAAAATGTTAGGTGGCGATTTTGAAATCTGGCAATGCAGTCCAGTTTTGGCATCTCTTGTGATTAATAGATTTTCTAAGGATTTAAAGGATCAGGACTCTCATTCGTTTTTCTATTTCATATTGCACTTGTGAAGCTATATTTAGAGCCACGGGAGTCCGAACTGTAGGAAATCGCATCCAAGGAGACTAAACCCCTCCGAGGAGCGCAAAAACACCGGCTACAATTTTTGGCGACTCTACTGGGGATCTTAGAGAACTTGACTTGAACTTCATGATGTGAACTTTTATCTACATATATATGTTCTTTGCATTGCATTTTTTTGGTGCTCATAAGTCACTGTGTTTACCATCTGATATCTTGGACAGCTTGCCAAAGGCTTGCCAAAAGCTTGCCAAAAGGCTGTACGGATGCAGGCAATGTCACATTGGGAATACTACCCTTGGATCTAGGTTACCGCCGTACCGTTTGATCCTCCTTTCACTTTTCGGTGTTAGGAGTGAGAGGTATATTAGGTAATCTTTCTGAGGTACCCTTTTTGACCAATTGGCCTAGTGCATGTAGTAAAACTCTAGTGAACTTTCAAATTAGGACATGATACTCTCCCATATTCAGGATATTGTGATACCGCTTGTTTGAATAGTAAAGTTATAGATCACTCCAAAGCTAGGACAGGGAAACCCTAACCTCTCATAGGGGTGTTGTAAATGCTTTTGTGCAAAATATGAAATCTTTGGAAATGTATGATGCAATCCATTGAGTCTTAATCTTGAGACGATTCCTTTCAAACTTGAGGGTCATATCAGAATCAGAATTTAGGTCAAACTCCAAGTGTTTGTGATTGATAAAGAGGGAAAAATATAAGGATCTGGGGATTGTATCTGAGCGGGTGAATTTTCAGCAAGACTAGAACCAAGGCCAAAAATTGTATCTTGCTTTGTTTTGACTGGCATACCCGGTACCCTGATCTGATGGGGCATTTGCTTTTAAATGCTAGGTTCGTCTAAGCCAAAAGAGTTTGATCCTATATTTTTGGTAGGTCGCCAAGAAGAAGTAGTAACCAATTTAGAAAAGGCCCAGCCTAATCCAATTCGGAAGAGCTTAACCCATCACAGTCCATCCAATCCCAGAAAAACCACTCAGCAACGGTCCAGTCCATCCAATCCCAAAAGATCCAAGGCCCAATTCAGTCAAATCCATCTATCTAATTTAGATACGTCAAGCATAACCGGTTCAAAATCCTTATTAGTCATCTCTCAGGTTACATCAATCCATTTCCCCAATTACCAATTCAACAGACCCGTGATGGCATAGAGTCCAGAAGAAGTTGTGGCCATGATGACGTCATTTCAAAAAGCCATGGATACGGTGAACAACAGAATCACTGCTTCATGAGGACACCATTGCTGAAATGCGATGCCCATCTAGGGCATTTACCACACATCCAGTCCCGGCTACCCAGCTGAACCTTGATCCACCTCCGCCAGCTGAAGATTTACAGGATCCAAATCCTCAAGAAGGGTTGGCTCAAGCTCGAGTTTTCAAACCCCTGGTGCAGCCTAATAAGGGACTTTTCCCCCTTGATATTAATGATCTCGACCCGGCCTTGGTAAAAATTGCCAAACTTGAGAAACAGTTCAAAAGGGCACAGAGGATCAACTATATTCCAGACATTGAGGATGTGTACACAGAGGCTCCCGTAAGGTTCCCAAACAGATTCAAATGTCAAATATTGACCGTTTCGACGGGTCTGGAGATCCTATGGTATATATCTGACTTTTCTCGGATGCCCTGAAATTGATGGGTCTGACTAGGCCTCAGAAACTCTCTTTGTATGCAAGAACCCTATCAGGTATAGCAGCCACTTGGTATGCCAAGTTGGAGGATAAAGTGAAGCAGATTTGGGAAGACTTGGCCCAGGCATTTGTTAATCAGTATTCTTATAGCACACAAATTGAAATGACGACCCGAGAGCTTGAAATAACCCACTAGAATCCTAAAGAAACTTTTGTGGAATTTGTTACAAAGTGGAGAGTAAAGGAAGCACAAATGATTGATCGACCTTCTGAGAGAGACCAAGTTCAGATAGTGGTACAAAATCTTGAGCCTGATATGTTACAAAAGTTAATAATCACTCCACTGTTCACTTCAAAGATTTGCATAAATTGGAGGTACAGATTGAGAGTGCATTTAACAAAGGGATCCTTCCAAAGGGCATTTACTAGAAGTATCAATGCAAGTAGTAGCACTATTCCCAAACCCACTAAAATCAATACCATCGCTGCCAATACTAAAAAAACCAACCCCTTTGCCAATACTAGCCCACAAACAGCCGGCCCGACCCGACCCGAGCTCAAGGCGGAACCTTCACCCCCCTCAATATGAGCCTAACCCACGCACTAAAAGTCATGATGGAAAAAGGGTATCTCAAACCTCTTGATCCCCAACCTCTTTTTGACCTGCTCCCTACTAGACATAACCCCACCAAATACTGTGCGTACCATCAGCAGTGCGATCATGACACCAATCGCTGCTATCGCTTTCGTCATGAGGTTTAGAATCTCATCATGAACCAACGATAGCTCCACCTCAAGAACCCAATGTTACCACTAATCTACTTTCCATCCATGACTAAGTACCTCATCCTCACCTTAACCTCATCCATACACTGCCTCTTACCTTCGACTGCAGTATATATATATTACTCTGTCCCATTTGCCCAGGCCAGAGGTGCTCATTTTTTAAAACACCGATTTGTGCATAATGGATGCACCAAGAGCGCCAAATGGCCGAACCTACAACTGCTGAGATGTTGAGAATGATTGAAGACCTTCAAGGAACGGTGGCAGATTTAACATTTAGGGTTTTGACCCCGTCATTTAGCACACCTCATGTTGGGGATTTTGTACTAAAGAATTCTCCAATCTTGGGACAAGCTAAAAGAGGAATGGGCCAACCCAAAATTGAAATTGAGATGAAGATTGGTGATGATAATAGAAGGGTAACCCAGTTAGGCACAATGTTCAAAGAGATCTCAAGCCTAGGAGATACCATGTCAAAAGCAAATCAACCTTGCCCAGATATAGCCGTCTGACTCTTAGACTGGGCCGAAACAAGTAGCAAGAATGAGTCTAGGGTGGCTATTGACCCTTGTGCACATCTCTGATGGGTTGTCGAAGCTCTGAAGACCAAATACCTGAACAAATAGCAAGTCCTTGCAATTGTTGAAAGGGTTGTAGATGAAACTTTCGCCACTCAACACATCAATGGTCAAGTGGGGGTTACAATGGATGAATTCAATGAAAAGCCAGGTTGCGGGTACTTTGATGGGGGTTACTATGGATGATTTCAATGAGAAAAGCCAGGTTGTGGGTATTTTGAATCACAGGTTGGCAAACAAGGGAAGATCAAACAATGAGGAGAGATGTTTTACCAAAAACACCCATCCTCATTCTAGTCCCAAGCCCATGAATACCTAGCTAACACCCGCTGTGAGAACCCGAATATACAAATCAAGTAAATAATTAAATAATAATAATTTCACAATCTCAAATATTTTGATGGTGAATTCTAAAGTGCAAATTAATTATTATTGAATGATCTTTTAATTAATTTTAAACTTAAAATAAATTTATGGTGAAAGTATTTAATTTAGAGGCAAGATTTATTATTTTAAAAAAATAGAGGGCAAGTTAGTAAGTATATTTTGTCATAATAATAGTCATATTTTATTTAAATTAATGGGTTAGAAAATAAAATAATATAAAGAGATAATAATTTAGAGCCTTTTGTTTAGATATATAAAGTAACCCTAGGTTGCCTAATACAATATATAACAACAGCAATAGCAGCCACGGGAAAGAGAGGTTGAGAGAGAAGAAGAAGAAAAAGGGGTTACAAACAAAGAAGAACTTGTGGGTGTGTAGAAGGTCTTTATCTTTCTTCTTCTCTTTTTTTTTTTTGTTCTTTATCCTTACTCCATTATTATTTAGTTCATTGATGGAGAGGTTGTAGGTTTATGTATTTGTATATATATACTATTAAGAAATCTGAGGAGTTAAATTCATGTATAAAGAATGGGTGTAATTCTTAGTCCAAAAATTTTGCACAAAATCACAAACTTTAAAAATCAAGAAACCATATCAAACGAATGAATTTTGAACTGAAATTTTTACAGTATATTAATTACATATTGAATTGCATATCTGATTTTTCTCATAATTTTTGGGAGTCGAAATCTATATTAACTGGTGCGTTCAAATTTGTCCAGAAAACTGGTTTAAAACAGTAACTTCAGAAGTGTCGTTCTCTTTGGGTATAAATCCGAAAACTATCAAATCAGCATCATTAAAACCGGTTACGAGTCTATTTTCTTACTTTTGGCCTTGCATTGATTGCTCGTGTATACTAAGAGAACCATTAACTTCTTTAAAGTGCTGCAGAAAATAACCTATTTGGGTGTAATTAATTGTAAATAATTATTTTGATAAGCAAATCAAGTAAAACTAATTGGGTTTGAAACTTAGGATATATTAGTTGACATCTAGGGGGTTTTAGAATTGTTTGAACAGTGTGGAGTGGGTTTTGTAATTTTCAAAGTTAGCGAAGATATTGGGAAAACTTGTTTAAAACTCTGTTTTATCTTAAACTTACTTTTAGTAAAGTTTCAATCGGAACCCATGTTTTGGGCAATTTTAGACCTTGAAGAACATTAACTTAGGTATTATTTAAGAGTAACGGTGAGTGGGGTTGAGCTGTGTTAGTGCGCTTTAGTGTGGGGTACTTAGTTTATTATTCTCTTTAGTATTTTTTAAATTAGTAGTGACATGTAGTCTTCATACTTGGTTCATGACACTAGTTGGACTTTCAAACTCTATTCGAGGATTATATTATTTCGTTTTCAGGTGTGTAGTTTCATGCTACATATTTTTATAAATGTTCCCTTACCCTGAACTGTTGGAAAATTTAATTGTTGTTTCAGGACTAAACTGTTTTGATAAATTATTATATTATCAATGGAATCAAATTATTTCTGAAACATGTGTGAACTTGGCATACTGTAAACTATTTGTTTTGGCCTCATGTTCTGCAAAACTGATGTGTATTGATTATTGGGACCATCTATATATTTTAGTCTAGGGAAATTATTCCACTGCGTGTGGTGACTCTGGCCACTAGGGAATAGATCCGGGTTGGGTCGTGATGACTCTAGTGCTCAACAATTGTAAGGAAAAGACCTAGGTTAAGCTAGGTGACCTTCAATCGGATCGTCTTAGAGAAAAGGCCCGGGTTGCCACCCTGAGGATGACTCTTAGTTCGGTATTGGATCCAACGGGGCTTATAGCCTTGAGAACTGTGTGGCATGTTACTTGTTATTTTGTGGTACCTAGAAAATTATTGGTATTCATGTTGTAATCTGTTTTAAGTGGAAAATGTCATTTATCATGTTCTTGAGAGACATGAGTATTTTAACTATTGAACTGTGGAACTTTCTTTTTGAAATAGATTCTCTTTACCAAACTGTATGCCAATCTAGTTTCTGTGATATATGTCTTATTTTGGAATTGATCCCTGTTTTCAAAACTGTATATACTATCCATGTTGCTACTCACTGAGCTATCAGCTGACTTAGTTGTTTATCATTTTCAGGTGTTAGAAGGACTTAGAGTGGACTCATGGCGTAGTGGGGACTCAATTGCATGGACCTCTAGGACATTCATTTATTTTGTTTTAGATTGTCATGTCCAGTTTGTGCATATTTATTTTTATTTTTATTGAGGTTCATTTAGGATTATTTTGATATGTGGGCTGTTTATATCCCATAAGTTTGGATGGTATTGATTACGGTTGGTTTTGCCGTTTATACTTGTGACTTGTCACTGGATTGGGTTTTGATTTATTTATTTATGGGCTATCATCACATTTATTCTTTGTGATTTTGGGTTCATGTTTAGGCTTACGTGTGCCTTGGGCTGAGTCCCTGTGGGCCACGGCCAGTCATGCCCGGATTTTGGGTGTGACAATATTGGGGTGTGACAATTGTGGTATCAGAGCTATAGTTTATTAAGTTACATATCTTGCATTGCATCATTTAGACGAGGTCCGAGTCCCTATAGTCCTTAGTAGTGTGTGGTTGAGTTAGTTTTGTTTAAACTTATGTTGAATCTTTCTTGATTTAATTTTGAAGGTTAAGAGTTAATATCTAGATATCTATTTGGATTGTCTATTCCTTGTGAGCCTTTTGATGTTTGTATTGTTGTGTCTATTCCATTAGGAGAAACAGTAGTATTCGAAGATGTTTGTAGATCTTGTGAAGTAAACTTGGATGGTAGGATTGTTCTAGTGGATTTGATTTCCTTAGAGATGAAGGATTTTGATGTGATTTTGGGTATGGATTTGTTAACGAAGCATCATGCCTCTGTTGATTGTTTTAGAAAGAGGTTAGTTTTTGCTATGCCGAGACAACTTGAGTTTTCTTTCAGGGAGATGGGAAAGGGTCTTCTATATGTTTTATTTCTTCCTTTCAGGCTAATCGAATGTTGAGAAAAGGGTGTCATGGTTATTTAGCTTGTGTGGTGAGTACTGAACAACTAGAGCAGAAGTTAGAGGAGTTGCCTGTAGTGAGTGAATGTGTTGATGTTTTTTTTCTAGAGGATCTACCTGGACTTCCTCTAGATCGTGAGGTAGAATTTTCTGTTGACTTGGTCTCCAATACAACACCTATCTCTAAAGCGCCCTATATAATGGCACCATTGGAGTTGAGGGAGTTACAAACTCAGTTACAGGAGTTGCTAGACAAAGGTTTTATTAGGCCTAGTGTTTCACCTTGGGGAGCACCTGTGTTGTTTGTGAAGAAGAATGATGGGTCTATGAGATTGTGTATTGATTATAGAGAACTGAATAAAGTCACAGTGAAGAATAGATATCCTTTGCCACGCATTGATGACCTATTTGACCAGTTGCAGGGAGCTCAAGTACTCTCTAAAATTGACTTGAGGTTAGGCTATCACCAGTTGAAGGTAAGGGATAAAGATGTTTCTAAGACCGCTTTTAGAACTCGTTATGGGCATTATGAGTTCTTGGTGATGCCTTTTGGTCTCACAAATGCACCAGCCACATTCATGGATTTGATGAACAGAGTATTTAAACCCCAACTAGATAAATTTGTGGTAGTGTTTATTGATGACATCCTAATTTATTCGAGGAGTAAGGAGGAGCATGAGTAGCATTTAAGGGTAGCACTACAGATCCTTAGGGAGGAGAGACTGTATGCAAAATTTAAGAAGTGTGAATTCTGGTTGAGTAGTGTATCCTTTTTGGGTCATGTAGTGAGTAAAGATGGGGTATTTGTGGATAGCACGAAGGTGACAACAATTGTTGATTGGCCACGACCTACTTCTGTGACAGAGGTACGTAGCTTTTTAGGGTTTGCTGGTTATTACAGATGGTTTGTGGAAGGATTCTCCCGTATTGCTTTACCACTTACCAATCTCACCAGGAAATGGATAAAGTTTGAGTGGAATGATGATTGTGAGCATAGCTTCCAAGAGTTTAAACAGAGATTGAAGAAGATGAAAGAAGAGAGAGAGAGACAAAAACAGAGGAGGAGAGAGATATGTATATGTATGTGTACGTATGTTTGTATGTATTATATTATGTACGTATATGTCTGTGTACATGTAACTATGTATATAGTTTCTCCGTATATGTATAGGTGTGCATCCGTATATATATATAATTTTCCTGTGTGTATATCTATACGTATGTAATACGTATTTGGTATATCGTTCGTGTGTATATGTAACATTCCCTCTCTCCATATGAGATACGATTAGGTATGCCTGTTGGTTACACCACCTTTGCTCCTTTCACGTGAAACGTGTTAGGATTTGATGTTTACCTAGTTAAAACATTCCCCCTCTCCGTATAAGATACGGTCAGGTATGCCTGTTGGTTACATCATCTTTGTTCCTTTCACTTGAAACATGTTAGGATTTGACATTTACCTGGTTAAAACCTTCCCCCTCTCCGTATAAAATACGGTCAGGTATGCCTGTTGGTTACACCACATTTTCACCTTTCACGTGAGACGTGTTAGGATTTGAAGTTTACCTAGTAAAAACCTTCTCCCTCTCCGTATGAGATACAGTTAGGTACACCTGTTGGTTACACCACCCTTGCTCCTTTCACGTGAAACGTGTTAGGATTTGGCGTTTGCCTGGTTAAAACCTCCCCCCTCTTCGTATGAGATACGGTCAGGTATGCTTGTTGGTTACACCACATTTTCACCTTTCACGTGAGACGTGTTAGGATTTGAAGTTTACCTGGTTAAAACCTTCCCCCTCTCCGTATGAGATACGATTAGGTGCGCATGTTGGTTACACCACATTTGCTCCTTTCACGTGAAACGTGTTAGGATTTGAAGTTTACCTGGTTAAAACCTTCTCCCTTTTCGTATGAGATACGGTTAGGTATGCCTGTTGGTTACACTACCTTTGCACCTTTCATGTGAAACGTGTTAGGATTTGATGTTTACCTAGTTAAAACCTTTCCTCTTTCCGTATGAGATACAGTTAGGCACGTCTGTTGGTTACACCACCTTTGTTCCTTTCACGTGAAACGTGTTAGGATTTGATGTTTACCTCATTAAAACCTTTCCCATTTCCGCATGAGATATGGTTAGGTACGTTTGTTGGTTACACCACCTTTGTTCCTTTCACTTGAAACGTGTTAGGATTTGATGTTTACCCTATTAAAGCCTTCTCCCTCTCCGTATGAGATACGGTTAGGTATGCTATTGGTTTCACCACCTTTGTTCCTTTCACGTGAAACGTGTTAGGATTTGATGTTTACATTCCTCCTCTCCACATGAGATGCAATTAGATATGCCTATTGGTTACACAACCTTTGCTCCTTTCACGTGAAACATGTTAGGATTAGATGTTTACCTGTTTAAAACCTTTCCTCTCTCCATATGGAAATATGACTAGGAACATCTGTTGGTTACACCACTATACCTCCTCCCGCGTGAAACACGTTTGGATTTCGAGTTCATTATTTTCTCTTCTCACGTAAGATGCGTTTGGATTTCAAGTTCACCTATCATTTGTGTTATGGCACATTCGTATGTGATCTTGTGGCACATTTAATGCGATGCACCCCCTGTTATATTTCATATCATTTGCACGAAGCTTGCCTCTCATGTTGCCATCTTCATATCTTTATCATCACTCCATGACATTGCATTGCATTGCATAATCATGAATTTTCAAACAACTGGCTTCGCGAAGCGTGTAAGTCCAACTTTCAAACTACATTTTGAGCATGTCATTTGTATTCTGCCTGTGGACTACGCTGGTTTGATTCCTTGAAAAGGAATACGTAGGCAACCTTCGGGTTCGACCAATTGCATCTGTATCTTGTTTGTTTGCCCAAGTCTTATGGCCTTGTCAAAAAGGTCATCTTTGGGCTTTGACATTCACTCACGTCAAGAAATGACTTTGAGCTCTGTCAAAGAGGGGCAACTGTAGACACCCCATTTTGACCGGCCCTAAGACTTGGGCTTTTTTTTTAATTACCCGATGATGAAAATAAAAAGGTATATCTCACAGAATTCTCAATAAGAAAACTTAGAATTTGAGCCCTATTTCCAACCCTAAATAGCCACAAAATTACCTTTCCGAGGGAATATTTTGACCTCACGATTGCATCCAGAATGGTTTGTTTAGCTAGGATCAACCTTCGCTGCACTTCTAGGGGCTTGACTGAAAAATTCTCCCGAAATCTGGGTTACAGCACAATTATTTGAAACTTTTGGGCCAAATTGAAAATTTCAAAACTTAGGGAATATTCCATCAATGCTGACTGTGACGCTGACTTGGCGATCTTACTGACGTGGCGTGACTGGATTGATCCTTGCTGATGATATGGCGCTGACTTGTCAGTACCCAAAAAAATGAATTTAAGGAATGCAAGTGAAGGGGTTTGAACCCACAACCTAAGCTTTGCCTTGTGTTATATTTTCCCTCAAATAATATTTGATCATTTCAAACCAACAGGCAGAGAAGGTGTATTTTTTGCATTTTTTTCTTGTGTGTAAGACACTCACCTACCCCATTGGCCGACCCATATATCACCAAATACATACCGAATCATCATCCATTGTCAAAAAGAGGTTTTGTTTGCATCTATAAAAGAGTATCCCATGCAACCACATTGAAAATTTGCCCTCCTATCACATTCTTGTCTCCCACCTTCCTTTTGACCTTCACTCTCCCTTATTGTCTATATAGAATGATCATATTGTAAAAGAGAGGGAGGACCACGAAATTGAAGAGAAAAGAGTGAGAAAATAGTGAAAAAAAAAGAGAAAAATTGAGTTTTTAAGCTAAAAATACTCTTATCTTCCATATACACCTCATACCTTCCATACCAACTAAAATTCCATCTTTTCTACACCCAAAACTCCTCCAAAAATTCTGAAATACTTGAATTTCAGTAGATTTGATCAAAAGGAAGAGTGGTATTGGTAAAAGTGAGCAAAAACAAGAGAGATAATCACTTTTCCCCATATACACCTCCAAGCCATCATTTTAGCAAGGATTCCAAGCTTTTAAATTGAGGATTGAGAACACACTTCCTGAACTTGAGGGTGATCAAGAGGAAGTTTGGAAATTAAGAAGTTCAATCTTTCTTTGGAATGTGTTCTAGTCTTTCATTTTCTTATATTTTCTATCTCATATTTATTTTCTTGCTTCTTATTTCATAGTGTTTTGTTATAATTCAAGTGGTTTGTTTATCTCATATTTATTTTCTTACTTTATATTTCATAGTGTGTTGTTGTAATCCTAGTGGTTTGTTTAGCTCATAATTATTTATTTATTTATTTATTTTTATTCGCTTGCTTTAATTTCATATTAGTTTTGTTGTAATCTTGCATGTTCTATCTTATATTTATTTTCTTGTTTTAGTTTCATAGTAATTATGTTGTAATCTTGCATTTCCTAGGTCATATTTTTCTTTTATTAGTCTCATATTGGTTTTGTTATAATCTTACATGTTCTACCTCATATTTGCTTTCTTGTTTTAGGTTCATGTTAGTTTTGCTGTAATCTTGCATGTTATATCTTATATTTGTTTTCTTGTAATCTTGCATTTCCTAACTTATATTTTTCTTGTATTAGTCTCATATTAGTTTTCTTGTAATCTTGTATGTTCTATCTTATACTTGTTTTTTTGTTTTAGGTTCATGTTAGTTTTGTTGTAACTTTGCACTTTTTTTATTTTATATTTATTTTCTTGTTTTTAATCTAACCGTAGTGGTTAGTTGAGCCACCTACATATTTCTTGTTTGTTCATTTTCTTGGTTTTGTAATAAGACAGGTTTTGCTAGGCCTAGTTGGCCGGCTAGTTAGCTTCTTTTGGACAAAACGGCGTATCTTCCGATGTTAACCAACTTTCGGTGGTTTCCAAGGTACATAAAACCTTTTTTTTCTTTTGTTTATTTTATTTTGAGTGTATTGTGAGGTTTTTATTTTGTTGTAATATTCTCCTCACCCCCCTCTAATTTGGTTTGTAATAATTTATTCAAAGTGTTGTAATAATTTCCTGCCCTACTTCTTTCTATTCCGTTCTTTTACTTGCTTTCCTTATTTGTGGATATGCATCATATTTATTTATTTTATTTTTTTTCGTTATATCCATGCTTTGCATCCATGTTTCATGCATCTTGATTTGGCTAATTTTGCATTTGTGGATTTAATCAATTCCTATGTGATTATGTGCGCTACCTCATGTTCTTGAGATGATTCACATGTCATATCTTAGAAGCCAAATCTTTAGTTACATCTCATGAGTGAATTGCATTAGGATTTCGTATATAAGATCATGCATGTTTTACTAACTTTGTTTTGTAGCTTGTTCACGGGACATCAAACATATAAGTTTTTATGCCTTAGCATCCCGTTTGTGTATGTTTTTCTTACTATGTTTAGCATTCTACCATGAGGCTATTTACTTATGTGATATAACTCTATGAATGCCCGTGGGTGGAGGTTGTGTCGCTTAATTTGGAATGATGTTGATTTTCATGTTTGTAAACTCAATTTACTTGGGTTGTATATCTTCAAAACTTTTTCAAAACTACATGAAATCAAGTTATTCCAAAGTGGGTGACATAGTCTATACTTGTATGCTTCACATAGTAATTTTTTTAGGATTTATTAAATAATTGGAATATGAACATATAAAATAAATAAAATTCATATCATGGTTTAGTAAAGGCCGATCTTTTGGTCGGGTGAGCGGGGTTGCTCAATTAATGACCTTCCTCTCTCATACCTAAGGTTCCGAACCAAGACAACTTTGGTTATGACGAACAATGGCCTTGGCATGAATCATAGGTTTCCTAATTTCCCAAAATATAAGGTGACAACTCTGAGATCTAATGGCGCAGTCCATTTCAGGCAAAATGGTTTTTTTCTTTTTGCAATGAAATGGATTTTCTAAAATTTGCCAAATGTGGACTCTCGTCTATGTTTCATATTGCACTTGTGAGACTAGATCAAAGAGATCTCGGGAGTCCGAACTGTTTAACGCGAGCGGGTACCTCCTGGTATGTTACAAATGTTTTGATGAAATCTCGGATATCATTCATTCAAACATTTATTACTTATATCATTCATTGAGTTTTAGCTCACCACTCTCCCTTATATATGATGATAAAAAAAGCGATGTTGCCTAAGCTTTATTTGGAAGATTGTCTTGGTTTATGATTTGTAGCATCTTGAAGATTTGGTTTATGTTCAAATTTATATTTATCTGTTGAAATTTTTTCCTTATTTATTCAATTTTTTTCCCTATATGTTCAAATTCTGTGGGTTTCTCTCTATTTGTTTAATTTTTTTTAACTAACTGTTCAATTATTTTTATCTGTTTAATTTTTTAACTATCTGTTCAAATATTTTTTTGTGTATAATTTTTTGTGACTGTCTATTTAAATATTTTTTTATCTATTTAATTCTTTCGGAGTAATCTGTTCAAATTGTTTTCCAAGTCAAAGAAGACAGAACACACACCCACACACATAGATTATCCATTATCTGTTGAAAATATTCATTCTCACCCACACACCCACACACAATGATCCATTATCTGTACAAAATGAATCTATATGTTCATTTTTTTTTGAACAGATTTGAGCATTTTGAGCCTTTTGGAGTCAACTTCCTCAACCAACCCTACTATCTCCTATTTTTCCAATCTATTTGTTCAATTTTTCCAGAAAAGTAGAGGCAGAGTAAGGTACAAGATGATCACATCTCCATATCTTCTATAGAGATCTGCAAAAAAAAAAAGATTCAAAATCTTTCTCTTCTGAGGGGAATCAACCTCAGTCTTCTCAGAATCATGATGATTCCCAAACCTAGAGCTCGGACAACGATCGAAAGAAAAGCGAGTCTTGTGAGCCTCCCAATCAGCCGCTAGAATAGCGAAATTGTCAGGTCTGGAAAGCCCCAAGTAGTTGTAAATCCAATCGATCTCACCGTCAATTCCTTCAATTCGGAAACTAAGAAGACTGGTCAAACGAAGAAGACATCGATGAAGACTAATTTCAAACTAGATTCGAGCTAGAGAAGACTTTACTCATGTAATGTCCCAAAATATTTTCTTTAAATAGTCAATGCATAAATTAATTGAGTAATATTTGGATTGGAGTGTTGTGTAAAATTATATGTGAAAATGATTTAATTTTGTAATAATTTTTTTTTAAATATAATTTTCGATCTCAGAAATTATGAAAATTTTTATTATGTTGTTCTTATAAGAGTCTAGTATGTTGGATAAAAATTTCGAAATTTAATAGTGAGTATTTATTTTATGAGAATTTACAGACTGGTTGGTGTTCAGTTTAATTTATAATAGAATTTGAAATTTGAGTTTTGGGTGTTTGGGCCATAATTTGAGATAAATTATTGGGTCTATTTTGGTATATAATTGGACCATGTTTGGCTTATGGGTGGGACCTATGACTTTGATTTAATTTAAATTGAGTTTGTTTAATGACTCATGTTTAACTATTTTGTCCTTTTTAATTATGTGATTGGTAATAACCACCTTGAGAGTTATTATCATTTATTATATAGGATTATAATAAATATTTGATAGTTGATTTTATGGTGTGTACTATATGGTAAAAAATTATACATTTTTATAGTAAATAAAATGGGTGTATATTTCGTAGTGAGTGAAATATTATATTTTGTGGTGTACAAAAATGTTATATTTTGTGGTGAAAAAAAATTATATCATTTTATAATTTATATTATAAAATTTTGAGGTATTATTACAAAATTATATTGTATTTTTTTGAAAAACCCATTTTGGAGAAGTGAACCCACATGAGGTTGTTCCCCACGCCTTCTCCCTTCTCCCTTCTCCCTTTTTTGTTTTCCTTTCTTTTTCTTTTCTTTTCTTGGGCTGGTTTGGCAGACAGCTCAGCACTCTCTCTCTCCTTATTCTCCATTATGCTCAATCTTTCAGCTTGAAATGGGAGTCTTTAGAGTGAGATTTTGCAAAAGTGTTATAAATGAAAGTTGGAGAGCTCGTCGTGATCTTCGCAATGGTGGTCTTGGATCCATGATTAGGTGATGTTTGCATTTTTGGATTTTCTTTTCTTCATATTTGAGGTAGGGACTTTCTTCATATTATTACATTAAAGGTATGTTAGGGTTATTTTGAGAAAATATATCACTATAGGAGGTATTACATATATATATTTCTTAGATTTTTGTTTGGTTAATTTTTGGAAGAAAATTATGTTGAAATGTTAAGAATGTTGATATCTTGAACTTGATTTGGGAAAATCATCTTGTGTTGGTAACTTTGTTAAAAAAAAAAAAATTTGAAAAAAAAATTAAAAGTTGTATGGATTGTGTGTACATCATATTTTGATTAGAAAATTTATTTTGAGAAACATAAAGTTGAAATATTTTTTTTATCTTTGATTTGGAATTTATTTTTGAGAAAAATAAATTAATGTTGATGAATATTGAGTAAATGCTTAAGTTTGAATTATAGAGTTGTTTTGGGATTAAAAATTCTAAAAGTGTTATATTCATGATATTTTATGAAAGATGATATGCTGATGATTTAGTTGTATTCATTTTTTGTGAAAATAAAAATCTAAAATGTGAAATGTGAACTTTCAAACTCATAACCTTAAAAATGTTACTCTTGGGCATATTTCATAATTTTGATGTAAATATCATATTAATTAGTTAACTTTAGAAATGTTGTGAAAATTGTTATTTGAAGAGAATTTGGGAAAGATTGACTATTTGAGTAGCTTGGCATGAAATGTGATTATGTTTGAAAGATGAGTTGGATTAAGTTATGTTTGTTATTATTTCTTTTGGAAAAATGTGAAGATAATAAAATCAATAATTTAGTGGATTAAATTAGTTTGGTTAAAAGTGTGTTATTGAGATTATACCATAACTTTTAATATAGTAGGATGGAAATGTTAATATTTCATAAATACGAGATTTTGGAGAAAATAAGTGAGATGAAGTTGTTCGGGTGTGAAACAAAGTTGAACTAAGATTATTAGTTAAGTTGAGGTGATTTAGTATTGGGCTCCTAGTTTTACTAGTTGAGTAATATTATAATAATAATTTCGTACTTCAAAATTTTTATGAGATATTTGAATGGTTTTGGTGGTCTTTGACAAGAAAAGAAAATAATGTGATTTTAGCTCGTTTGGAGCAAAGGGATGAATTGGTTAAAATAAGAATGAGTCATCAAAACTTTTAATTATTTATTTATTTTCCTTGGTTTAAATTGATGGGGCTGATGTTGATAATTGGAAAGTGAACACTCGTGTTATATTTTATAATTATAGTCAAGAGAAAATTTTGATATAATTAATTAAGTGTTGGAATATTCACTTATGCTTATTGAGAATTATGATTGAACTTGAAGACCTCAAGATTTCACTTGCATGAGAAAAATGGAAATTTGATTCTATTTAATGTTTGGGATGGGGATGAGTTTTGGAAAGATTGTAATTACCTTTCATTGATAAAGTATGTGAGTCAAAAATTGATGAAACCTTGAAACTGCCTTGGTGTTATATGTTATTGCTATTGATAAACCTATTGTTTAAAAGTTTTAATTTTGGTAACCGGTAGAGGATTTCCATGTTGGTATTTAAATGAGAAGATTCTTGAAAAAATAAGAAAATGTTTGATTTTGGAAATTTATTTTACATAAAGAATATTGTTGAATTTTCTTGAAAAGACTAAGTTGGAAATTGTTGATTTATATGTGGTAAATATATGAACATTGACATTATTATATTATCTCTTGGGATTGTATCATAGTATTACATTGATAGAGATATGGAAATTGATCACAATAGAGCATTGTGTGGTGGAATTGAAATTGGAACTCTTCTAATGCATTATTACATATTGTATTGCCATTCTATTTCATTATTATCGTGGATTTCGAATTGCAATTGAAAACTATTGTTTTGAGAAATGAATTGTTTTTGTGAAACAAGATCATTTGGATTTGTTTTGGGTAAATACGTTGGTAAGTCTGGATAGGGGGTGTAGTTTGATATTGTTTTAAGTTGGCCTAAGTGTCCATGGTGAAAGACCGAAAACACGCGTAGAGGAGGTACCATGTGCCTTCCAGTGAGAGACCGGTAAAGTGAGGATTTGGTAGTGCTCGATATGCCTACTTGCAAATACCAACTTAGGGATTACCTGAGTCGTATTTACCACCTTGGAATTTTATTGAAATTGTTGGATTAATGTGTTTTTAAATTGGCATTGAGGATAAGATTTTCAAAAGATGAGAAAAATATTTTGAGCATGACATGGCATATGCATTCATCTCATAAGACTACATAAAATGTATTTAACGCTTTGTTAAATGTCATTATAAATTGTTTAACTATTTGATTCAATTGACAGATAGGTAATTGAATTACTATTGAAGCATGCTTATTTATTTAAGTTAACTAGTTGTGGTTAATTAAAGTAAATTAGATTTAAGAAGTTATGTAATAAAATCATATGGTTTTGACATGATATGATTTCACGTATATATATGAGTATTTTGGTACTCTCATATCTTCTAACGTTACAATATGAGATTATTTGGTGAGCTAGTGGTTGCTCACCCCTTACTTGTACATGTATACAGGGAATGTTTTCGGATTTGAGGATCAAACACTTGGCATGGTTATAAAGTGGTGATGAGTTGTAGTGCCTTTAATTGTTTCTTTAGTTGAGCTCTATGATTTGTAATGGACAACGCTCTCTTATTTATTGTAAGCCTTAGGGCATTTATTTTGTTTGCATGTAAAAAATGTCATTATTGTATCACGAGAGGGAACATGTATATTTAATTATTCATCATTTTCATCGAAGGATGAATTGACATTTGTAAATGGACTTAATTAATGAATATTGGTAATGTTATCTGAGTAATAAAATACGGGGCATGACAAATCGAGCCTTTCCAACATAGATCCGAAAGATTCAAGACAGATTAGAGCCTACGAGGAGAAGGGCATTGGGGATGCCGCTACGACCTTCGCCACCACCTCTAGAGAAAACAAGGTAGTTCTCGATAGAGATTAGTAGTGGTGGAACCCTAATGACAAATCTCGATCGAGACAGAGCTCTGAAGCCATATGGTTAAACCTTTCGAGTTCAGGAACAAAGGGCGTATTAGAGGAAATCCAGAACATCGTTGTCATTCTAGACAACTACTTCACCGCCAACCTTGACCCGGTACCACGACGACGATTTCAAACGTTAGCGATTTCAACCTTGGTTATAGCTTCTCAAACGAACTTGGATCGAAGATGCCAAGTGTTAATCTTTCTCAAATTTGAGACACCATTAGCGAACTTAGATCCAAGTTCTTAGTTGCAAAAGAGAGAGAAAGTGGGAAGAGAGAGGTCGAGAACGCAGACGAACCAATAGAGGTCGTCGACGAGGAGAGTGGAAGTGTAAAAGAGAGTGAAAGCGTCCATGATAGAGAGAGAATGATAGTGGGTTTGTAGGGAAGAGAAAGAGACAAATAGAGAAGGGAAGAGAAGAGAAAGAGAACGATGGTATTGGAATGAAGAGAGAGATAAGAGAGTTTTGATTTGATTTCACCATATAGTATATATATATGGGATTTTTATTGATAAATCCTATTTAGAAGTGTTTTAACCCAAGAAGTCCATGAAGGAATTTTTTAACCCATTTAGTCTCATGTATGTATAGTTTTATTCCATAAAGTTCTTTTTCTTGATTTACACTATTTTCTTGAACACTTATGCCCTTATATTTAATTTTGATACCCTTATAAATATTTTTTGAACGGTTAGCAATTTTATGATGTGAACATTCATATTTTAAAATTCACATTGGTAGGAATGTAAAATTGGCCCGTGGGCAGCCCGAAACTCGCCCGCGAGCCGGGGCGGGCCCGGCCCGTTGACAATGTGAATATTCACATTGACATGTTAACATTCACATTAATAGGAGTGTAAAATTGGCCCGCGTCCTGTGGCGACGCGAAACCCGCTCGCGACCCATAGGCGGCCCAAGGCGGGCCCGGTCCGGCTCGTTGACAATGTGAATATTCACATTGACATGTTAACATTCACATTGATAAGAGTATAAAATTGGCCCTCGGCCCGGCCCAGCCCGTTGACAATGTGAATATTCACATTGACATGTTAACATTCACATTGATAGGAGTATAAAATTAGCCCGCGCCTCGTGGCTGCCCGAAACCCGCCCACGGCCCGTGGGTGGCCCGGGGGGGGCCGGCCCGGCCTGTTGACAATGTGAATATTCACATTGACATGTTAACATTCACATTGATAAGAGTATAAAATTGGTCAGTGGCCTAGGGCGGGCCCGACCCGGCCCGTTGACAATGTAAATATTCACATTGACATGTTAACATTTACATTAATAAGAGTGTAAAATTGGCCCGCAACCCGTGGGCGGCCCGAAGCCCGACCGCAGCCTGAGGCGGGCTTGGCCCGACCCGTGACAATGTGAATATTCACATTGACATGTTAACATTAACATTGATAGAAGTGTAAAATTTGCTCGCTGCTCGAAGCTTGCCCACGGCCCGGGGTAGACCCGGCCCGGCCCGTTGACAATGTGAATATTCACATTGACATGTTAAAATGCACATTGATAGGAATGTAGAATTGGCCCGCGGCCCGTGGACTGCCTGAAGCCCGCCCATGGCCCGGGGTAGGCTCATTTGGGTCCGGGCCCGAGCATGTCCGAGACTCTAGGTTAGGGCCTAGGTCATCACTTTGAAGCCCGGCGCGGCCCATCGGCCCGCTTAAGGCCCATTCAAGGCTCGGTCCGAGGCCCAGCCCGCCAAAGGCGCAATGTATTTTTTTGTGGAAAATAATAAAATTTTGGTAGAAAAAATTAAAAAGAATTAAAAAAAAAAAAACCAGGCCTGCCCAAGCCCGACCTAAGCTCGAGGTTGGGCCCAGGCCCATCGGCCCGACTCGAGGTTCGATCCATCGGCCCGTCCAAAGCCCGAATACCCTTATGCCAGGGCTAGGGCCTGGGCCCAATTTTTTGGCCCGTGGGCCGGCCCGACCCGGCCCGGGAAAGGCTCGTTTTGGCCCAGGCTCGAGCCTAGTCCGAGACCCTAGGCTAGGGTCTAGGCCATCACTTTGAAGCCCAGCCCAGCCCAGCCCAGCCCATCGGCCCGGTTAAGGCCCATTCAAGGCTCAATCAGAGGCCCGGCCCGCGCCGAGGCCTAGTGTCTTTTTTTGTGAAAAATAATAAAATTTTGGTAGAAAAAATTAAAAAGAATTAAAAAAAAATGGCCAGGCCCGCTCACGGGCCGTGGGCGGGTTTCGGGCAGCCACGAGGCACGGACTAATTTTACACTCCTATTAATGTGAATGTTAACATGTCAATGTGAATATTCACATTGTCAACGGGCTGGGCCGGGCCCGCCCTGGGCCGCTGGCCAATTTTATACTCTTATCAATGTGAATGTTAACATGTCAATGTGAATATTCACATTGTCAACAGGCCAAGTCGGGCCGGGCCCGCCCCGGGCCGTCCACGGGCCGTGGACGGGTTTCAAGCAGCCATGAGGCGCGGACTAATTTTACACTTCTATCAATGTGAATGTTAACATGTCAATGTGAATATTCACATTGTCAACGGGCCGGGCCGGGCTCGCCTAGGGCCGCGGGCCAATTTTATACTCTTATCAATATGAATGTTAACATGTCAATATGAATATTCACATTGTCAACGGGCCAGACCAAGCCCGCCCCGAGCCGCCCATAGGCCACGGGCGTGTTTCTCGCCGCCACGGGACGCGGGCCAATTTTACACTCCTATTAATGTGAATGTTAACATGTCAATGTGAATATACACATTGTTAATAGGCCGGGCCCGCCTTGGCCCGACTTGAATTTTTTTGGGCACCCACGAGGATCGACATGGGCCGGGCCCCTACACATTGACGATATGAACATTCACATTGACGGTGTGAACATTCACATTATGGGTATTTTGGTAATTATGTCACCCATAGGACTTATTGAAATATAAGAAAATAATATGAACTAAATGGAACATAAGTAGATGAAAATGGTATTTTGGACTTCTTATCTCAAATAGGACATAATGGAATAATAAAAAAGATTATGAGTTTGATGAAATAAAGCTCTTAGAAAGTGAATTTATCAAAAAAGCTCCATATATATATACATAAATAGTTTGATCATTTTACGTGAGTTTATTCTTATGAACAATATTTTTTGAAAGCATAAACCTTTGGACAAAAAACATTTATAATTGAATTTATAGATCAAGTACCTTTTTAAAATTGTTTTCAAAACTAAATCAAACGTAACGATATTACCAATTGTTCTTATACCCAAATTCCATGCATAGTCCATTGTTATTAACAATTTGCCAATTGGATATTGCCAAGCGAGAAGTGATAACGGAACGAAGCAATGCCCGTATTCTCTGTTTTATCTCTGCCTCAAATCAATTGAACAAGAAATGATAATTCCACTGCAACTCCTTCCTCCCCAAACCCAAACCCAAACCCAAACCCTAGCCCTTCTCCCCTCACTCAACCCTTCCCCAAAACCCCATCCCAAACTCCTCCTCAACTGCCTCACTCCACTCCAAACTCCCTCTGTACTCACTCCCCACCTCACCTTCACCACCACCGCCACCGATCCGCCGCAACCAACCTCCGACTCTGGCCTCCGCTTCCGCGAGAAGCTCCTCTACCTCCAAACCCTCAAAGTCAATCCCTCCAAAGCCCTCCACAAGAACCCTAATTTCCGATCAGCCCCACTCGACTCCCTCAAATCAGTCGAGAAATGCCTCTCCTCCATGGGCATCGACCGCTCTGCCTTGGGCCGCATCTTCGACATGTACCCCCAGCTCCTCACCTGCGATCCGTACTCCGATCTCTACCCTGTTTTCGACTTCCTATTGAACCACGTCAATATCCCTTTCCCCGATATCCGAATATCGATCATTCGCTGCCCGAGACTCTTAATTTGCAGTGTAGATCACCAATTGAGACCCGCATTACGTTTCCTAGAAAATTTGGGGTTTGTGGGGAAACACGCATTAACTTGCCAGACCACACTGTTGTTGGTTTCGAGCGTCGAAAACACGCTTATGCCCAAGCTGAATTACTTGCAAGATTTGGGTTTTTCGTATGAGGAGGTGTCGAGGATGGTGTTGAGGTCGCCGGGGTTGTTGACGTTTAGTATTTCCAATAATTTTGGGCCGAAAGTGGAGTATTTCTTGAAGGAGATGAATGGGGATTTGGCAGAGCTAACGAGGTTTCCGCAGTATTTTTCATTTAGTTTGGAGGGGAAGATAAAGCCTCGGCACCAGCTCTTGGTGGAGAATGGCTTGTCTCTTTTCTGTCGCAGATGTTGAAGGTCAGCGATGGGGAGTTCAATGCGCGGTTGATTGAGATGCAATTGCGATTAGTTGATGAGAGACAGTCATAGTAAGTTTCCTTGCAAGTTGCAACTTATATTATGTATACTTTGCTTCGATAGTGAAAGTTCACGACTTATATGTGTTTGATGGTCAAATGTACATTTTTTGTGCAATATAACATCTTTATTTATTCATAAGAGACAATTGTTTCATTCCCTCAATTGTTCTCTAGACATGAAGTAGAAGTTAGAAGCTGTAGTAAGAAACCTACTTAACAAAATTAAATTGGTCGTAATTTACATTTTACACTTGGTTAGAACTATCATAAATATCCAAATATGAGTTGGTGTTCCTGGCAAGCTTGAAATGAAATTAGTAAATTCTTTACCATTCAAGTAAAATTTAAATTCCTAGTGCCGATGAAACCAGAACACTAATGATCAGCATTACTGCTAAATTTGGGGGTGATAATGTGAGATAGTGGGGCAGGAAAAAAAGCCTTTGTTTATCAGTTATTCAGTATTATAGTAAACCCTCTGTTTTGAGACTTTCAGAAGGTTTGAACCTGATTCTGCGATTTATTCAACGCTAATATTCATATTGTTAGAGGAAACTGGCATAGTGGATTGTCCTCAAGTTATGGACTTAAAATCATTTGCTTCTTTGATGCTTGAAATCTGGGCTTCAGTTATTAGGGAGTTGAATAATTGTGAGGGCATGTATTGGCAGTGATTGATGGGAGATATCATTTATGTAATCAAACGTTTAGAAGCTTAAAGCCCAATTCTATGGTTCTTGTTCAAATAATATTTGCACTCTGCTTTTGATGATTGGATAGCTCGAGTTTCTATATGCATGTTTCCTCTCGCCAAAGAATAATTAATCTAAATGTATCCACTATTTGTCACAGAAACTCCTATAGTCTGATCCAACTAGAATGGCCAATTTTCTACAGTTGTCACGGAGAAGCTGGTTTTTATAATCTTTCCACATACCTGAACCTTCATCAGTAATCAATTGTCACCATATTGGTCTCTTGTACTTGAGAGATGTATGCATAATGTGGCCACTTTTTGTAAGGGCCCTTTCATGGTTTTTGCTTGGAAAACAGAACACAATGTTGTTTATTCCAGCCTATAGCTTTTTCTAAATTTCAAGTAATGGTCCATCCTGCTTTCGCTGCACTCATCCTTTTTGGGCGATCCTCAGAGGCATAAGCTAGCTAGCAAAGACTTAAAGAGGGAGGAAGGCTTTGTTTGGTTCACTGATATACCTACTTGTATGAGCCCTCAACTTGTTGGGGATTGTTGAGGATGCAAGAAGGGTGTTTTATCCCAGATTTGTGTACCATACTATGTTATTGGAGTTGTACTTACACAACCATGTTATCTCCTTGCACTCAGTTTTCTAAAATTCCACTCTTCCAAAATTGAAAAAACTATCATTTTATCTCATTACGCGAATCCCATATATATATACTAGAGGTTGTGCACACTCGCATGGATGTGCTTAAAATTTTCGTTGTGGGTTGAAATTGGCTGTTATAGATTGAATAGGTAGTTACAGAAAACTTGTACTTCAATTCTTAGTTATAGAAGGGTAATTTGGGAATAAAATAGTGTGACACAAAAGTGTCAATGCCAACTTAGCCCTTTACATATATAATAGAATAGATATATATATCTGTTGCTAACCTTTCATTTTTCTTTAGTTGTAAAAATGGTTTATTTAGCATTTAATTAGTTTTGTAATTGATTGAAATCTATGTGAAAGTGGTTTGATATATTAACTCCAAGGGGTTGGCCTAGTGGCAAGGCCTTGGGTTTTAGGGTGTGCTCTCTCCAAGGTTCAAGGATTGGAACCTCTTAGGTGCTAACAATTCCTTAGAGGCCATTGGATTGGAGGAAAATCCTTGAATTAACGGCAATGTATTTGCGGGAAACTCCTTGCCGAGGGCCTGTGCATCCTTGGGAATTAGTTGGACTTTGATCCGGACATCCCGGTGCCAATAATAAAAAAGAAGGTATAATCCATCAAAATTTTGTTTGAAACCTTGTTCAAACTTCCAGTGCGAATTAAACTTAAAATTTTCAAACTTGCATGGCCGATCAAATTTGAAATATTTGTATTTTTTCAGCTAAACAAAACTAATTTGTTCAACTTTTAGGCATTCAGCCAGAAAAGTCCAAACATATTAAGTTTGTTCATTTGTAAAATTCTGAACCAAATTCGAATCAAGAAAGGAGACCTTTTGTAGGTTGGTGGGTCTAAATCTGACGACTTAAATCTTCAATATTTGGGGATTAAATTTAGTGGAATAAAGGGACAATGAAACTCGAATTTAGTTAGGGAAGCAAAATTTGTAGATGAGTAAGTTTTTTTTTTTTTGAATTCAGGTCTCCTACTACCGATGATCTGGCTTTCCCGAATAGCACGACCTAGACTTTCCCAATCCACCACCTTGAGTGACCTAGTTCATCCCCAAAAACCAACACTGCGTACTAGACAGAAAAATAGAGAGAGATTCAGGGTAGAAGTAGAAAAAGAAGATGAAAGAGGTGAGAGGTGACAATGATGAAGGGTAGGTGTTGAATCTGGGGAGTTGGGGAGGAGGATCGGCGACAAGGGAGGGGCTAAAAGGGGGGTTGATGAAAGAGAGGAGCGATGGGGGGAGGGGGATCGTGATGGTTGGAGAGGTAGGAGGTGATGACGATGAAGGGTAGGTGTCAAATCTGCGGAGTGTGGAGGAGCATTGGGTAGGGGGGCATCGCGACGGTTAGAGGTGGCCATTGTGAGGGGGTGGCAGTGTGGAGGAGGTCACTGGTGGGTTTTGCGGTCGAAGATAGTGGTCATGGCTGCTGGAGGTGATGATTGGGGGTTGGGGTAGAGTTAGGGTTTATTAGGTTTGGCATGCAAGGATGATGGTTTTGATTGGTATTATGCTGGTTGTGAAAAGATAGAATCATAAATTTAAATTTTTGTACATTGTGTAACGTGAAATGGAGTGTAATGAGAAATTTTGTTGTGTATGTAGAATTACTAAAAGCATCCCTATGCTATTAATGTTATGTATTTGAAGTTCCAGTTTTAGCCCCCCAAAAGCATCAAGTTGCCCTCACCCTACGTTGAAGTCCAATGTAGAAAACATTTGGCATTAACATCCCTGGTCTGGCTATAGGATATAGATCATAATGGGCCCAAACATCTAGAGGTGGTACTGTGATGCTCCACTTGACTTTTGCATCCCATCTGTTTGAAACTGATTTTGCCTTTTGCTCCTTTTATGGAACAATATATACCCCACATAATGTAAGACATTGTTGACCGAGGCCGGATCCTCGGCCGCCCTACCCTGCAACCCATCCCTGCAACGCGCCAAAACGACGTTGTTTTGGGGCCAATTTTCATAGAAAAAAAAAAAGAAAGAAAGAAAGAGAAAAAACAGAACAAGCAAAACCGAACAGAACCAGAAAAAGAGGGGAAGAAGAAACACGGCACCGGCAGCCCACAACGACCACACCCTCTGGACTCTCTTCACCCACAGGCGCCACTCTTCAATCGCTAGTACGATTTCTCATTCCTATTCGTATTCCGTTGTTGTAATAATCCACTTCGATCCCTATATATATATATCTTTATATCTATACAAATAGTACTTGTAAATGATTTGATGGGTATGCAATGTAAAGAACAAACCTTGAGATTGATTGTTTCTGTTGAATGCTTCAAATATGCCAAAAGGGGTTGGGAGGTTTAGAGAAGGAAGAACAGATGAGTCAGAAGATAGATCAAAGCATTCAGCGGAGTCAGAAGATAGATCAAAGCATTCAGCGGAGACATCTGTACTGGAGATTTCATCTTGATGATGACGCTGAGGCTGCTGTTGCTGCTAGGATAGGAGTTCCTGTGGTGAGAGAGAAAAACCAAACCGGTTGTTCATGGAAGAAGCCATGCTCTCTTTCTTCTTTTTCTCTATGGGTTCTGTTTTGGATTTTTTTTTTTTTTTTTTTCCTTCTTCTTTGAAAATTGGCCCCAAAATGACGTCATTTTGGGACGTTGCAGGAAGGGTTGCAGGGTTGGACGGCGGAGGATCCGGACTCATTGTTGACCCACTTCTCTATTACCTGATGTAGTGTTAATGGAATTGTAATACATCGTATAAGTGTATCAGATCCAAGTTGCAATTGCATACTGTTTATGCCCAAGGCTTTTAGATTCTCAGTGTCAATACAGTTGTGATTTATGCCTAGCTAGTAGGATACTAAAAAAGAAATGCAAAAACTTGTGAGCTTTATTATAATTAATTAAATTCAATTAGGGTTGAATTATAATAATAAAAAAGTTTAAAGTAGCGTTTGGTAGAGTTTTCTAAATATGATTTGAGAATAGAGTTGTATTTTGAGTTTGTGAGTTTTGGAATTAAGATTAGAGTGTAAAAAATTTGTTTGATTATGAGTTTTGAAAATAGTTTTGAATTGAGTTTTGAATGTTTGATGTGACATGTAAAATAAGAAAATTTGTTTGGTTATGAGTTTTGATAATAGTTTTGAATTGAGTTTTAAATATTTGATGTGACATTTAAATAAAAAAATTTGTTCGGTTATAAGTTTTGAAAAGAGTTTTCAAAACTTAATTCAAAAAGTTATAACTCATAACCAAACGCATAATTCAAAACTCTATTGAAATTTCTGATCAACACTCGTAATCAAACTATTTTTAAAATTCAATTCAAAAAATTAATTATTAACAAAAAAATAACTCATAGCTAAATTCTTTTTAAATTTAATTCAAAAAAATTAATTATTAATAGAAAATAATATAATTTTTTTTTAATTGAAAATAACTCAAAAAGTTATAACTCATAAAATAAATACACAACTCAAAACTCTATTGAAAATTCTATTTAAAACTCATAAACAAGCTCTTTTTAACATTCAAATATTAAAAAAAAAAAAAAAAAAAATGTCATTTTGGTTAAAAAAAATAATTTTTATATTTAAAAAATATCAAAAACAAATATAAATTTTATTTTTTTTTTCTAAATAACAGGTGGCGATTGTCAATTGACAATTGTAAAAAAAATAAAAAAAAAAAAAAATTACACTGTTCTGGTCAACCGGCCAGACGTCCGGGGGATGTCTCGGAGGATGACTGGGTAGACCCAAAATTCAAAAATTTTGTGCTTTTCAAAATGAAGAACACGAGAGAGAGAGAGAGAAGATAGAGAGAGAGAGAGATAAGAGAGATTAGAGAAGAGAGAGGGAGAGAGCAACCAACGTGAAGAAGAATTACATTTTAAAATGTGTGGTGTAATCGCATTTTGAAAACTCTATCCAAATATAAAATACAAATGGAGGGGTGAAATTATATTTCTAGAACACAACTGACATGGGTAAGCCCATAAAGGATATGGCCTACCACCTAAGGTCCAATCCATGATTCAAATACCAAAGCCCAACACTCGTGAAACCCAGCGTTGCACCAAACACCAATGACATCTAAACACTTGGCATGTAGAGAATCACCCACATCAGTAGACAAAGATTCTGCAAAGTTATTGCATCACACATCAGCCATTAATGAGTTTTCCTGCGGCATTTATTGTGATAACCCTTCCCCGTCGGGACAGAACGGCCTCACCATGAACAAGGTAAGCTAGAGCATAGACTTTCGGCCAAGGTGACAGGTCGGAAGGGACAACGAAATGATTAGCAGAGGATATAAGCAGGCATCGAAGACAAGGAAAGGGTTAACCTTTTCTATCACTAATCTATCTTTACCTTACATCTCTCTTTCTAACTTGCTCGTTGGAGGGTTCGCTGGGGGACTCCCCGTTCCCCGTTGAACTTTTGTGCAGGTCTCTCGATGGGCTTGGTACCTCGGGCACCAGTTTGGGAAGCGTGGATCAATCCGACCCGTTCCATCTGGAACACGCTGTATCATTAGTTGGCGCCGTTTGTGGGAAACCTTTTGCTCCGTGTGCCAGTTGTGCTCATTGTCGCTGGAGACCCCTTCCCCTAACCCCTTCCTACCACCCACCAAGGTGGATGGTCACAACTAGATCCATGGCTTCTTACCACAATGTTGCCGACCACCAAGCCGACCCTCCCAATCCAAACAACCCTGCCGCAGTACTTCACAGAACTTACCAACAGCATCAACCGCTTAGCAGAGCAAAACCAAGCCCTGATCAATGTTTTGCTTTAAAGAGACCTTCCCGTCACTCCTCCTCCATCTCAAGATATCCCACCCAACCAAGAACGAGCCCCGAGCCATCCTATCCAACAGTCCTACCCACCTAACTTGGAAGGCTTGCGACCCCCTCCCCTAGATATGAACCCGCCACCCCGGGCCCCACAGCCATCGGTCTAGGCACCCACCCCCGAGGGAGAGGCCAATAGTGTCTAGCCTCCGTTGCATTCCGGTGGCGACAACGCTCCTCTCTGGGACGCAGAACTCCGAACCATGAAGCTCCAACTCCAAGGAGTCATGCAAAGCATACAGAATAAACCATCTACCACAGCCAACTCACCGTTAGTTGCCTCCATCAGGGACAAACCTTTACCTCTTAAGTTCAAAATGCCCTCGCTCGACTCTTTTGACGGCACAACAGACCCGGTCGACCATTTGGAAACTTACAGGACCCTCATGCTCCTCCATGCATTCCCTGACGAGATCATGTGTCAGGCTTTCCCCGTAACACTTAAGGGGTCGGCTCGACTCTGGTTTAGTCAACTGCCAACAGACTATGTCTCTACTTTCCAACACCTAAGTGACTCCTTTCTCAGCCATTTCATTGGTGCCCAGCGCCAGCGGCGTCCGGCAACCCAACTCCTCAACATCCGTCAGACTGAGGGGGAGTCGCTGCGCAGCTTTGTCACTCGTTTCAACACCGAAGCCCTACAGGTAGCAGAGAACAATGACAAGGTCATCCTCACGGCTTTCATGGCCGGTCTACGGTCATCTGATTTCCTTTTTTCTCTCTCCAAAAACCCCCCGACCTCCATGGCAACCCTACTTTCCAAAGCCCAAAAATACATGAACGCCGAAGATTCCTTAGTCGCCCGACAAGATCCTACAGCCAAAAACCCGACCCCCAAGAGAAGAGAAATGACTCTGAAATCAGAAACACCCAGTACACTCACCAAACACCTCAATATACCGACCGACTAGCCCAAGCCGACCAGTCAGCGCCAACCTGACCACCCGGCCAGTTCGAGCGATACACACCCCTTAATTCCCCCATGGAACAAGTCTTGAACCAGATTCAACGAGATTATCCCCTAAAATGGCCCTAACCATCACGATCTCCTTCCAACCGGCGAGACCAGTCCAAATACTGCCGTTTTTATCAGGACCACGGCCATAATACGGACGAGTGTGTTAATCTTAAAGACTAGGTCGAGGGCTCGATACGTCAGGGACGTCTCAGTTGGTTTACGGCAGCCCGCCCCCAGCAAAGGCAAAGGACTGAACCTATCAGAAATAACCATCAGTGCACCCTTTCTTGACAACTCGCACAACCTAACCAAGGTCATGATAGGCCTCCACAGCAACCCCAGGCACAAGGTAACCCTGCCTCCCCTGTTGGAGAGATCAGAGTTATTGCTGGCGGGCTTGCTCGTGGAGGACCATCCCGCTCGGCTCAGCGGGCAGAACTCAGAAAAATAAGGCAAGGTTCAGATAAAGAAGTTGTCACATTGGACCGCCCTTCCAAACAGTCCAAGCAGTGGATGGAGCCCATCACCTTTACGGAGCCCGACTGCACAAGCATCCGTTACCCCCATGACAACCCCCTCGTCATCTCTGCCCTCCTCTCCAATTACAAAGTTAGACGGGTTCTCATTGACAATGGCAGTTCTTCAAACATCATCTTCCTAAACGTCTTTCGCCAGCTCAAGGTCGGGGAAGAAAGTCTGTCCCCTTTCCAAACCTCATTGGTCGGTTTTACTGGAGGTCGGGTGACCTCTATAGGCTCTATCGATCTTCCCATCACAATCGGAGAATACCCGCGGCAAACTACAAAGTTGCTCACTTTCCTCGTTGTCGACTGTCCCTCTGCTTACAACATTATCCTCGGTCGCACCGCCCTAAATGCTTTCCAAGCTGTCACATCCACTTTCCATCTTGCCGTCAAACTCCCCACCGACCTTGGGGTCGGCACTGTGAGGGGAGAGCAGACTGTGGCCAGGGAATGTTACGTCACTTCACTTAAAGAGGTCAAGCTAAAGGAGGCTATGATCATTGAAGGACTCGACGTCAGAGACGAAGACGAGCTGGTCAGAGGGGAACTAGTGGAAGAGCTTGTCGAGGTCCTCATCGATCCCACCAACCCGACAAAAACAGCTAAGATCGGCAGCCAACTATCCCCTCAAGCCAAGGCTGATCTTATAACCCTCATGACTAAACACAATGATGTGTTTGCCTGGACCCATTCTGACATGCCGGGTATCGATCATTCCTTCATCACTTATCGTTTGAGTATCGAACCCCATTTCCGACCCTTTCACCAGAAACAGCACATCTTCCACCGAAAACGCAACGCTCTTATTGCCTCCAAGGTAGATAAGTTAATGGAGGCACAGTTTGTCAAGAACGTAGACTACCCTAGGTGGCTGTCAAATGTGGTCTTGGTCTGAAAAAACAACGGTAAATGGCGACTCTGCGTCAATTACTCCGACCTCAATCGAGCTTGCCCCAAAGATATTTATCCCCTTCATCGCATAGATCTGCTTGTTGACGCCACGGCCGGTCATCAAATGCTCAGCTTCATGGACGCTTTCTCTGGGTACAACCAAATTCTGATGCACCCGTCTGATCAGGAACACACCTCCTTTATCACCTACCGGGGAACCTACCATTATCGTGTCATGCCATTTGGGTTAAAAAATGCCGAAGCAACTTACCAACGGTTGGTCAACGCCGTCTTTCATCATCAGATAGGCCGGAACATGGAAGTATACGTCGATGACATGCTAGTCAAGAGCAAACCTTCCTCTGATCATCTGGCCGACCTGCGAGAGACCTTCGGCACCCTACAAAAGTATCAAATGAAGCTCAATCCGGAGAAGTGCGCCTTCGGCGTAGGATCTGGGAAGTTCTTTGGTTTCATGGTCAGTCAGCGGGGCATCAAGGTTAACCCCGAAAAGATCAAGGCCTTGATAGAAATGCAGTCACCCAGAACGGTTAAAAAGGTTCAGAGGCTTACTGGCAGAGTCGCTGCCCTTAACCGCTTCATTTCTCACGCAACGGACAAGTGCCTCCCCTTCTTCAAAGTTCTTTGGCAGGCTTTCGAGTGGACGACCGAATCCGAAGAGGCTTTCCAACAATTGAAGCAGTGCATGGCCAATCCCCCTTACTCTCCCAGGCGCTCATGGGTGAGCCCTTTTTTCTTAGGAAGGACGGTTCAGTACAACGCCCAGTATATTACATTAGCCGGGCTTTAGGGGCGCAGAATAGAACTACTCATTGCTAGAAAAAAATGTCCTTGGCCTTAGTCACCGCCTCAAGACGACTCCGTCCTTACTTCCAAGCCCACTCCATAGTGGTCCTCACTGACCAACCTTTGAAGAAGATAATGCAACAACCAGAGCTATCCGGCAAACTTATGCAATGGTCAGTCGAGCTCAGCCAATTTGACATCTCCTACCGACCTCGAACGGCGATCAAAGGGCAAGCTGTTGCCGATTTTATCCTGGAATTCACTAATCCCACCCCAACCACGGACCCCTCGCCTCCGCAATCCCACACTGAGGCAGAAGACCTCCACTCTTGGACCCTCAACGTCGACGGATCATCTTGCAAAGAAGGCAGGAGGGCTGGTCTCATCCTCACCGCCCCCGAGGGTGGTTATTTCAAGTGTGCTCTCCGTTTCTTGTTCGACGCAAGCAATAATAAGGTTGAATATGAGGCATTGATAGCAGGTCTCCGTCTAGCCAGAGACATTGGTGTCAGCCATATCCAGGTGTTCAGCGATTCTCAGCTCATTGTTGGACAAATTACGGTAGAATTCGATGCCAAGGAAGACACAATGTGGGCTTACAGGGATATTGCACTCCCCCTTGCTCGCATCTTCAACACTTTCCACATCAAGCACATCCCTCGAACGGAAAACTCCAAGGCAGATGAAATGGCTCAATTAGCTTCTGCAACTAGTCAGACCTCAGCCATGGCGTCTGCCTTGAATACCTGGCCCACCTGCCATTTTCCCAAACAGGCAACAAGTCCACTTCCTCCAAAATGAACCTATTCCATGAGCGACAGACATCCTGTTATTTTTGACAAATGGGGAATTGTCTGCTGACCAACACCAGGCCACCAAAGTCAGTGCCCGGTCGTCCAACTATATTCTTATCAGCGGCCTTTTGTACAAACGTGGCTTTTCACGCCCATACCTGAGATGCCTCAATCCTGCTCAAAGCGACCTACGTGATAAGGGAAGTCCACGAGGGTGTATGTGGTAATCATTCGGGTGCCAAGTCACTAGCCCATAAAATACTTCGCATCGGTTACTTCTGGTCTAATCTCAATCAAGATGCCACTGAATTTGTGCTTAAATGTGATAAGTGCCAATGCTTTGCCAACATCCCTCATGTTCCTCCTATAGAACTGATCACACTTTGCAGTCCTTACCCATTCGCCAAATGGGGGATCGACTTAGTTGGCCCATTGCCCATCGGCCGAGGCCAAACCAAATTCGCAATCGTCGCCATTGATTACTTCACTAAATGGGTAGAGGCGGAACCCTCGCCATAATTACCGAGCGGAACACAACCAGATTCATCTGGCAGTCGATCGTGTGCGATTTGGCATCCCTCAAGCCATCGTCTCCAACAACGGCAAACAATTCGACAATGCCAAGTTCAGGAAATTCTGTGCAGAACTTTGAATCCAGCCATTTCTCTTCTAGGTCATCTCCAACCAATGGCCAAGTTGAGGTTACCAACCGTTTCTCTTTGAAGATCATCAAAAATAAGTTGGAAGCTGCTAAGGGACTCTGGGCTGAGGAATTACCAAACGTACTCTGGGCCTACCGCACTACACGCGAACCACACGGGGAGACCCCATTTCGCTTAACATACGGCGCTGAGGCGGTCATCCCAGTGGAAATCGGTCTGCCTACTTGAGGGTTTCCACCCGAATCAGAGAAATAACTGAAGAACTGCGTCGGGCAGACTTAGACCTGATTGAAGAGCTCCGAGAGACCACTGCTGTCAAGCGGGCCTCATATCAACAGAAAATGAGAACACACTACAACCGCAAAGTCCGACCGAGGGAGTTCGCTGTGGGGGACCTTGTTTTGCGCAAAACAACTCTTGCCACCAAAAATCTGGCTGAGGGCAAGCTGGCAGCCAAGTGGGAGGGACCTTACGTTGTTAAGGCCAGACCTCGTCCGAGCACTTACCGACTTCAGGACATGGAAGGTCGAGATCTCCCCCATCCATGGAACGTCGAGCACTTGAAGCGTTATTTTCAATAAAGTCCTATTTTTGTATTGATCAATTGCTGTATGTTCTTTTTGATAATCTACACACTTGGGTGATTTTGTCATTTTCTCACATGGTGTACATTTGTGATCAATGGGCTACGCTTTAAATGACAACGATTTTATATCTCAGTTATCTGCGTGGTATTTAATAACACTCTTGCAGCCTCAGACTGAGCACGAAGGACTTAGCCAGACTGAGTTACTTAAAGCTTAGCCAGACTAAGCACGCAGAGTTCAGCCAGACTGAGTTACTTAAAGCCTCAGCCAGACCGAGCACGAGGAGCTCAGCCAGACTGAGTTACTTAAAGTCTCAGCCCGACCAAACCCGACGAGCTCAGCCAGACTGAGTGGCGGTCAACCGGACTGAGCACAAAGAGCTCAACCAGATGAAGGGCTTTCCTAACAAGAGACATGGTTATAATTCGGCAGCGGCCGATTTTAATGATTTAATGTTACAGCATGGTGGCCATACTTAGTCAAAATCCAACCCATTTTTGCAGTGCCTATATTTTTAATTTCACATTTTCCACATTGTTAAAATTCAAGTTCATAGTCGTCCAAGTCAGTCTTTTCATTTTTATTTTTTAACATTTTCATGTACGCCCATTTTATGATTTTTGCATCATGGCTCTCTCACAAGTTAGGCTAATTTGTGCACAGTCTTAATTTCATACCACTTTTCGTTGAATTATTTCCAAATTTACAACTCAGAATAAATAAGGGCAACAATGATACAAAAGACAACTTGTTTTATTCCCAAAACTTTACGGCTACATACAACTTTCTACAGAAATTACACATAACCAAAAAAAAAAAAAAAAAAAAAAAAAAAACAACAACACAAACAACAAAATTTTTGCGTGCATCAGTCTTCTTCACTAGAGACCAAGTTCCTCCTTAACCCCCTCATCCAGGGGGGTCTGGGCAACGTCGTCTTCATCTATTTTCACACTGCTGAAGTCTAAGTCTGGGAACATCTCTTCTGCTTTACGTTGAAGGTCTTCCAGCTGCTGTCCCAGAACTCAGCCATCTCGTGTTTACAAAAATCCAACCGCTGGAAGCTTTGGATCACTTCTTCTTCACTCCTGTTTCCAGCGGCCGCCCTCGACGGCCCAGCTTCCCCATCACCCTCTCTCTCCAAGCTCCTGGTAACTGCGGCATTGATGGCTATCTGAAAGTCAACAGACTCCTTGAATTGTTCCACTGCCGCCTTGCAGAGGTCAGGTTACCCTGCCCTCTCAGCCGCCAGTCTAGCTTGCTCGTCCGCCAGCGCCTGCTCCAACGCAACGATTTCCTGATCTGCTTCTTCCTTTTCCTTGATCGATTGAGCGCGTAGATCTTCATTGCAGACCATAGCCTCATCCCACCTTTCGTTGGCGATGGTGCAAGCTGACACGCAAAACCATCGTGGCCTCCACCCCTTTAGCAACGATGGCAACTCCACCACCAGACATTTCCTGGCCGCTGCCTATAGAGTGACCCAAGTCTCTTGCTGGCCCGACGCCTTGTAGCATGCAAAAAACTCATCCACCGTCATTGTAGCTCCGTCGTTCGCCCGCGGCCACGCACTTGCGCAGGCCAATAAAATCTTCCACGCGTTGGGCATCAATTAACCAGAGCCACCTCCAACCGACCCAGCACGTCCACTACTATCCAGGGTAGTGACAACCTCAACCCCCCTTTTTAACGCCTCTTCGTAGAGGGCAAACACCCCAGTTGAGCATCGGATGGCCTCTTCTTTGATGTCGGCAGTTTTAACTCTATTTCCGTGGAAATCTGATACTTCTCGCGCATGTCCTCCAACTCCTCCGCGGTAAAGGTCGATTTGTCGGCCTTCGTGTGCCAGTAATCTGGCTCTATCTGACTGATCGGCTTTGTAGCCGCTATCAGCGTGGACGAACGGGGTTGCCCTGGTGGCTCCCCCTACTCCCTGCTCGCTTCTCCGTCCTGTATTGCTCCGCCAGGTCCACCGCATCGTCGTCCCCCAACGCACCTAGTCTCATGGTGGACACGTCCTCTCGAGCCATCTCTCTGGTATGCCTGTGTATGGCTTTAGACGCTAGTACAAGGTGGTTCGCAAAATATTGCAAAGGTGTATCATTCGACACAAAAGAGTTTACTTTTGGAACGTTTTGGTTTTTTGAAAAAATATAGGTAAAGCGGATAACACCAAAAGCCCAAGACTTGCCTGTATTCCAAGGGTCACGATTAAATTTTGCCAGTTTGAAAATTTTCAAAAATCTGCCAAAACCGCCTTTTCAACACCCTATGTTAGCCTACCTCTTCGTTTCTTGCCCAACGCCTAACCTTCTCCATTACGGGATTCCGTCACGTGTACGATCACAATGCACTGCCCCCTTCCCCTATCCTGTCTTTTCCACTTCAAATCACCACGTGCCCTGCCACTCCTTGAGCCCCGCGCACTGCCACTTCTCCCTCCATTTGGTCACCCTTCGCGGTCGGCCCTCCTCACGGCTGGTCCCTCCACTCGGTCACCCTTCGCGGTTGGCCCCCCTCACGGTCGACCCCTTCACTCGGTCGGTCCCTCCACTCGGTCACCCCTCGCCGTCGGCCTACCTCTCGGTTGGTCTTTGCCCCGCCAGTATCTTACACCCTCGTTTTCTTCATTATTCCCTTCATTGGACTAAAGCTACACTTGGGAATAGGAGACTACTGACATGGGTAAGCCCATAAAAGATATGGCACCACCTAAGATCCAATCCATGATTCAAATACTAAAGCCCGACACTCGTGAAACCCAGCGTTGCACCAAACACCAATGACATCTAAACACTTGGCTAGTAGAGATCACCCACATCAGCAGACAAAGATCCTGCAAAGTTATTGCATCACATATCAGCCATTAATGAGCTTTCCTGAGCATTTATTGCGATAACCCTTCCCCGTCGGGACAGAACGGCCTACCATGAACAAGGTAAGCTAGAGTATAGACTTTCGGCCAAGGTGACGAGGTCGTAAGGGACAACGAAAGATTAGCAGAGAGATATAAGCAGGCATCGAGACAAGAAAGGGTAAAGCTTTTCTATCACTAATCCTATTCTACATTCCATCTTTCTTTCTAGCTTGCTCGTCGGGGTTCTGCTGGGGGACTCCCGTTCTCTCTGTTCGAACTTTGTGCAGGTCTCTCGGTGGACTTGGTACCTCGGGCATTAATTTGGGAAGCGTGAATCAATCCGACCCATTCTATCTGGAACACACTGTATCATCAACAACCAAATACAGGTTAAATTTTCCCGAGTCATTATAAATTTGTAGTTATGTTTCTGAATTATTCAAATCCATATATATTTGTTCATTCTTTCCAAGGACATGTAGAAGAAAATTCTGGTTTTGGAATGTTTTTACAGAAGTAGGATTAAGCAATTGTCAAAGTCACCCAAAAAAAAAATAATAGTTGTTATTATTGTTTTACCAGATCACTTTTGGGTAAAGAAAAATGTTAGTGGTCAATTGTGCATATTAACATTTTACGTTGTATAAAGTAACAAAACTTTGTAATCGATGTCATTTTATGAGATACTATGGTGCTTTTTAACTCATTTGAAAATATAAACAATAAAAAAATCTCACATTTCAAAGTACTTCGATTATGTTAGTATTTGATAAAACTGAAAATTAAAAATTAAATATTAAAATTAAATGTTAAATTTTTTTTCAATTTAAAAAAGAGTAAATTGGTGATAAATCCAAATTAAGAAAAGTATAAGGCATTAGGTTCAGTGGATATTTTTTATTGGTGAGAAGTGTATCTTTTGTGAAATGGTTTGGTGAGAAGTTTTTTTGTTTGTTTTGAAGGATATTTTGTTTTTAATTTTATCCCTTAGTTTATGTGTTGACATTTTTTTAAATATGTTGACTTTTTTTTATTACCTGTTCAAATTATTTTCTATATGTTCAAATTTTTTTGACTATTTGTTCAAATTTATATCTATTTGTTGATTTTTTTTTCTTATCTGTTCAATTTTTTTCGCTATTTGTTCAAATTATGTGGGTTTCTCTTTGCTCGTATCTGTTGAAATATGTTTAATTCTTGTTCAATTTTTTTATCTATACAAATTTATCTGTTCAGTTTTTTATTTATTATTTGTTCAAATTCAACACAAATCTGTTCAAATTCACACACAAATCTTATTTGTTTGTTCTATATGTTCATCATCATCATCATCATCATCATCATCAACAACAACAACAACAACAACAACAACAACAACAATCATTAGCAACAACAAAAATAATAATCATAATAAATAAAAAAATAAAAAAAATCAAAACTCAGATCACACCACATGCACACAAAAAATAAAGAGAAGAGTGAATTTGTTCATTAACATCAACAGCATCAACCTCAACATCAACATCAACATCATCATTTGAGATCATCATCATCATCCATAGATCCAGATTTACGGTGGCGGACGACAATGAGGATTTTGGAAGAGTGAATCTATTTATATAATTCATATCAGCATGTGTGTATATGCATATATACATATGTATGTACGCACCGTCGACATCGTTAGGAGGTCTAAAATGGATGGTGGAATTGGAGTCGCAAAGATGGTGGCGCCAGATCTTTGCTAGATCTCTAGCTTCACTTTGAAACCCACATCCGAGCTGAAGAAGAGAAAGGACCGAGAAGTGAAGAATGATTGAGAATCGAACGGACGACAAAGATGAGCTGAATGTGCGAAGGTTGACTAGTGTGGGAGACGCGGATTAGGTGAACAAACCAGCTCAGGGAGAAGAGAAACGAGGCCAAGACATCGACGACGGCTACAGAGGAAGAGGATTTGCGGCTGATCTGAGATTTTTAGCCAGGGCAGCGTTGGAGATGAGGATGAAGGACGACTGTAAGACTGCTGATAAAAGAGAGAGAGGGAAGGCTTGAGAGAGAACCGTAGAGGTATATATATATTATTGGTATTTTGGTCATTTTACGAGAGTTTGTCCTTGTGGACAAAAATAATCAGGGCTTGAACTTTTGGATAAAGAAAATTCAATTTTCGAATGTTGGCCTGAGCGCCCTTTAAAAAATTGTTTAGTATGTACTGAAATATAAATACTGATTTAATTAAGTTGTTTGATCTATACAAGCCGTTGAAGTTTGAAAATAATTAAAATTTTGACTTTTTACATTGAAATATTTAATTAGATATTTTTATCACACTAATATAATTGGTAAAAAAAATATTTTAATTACAATTATAAACATTATATTTCAAAATTTAGTGGTGTTCTAGACTTACCTTTGCATGCTCAATTGGGAAGGAATTTACAAAATGAAAGGGAACCAGTGTGTGAAATATAGGTGAAATGTAGTTATATTTCATTCGCATTTCATATATGGTAGCGTTTGGTTTACTTTTTAAAACTCAACTCTGTTTTTAAATTATAATTTGAATGAAACATGTTAACCAAATATATTTTTAAAATACGATTCAAAATTACTTTCGAAACTCTTTTCTTCTCTATTTTTTTTTTTTAAAAATTATTATTGTTCAATCAATCAATCACATTTTCTCTCTCATCTCTCCTCTCACATTCTCTCACATTTTATCAATAATTAAAAAAAAATTATAAATTATCCCAAAACTATTTTTAAAACTCATAATCGAAAAGATTTTTTCATTTTAAATCATGATTCAAAAATTTAAAACTCAAAACACAATTCTATACTCAAATTATAATTCTAAAACTAAACTAAACAGACTCAAATTTATGAACCAAACATTGGCTAAGAGAAAAGCCAAGACACGGTGAGATAGTTTTGATGAGAAAAGCAAAGATGGGTGAGGATGCTCTGAGTTATTTCGGAACGAAATAGGAAGCCAAATAAGTTTTCTAAACCTAAATCAATGAGCGCATTAAGTGTTGAGTAATAAGTAGATTGTTTTTGACTGAAAATTTTAGGCATTTTTTAAGTGAGACTTAATCTTCTAAGTGATATAATATATGTATAATCAAACTAGATAACTTAAGAAATCAGCTGAATTAGGTAATGAGACAACCTTATTGGATCAACATTTAAGTTTTATCCCATTTTAAATGGGATCTTTTTGTTGTCTTTAAGAGCATGAATTATTCTATGGGATCAAAAATTTCATTTTTTTCAAAATTATTATGATTGAAAACAAGAATAGTTATCAAAATTTTGTTAAAATGAATTTAATTTTCCAAATCTATACTAATCACTTCGAATTACTGAACTAACCATCGAAATACAATTACAAAAGAGAATATGATGCTAATACAATATTGCGAACTCAAGTTAATTGTGTCCAACATCTAATTTTTAAAGCAATTAGCAAATATATATATATATATATATATAAAAGATATCTTAAAAGGGTACTAAATAATTCAAAGTGTTTACTTAAATTTGTACAGTTACTCATCAAAATTATTTTTTTTTTCTTAACTTCTTTTTGAATTAAAAATATATTTTAAAATTAATTTCATAGGTTTTTAGTCTTTGACAAATTTTTTTTTATTTTTTATTTATTTTTTCATTTTTACTTAAATGTACTTTTATACTTTCACTATATAATTATGCCACATTTATATAAAGAAAGTTTCAAACGGAATTCCTGCATATCATAGTATCATTCGAAATTGGTCCATGACACCAACAATCCAAACACATATTGATTGCAACGGTAATATCATATTATGTAGTGTCATTGGCTAATGTAAATTTATACGATCATTGTTTCCCATTAACCTTACCATATAAAATTTACTACCGTGTGATTAGTGATATCACTATTATAAATAATTACTTCAACAATTGAGATTGTACCCAAAAACAAAGGGGGAAGCCTTCTAACTTAGGAGGTGTGGGGATGTAATTTTGAGTAGGACCACATGTGTCTAGGATCTTGGATATGTGGCATGACCTTGGGTCAAGGTGCCACATGGCGAGATAATATTGGCCGAGATTGTGGTATTGGTCAAACCCCAATTATAGTATGACACCTAGGTTGTGAAATCTCAATGGGAATGTGACTCCTAAGTTGAGTAAGAATGAGACTTTTGAGGAGATTAAACCCGACCTAATTAGAAAGAGGAGTTCTAGATAAGAAATATTTGCTAAGAAAATGGAGTCCTAGATGAAAAATGAATCCTAAGATTAGGCAGATCACTTCTATATAAAGAGCACAACCCTATGGGTTGAGATACAAATGTTCCAGTAATTGATTATAATTTTCAGCATTTGCACTATTGAGTATTCTCTAGAGAGAGAAAGTCACTGACTTAGTCTCATGCAAGACGGGACACTAACAGTTCTATCTTGCAGACTCTCAGCAGATTCATCTCTCAAATACCAATTACAACATTTCCAAATATTCCAGTGGAGGTAATCTTCTCAAATTTGGTTGTGTGGTCAGATTTTAGCACACACAATTTGGATGTTTGTGGGAGACGAAGAAAAGATGGATGCCAAAGAGATTAGCAAGAACAAGAGAAAAAAGTCAATAATGATGCAAAAAAAAAAAAAACCTGTCACGATGGGGAACTAGTTCCCAAGAGTGAGGAACAAAAGTAATGGTGATGTTGATGTCAAAGAACATGCAAAGAAGGTTGCAGAGAAGAACTCACTTGATAGGTAAGCATATTCAAGATGAGAAGAGCTCACCCTAGGTGAGCAGAACTAAGAAGAGAAGCGCTTACTCGAGATGAGTAGAGTCCACCCAAGGTTAGAAGATCTTAACGGCAAGTGATGTTTTTAAGTAAATGGTAAAAGTTAAAACCAAGGTAACAAATACCATGTTTCAATGCATTCGGAGGAATGTAAGGATGCTCAATATTCGGACAAGCCGAATTGACAACAATGGAGTTAGGTTCTTGAGTAGAGATAATATACCTTATGAGGGCATTGACTGGAGTAATGTTCACATTGGGGAGCATGGTATCATGACATGCTCATGTTGAATGGCATGAGAATTCAAAACATGAAGGAAAACAACCTTTGTTAGTGGCAAATCATGAAGACAATTGTGTTTTCGAAGTGGTTGAGTTCAGTTAAACTGAGGAATTTACATTCCTCTAAAGTTCTCAAGTGCAATGAGAACTCAGGGACAGTTGTAGAGATGTATTTTTTAGTAAGACCATGTGGGTCCAAGATTTTGGGTACGTGGTATGACTTCGGGTCAAGGTGCCATGTGGCATGATAATATTAGCCGAGGTTGTGGCATTGGTTAGATTTCAGCACACACAAGAGGCTATTGCTGTAATGTAACAAAACGCTTGTACGAGAATGCTCCAATAACAAACTAAAGCAACCCACCACCGAACACAACTTAAGACTTGAAACATTAGAGACAGTTTAGCAGTAATCACATTCACTAACCACTCAATTGGAGTGCTTACAATTATTACCCACAAGCACACATTTAATATTACAGAGGGAGAAAAATGGGAAATGAGAGTTTTATTCATTTTACGTATTTCGCTATGGCATTGATGAAATGAGCAATCTTGCATTTCAATTTTGATACAACGTACATGTAAGGAAGCTCAAAATCTTATGCCTTTTTGACTATTTCTTCCATCCGAAAGGTTGAACATGCTTTGGCCATATGTGGTTTTCATCATATTTAGGAGGAGGGGAAATTGTAAGAAAACAAATAGAGTCACTAGTCCAAAGGACATTATGACCACAGGAGTAAGAATCAGAGGTTTGCTTTCTTGGAAAAACATGAGATATAGGGCAAAACCGAAAGCTATAATAGTAGATGTTATAGAGACAAACAAGGAAATCAGGCCAATTATTAATCTATGGGGTAGGGAATATAGAAAATCAATTGCTGCATAGCGTGTAGTGAAGATGGATAAAAAGATTAAGAATGTGGAGATGGCTGAGTATAGAGCGACTGCATTTGATATGGCAAATATTGTGAAGTTGGTTCCCTCATATAAGATTGGGCGGCCTTCAGCATTGTTTCCTCCTGGCACTTGAATGGCTGCCGAAAATGCTATTGTGCCAATGATTGTTGTTGAAACAATGCATGCACTTGCCAGGCTTACAATCCATTGCTGTTCAGATTGGATCATACGACGATGGTCCTCTTCAAATACTATCATAGGTGTCTTTCCATCACGGTTCATTGTTGTTGTTGTCTGCACCGGCACAAGCTTTTCTACTTCCTATGCCATCAAGTTAGTTTGGAATGAGAAAGCAAGTTCATGGTGCATCTCATAATAATAATCATGCATGCACAGAAAAATATCATTAAAAAGTGCACAAAAAATGTTCAGATTTATTCAGAGCACTAGTATTTATACTTTCCTATGCATGTAACATTACTGGGTACTAAAAGCTAAAATAGTTGATGAAATTCTATAAAAGCAAATGACACATAATGAAACAGAATAATCATATGCTTCTATGATTCATTGGTATCTTCATAAAAACTAGACAAATTTTGTTCCAAATCCTTTATTTCGCTGCAAATCAACAATTTATTATTTGTTATGTCTTGAGCTTTCCTATAGTTTTTTTCCTCATTTTTTCATTTTCTTTTGTCAAATAGTAGGAGATAAATAACAACTCTTGTTTGTAGGGAATTCAAGGGGGAAAAAAAAAAAAAAAAAAAAAAAAATCAAGATGTAATATAAACTCAAGAACGTTTTGCCTAGACACAAAACAAACGTGTTACCTTGTACCACTGCACTTCACGTTGCATTTGTAAAACTGCACCAGAAACAACTTCAAGTTGTGGTTGATATGGCATTCGTCCAACCAAGTGCAAGATATTGTTGTCTCCTTCGTCTACTTCCAACAATAACTTTTTACGCACTCCCATTTGTTGAATAATGAAATTGAAAACATGTTCGCGACGGTACATGACTGCAAGATGGAGAGCAGAATGCTTCTCTTTGTCTACACAAGAAATTGCACCCGGAAACACCACCAATATCTCTTCTACTATTTCTTGAATCCCATTTTTTGCCCCTAATAGAAAGGCCTTTTCAAGGATTGATGAATGTTCTGGTTTATATTGAAGTTCCCAACAAAACATGCTCACAAAAAATTTTGTGCGATCATGCATTGATTTTATCTCTTGAATGTGCTTGACATGTGGCACTACAATTAGAATGAAGTTAGTTTATACTCAAGTTTTGTGTGCAAGTAGTTGTAAGTAGCTATCGCAGAATTTCAACTGTCTTTTGAACCATTTTTTGAGTATCAGTTGCTTGTAATTTATGGCGAACTGTGAAAGAAAGCAATCCAAACCAGTTAAGAATTAGAGGACAGCGCCAAACCTGTTGAGAATTAGAGGACTGTGCCAAGGTGATAGTGGGGTTCATACTAATTGTACATAATACAACTGTCAGCAAGGGTACATGTAAATTCAATTGAATAATGATTGTTTTCCATCTTAAATTGTTATGCCCTCTGTTTTTGTAATTTTTGTTCTTTGTTCTTTGTTTTCGGTTTTGTTATCATTCTTAAAAATATGTGTTTTATGTCACTTTGGTTTTCCAAGTTATATTTGTTTTTTCAATTTCATCTCGAAACTTTCATATTTGAGTTAAATTGGTCCAGTTTCAAATGTGCCATCTAAATTGCATATATAGGTCCTAAAATATCTGTTTTGTGTCACTTTGATCTTCAAAATTTTAATTTTATCAATTTCTTCCCCAAACATTAAGTGTGATCATCGGCTTGTTGGTCACCCATTCCATTCTAGTATGCTTTTTCATGGGTTTGCAATTGATATATAGGCTCATAAGGTTTGGCTGGATTGACTTTTTAGTTTCATTTATTAAATGGGTCAGACTTAGGAATGCTACTTGCATTAATATATGAGGATGCCTTATACATGGCTGTCCCATAATGACGATAGTTTATAGACAACCAATTACTGATTGCCACATTCGCTTTCAATATCTCAAGAAGAGAAAATTTGATGGACAAACATACACTCGCTTACACTGGATCATCTCCCTACCTTTCTCTTTGCTTTATCCATCACCATCTACCTACATCCCCTCTCTCCGCCTTAGCTCTATGCCAACCACTATAACCGCCGGAGATCCAACACCACCACGCCAAACCCTTCATCAACACCAAATCTAAACCCACACCAATATCCCAAACCCGCCATTACTGCCACCAACAGACTACATTGTTGGATCCCAAACTCAAACCCAAACGCAAACATACACTCACTGATCATTCATCACTGTATCTATCATTGATTTATATTCTTCCTCACATTGATAAATCATTCATCACTGGTTATCCCAAGCCTAAACCCAAACCCACCATTACCAGTATCAAACTCACCATTGTTGAATTTGCTAGAGAGAGCGAGAGACGGGATAAATGAGAAGGTACAGAGATGAGGTGAGGTAAGCGAAAAATTATTGGTTAGTTGGGGGCACTGCCTACTCTAGGTGAATCGGAAGTGAGGACGCTGCTGCGCAGCCCGCACAGCAGCGTCTGATGTGCGCCGATTTGGGCCCATTTCAGGACTCATTTTGATAATCCGAACCTTTCACATTTTAGAATATGTCAAGTAGAACATTCTTGCAAAAAATTAAGTTAATTGGATATCGTTTACCCATTCATCCACTCACATTTGTATCTACAAAAATAAATACAAATGTATTTTAACTTGATTAAAATGAATACAAATGTGATTGGATGAATGGGTAAACGATATCCGATTAACTTAATTTTTTGCAGGCATATTCTACTTGACGTATTCTAAAATGTGAATGATTCGGATTATCAAAATGGGCTCCGAAATGAGCCCAAATCGGCGCACAGCAGACGCTGCTGCGTGGGCTGCGCAGCAGCGTCCCCACTTCCAGGTGAATCACAAACTCGCATGCCCCTTATATTTTTTTAATAGCCTAACATAAAATTGTAAAATTGATCTCTTCCACTAATCACAATATATGTAGAGCGCTATTATAATTGACGTGAAACATTATGATTGGCTACCCGTAAACTGTTTAGTTTACGGAATAGTCATAAATAAGTTATTCTCTTAATATATACAGGAAAGTTTTATAATGCACCCACTCTTTTGGAGTTTGTGATTTTTCATTATGACATTGTAGTTTTATTTATAACTTGGTTATAACTCGGTTATAACTCGGTTATGACTAATTGTGATGTTAGTTATGACTCATTGTAATATTGATTATGGCATATTAACTCTGTTATGAATCGGTTATGCTTTTATTTAACAGTTGTGGTTAGGGAGCAAAATACAATCAAGTATATACTTTGAGAATCATATATGTTTTTCATTTTTAATTTTGTTAAGGTTTTATGCGAAATTTTGAAAATATTCTAGCTCCAGTTAATTAATGTGGACAGTGTGAACTGTGGGATCATTTAAAATCACATTTTATACTTTAGGCACCAAATTGACAAATCTAACAAACTAAAGGATAGAAGATAGTTTTATTCCCTAGAGTATGCGTTTTTATTTTTATTTTTATTTTTATTTTATATATATATATATATATATATTAGTATCTTAAGTTTTAATTTTATCATTTTGGTTTTTAAAGTTGTCAATTTAATTCAATTTGGTCTTAGGTCTAACGCTACATTGATAACAGAAATATGGATAAAAGACAATTTTGATCCCTAAAGTATGTATTTATTGTCATTTTAGTCCCTCAAATTTTAAATTTTGTTATTTTAGTCCTCAAAATGGGTGATGCTATGGTACATTTAGATGTACCATACATTTAGTTATGAACTTATATGATTTATATCATAACCAATACCATATTAGTCATAACTACTATCATATTAACTCATAACTTAGTTATATTTAATTATTTACTTATACCATATTACTTCATAACCAGGTCATAACTAAGTTATTTAAATAATTTTACTCTCAAATTAGGCAACCGGTTTAACCAGTTACCAAACAGAGCAATATCAGAGTAGTCCAACAGTCACCCTTTGGCCTCCCTCTCTGGTTCGTGCTCCCACTCTTCTCTCCTCCTCCCTCCTCTCTTCCACCATAGCTGAAGCTTCAGCCATTGCCGAAGACCACCACCAAACAGAGCAAAGTGTCAGAGCCGTCCAACAGTCTGAAGTCAGTTGGCCTCCCTCTCTGGTTCGCGCTCTTGCTCTTCTCTCCTTCTCCCTCCTCTCTTCCACCATAGCCGAAGCTTCAGCCATTTACAAGCAACACTGCAAACTCATAATTATTTACTCAGTATTTATTTAAAAATAAAAATCAATGGTTCAAATTCATTTTACTCATAAACTCCACATTTCATTAATTTAATCCCTATCACACAAATTGATTTTGAGTGAATTATGAGTTTCTAATTATGAATTCTTAGCTTATATATATATACATATAATACTTGCAATGAACTATTAGAATTTAGAATCTTCTTGGCTGTAATTTTAGGCTTTTTAAGTTTGAGACGGTATACATCGGAAGAGGGTTTTGAAAATCAGAACACACAAACCAACCCCAAATTTCTCAAGTTAATGGATCACACAATTAAGAGCACTTTATTCTTCATCTTTCAATTAACAAAGTGTTCTATCAAGTTATCATCATACAATCAAGATCACACAGTACCTTGATAAATAAATAAAAAATCGCACAATCAAAATCACACAATATTTATCACACAAATTTTAAATTTTCTATTAATATCTTTGCAGTGCAATCCCATTAGTTACTTAACAGAGAGTGTCAAACGTTGAGGAGCTATAGCTTGCATTTTGTCCTATCACCTTGGTGAGTGTCTCTCTTCAATTCCTTTTGTTTCAATTTTTTCCTTTACCATAGAAAACTCTTAGGTTTGCATTGCATATCATATGCATGCATTTTTGTTACGTAATTTTGTGGTTTGAATTATATATTTTTTTGAGCTGATTTATTTAAGCTTGTGAAAATTTACGTAATTTTATAAATTTCAAAACTTTTATGAATAGACTTACACAAATTTGTATTCAACTGATGTAGGTACTAATCTCCTAATTTTGTTGTAATTGCTACTAATATAACTCACGGGATTGACTGCTTCGACATCGCCTGTAAATGATGACCCATCACAGTACATAACCTTGATCCTATTCCAATTATAGAAGTCTGTGTATTGAAATAGAGTTAATTTTCTTAATTAGGAAAGAAGCTCGAAAACCTGTGAAAGTTCAAAGGGAAACAAATGTAATCCAGATCAATTGGGCATACCTGGATTAAACTTTTGCAGGTTGCTCAGAAGCCTAGAGAAAGCAAGCTGATTTGCCATTTGCTTAGATGAACCTAGACGAGTGTTCTTACGGGCAAGGCAAGTTGTAACATTGTTACACCATCCTCCTCCCTGAAAATACACAGTAGACAATGTTCCTTTTTTTTTTTTTTTTTTTTTTCTCCGGGTAGGATGTTCTCTATAAAATCCATTAAAGATCTTGCAATGAAACTTCAAAGCAATCAGTAAAACCAAAAGACTAATACATCAAATGGGTTTTATAGAAAAGCGTCAAATGCCTAACTTACTCACTCACAATGAACTGCCAAGGATAGTTATCTTAGCAATCAGGTGGGGTGGGGGCAGAGAACGAGAGCATATAGAAGTTTCTAAGATTATGAGCATGTATATATTTTATATATTAAATATCCTCAAAAATTACTTTCTTCTATTCAGTTGTAATATGTGTTTAAATATGAATTATTATTGAAGTTTGATGTCAACAAATTGTTTTCATGAAGTACAAATAATATAATATAAACACAAAGTATTAGAATAAGTTTGAGTTATTTTTCTTTTGTTTATTTAACATTTGTATGTTTCACAGCTTGTATCTCTGTTGAGAGAGATTTTCTTCTCGATGGGAGTTAGTTTCTTACTTGAGGACAAAATTATGTTTCCAAGTAAGAAACGTCACTCAAGTAAGAGTTTCCTACTACTAAACATCAAAGCACTCAATTACATCATTGCAATTATCCAATTAGCATTTCAAAAAAATCAAAATCAGTTCTCAATTCAATTTCCAATAAAACTGCAGAAAATTGGGTATCTTATATGATTTCGCAATTCTTATTTTTCTTTTCAATCATCTTCTTAACAACAAACAAATCATTTTTGTATTGTAAAACAAAATGGTAAATGAAGGACCAACCTCAAAATGAACCAACCAATTGTTAATTCCTGCTCCAAACCCCTTATCAAGATGGTAAGCCGGGGGAGACCCATCCAAACAAACTGCACAATATCAGAATCCCAAACACATTATAGTCAAGATTGTAAAAAAAATTTAAATTGGCTTATTATGAAGAAGATTTTAACCTGCTCCTTTTGCAACAGCATTCTGAACATAAGTTATGCCAACATAGAAGCCTTCTGTTTTGAGCAATATCAGTACAGAAACTAGGATTTGCAACCATTGTCCTAATCTCCCATTGGCCATTATGCACCTCTGTTAAACATACCATACCATTGAAATTCTAAGAATTATATGTAAATAACAGAGAAACCCAAAAAAAAAAAATAATAATAATAATTAAATTAAATTACAAGGAATATATTGGGAAATTTGAAACCAAATAACCAATATATGCAAATAGATATCTTGGGAAATTTGTTCTTCTGTTTTTGGGGTCTTTGATTTATTGATTCATTCCAAACTGGAGTTTATATGGGTTTATGTGTGGTATGTATGGTCATGCTACTACACCCCTTTTGAGATGTGTACCATATGCAAATTATAACATTTGGCCTAATTTCCAAAGGATTTACACTCTAACATGTATCCTAATTAATATGCTATATACTTATTAGAGTTCTATAAACCCTCATGTGTAATTGTAATTATTTTACATTTTTCCATCACTAATGATGCCCTTTCATATATGCTATTTTCCCACCACCTCATTAACTCTTTTACAAATAACAACTTCATTTTGGAATTTTTAAAGTTTTTGCATGTTGGTTTATGTCTTTTAATTTTTTCCCCTCTCCCTTAGTTTTGTGTTTTGGTTGAAATGCTTCATTCCTTATTTTTGGCAGGTAAAAGGAGAGCCCAATACCTCTTACATCTGTGCTTATATTTCGATCGATGGAGTACACTACAGCTATTGACTTCTAGTTTGCTGGTTGTGTTGTTGTTGAACTACTTCTTAGACAGGTACATATTTTTTCCTACAAGGTCCTCTATGCTTCAATATGTTTAAATTATATGGTATGCCTGATGGGCAAATTAAAAGTAAAATATTTATGATATAACTTGTACAGTCACACCCTCATTCATCACAGTTTTTGTATTATCAATTTTTATGATGCCAAAACATTTGGCTCCTTTTTGCGACAAAAAAATTTCCTTACCAAATTACAAATTTTGTCCAAAAAAATTAACTTCTTTAGTTTGTTTTTTACGGTAATGTGACCTAAGCTACTGGGGTATCATTTTTTGTTTATGATTGGAATTTTTTTTAGTGTCTTTCCTTTTTACATTGGAAACATAGTCTTTGTTAACTACATTATTATAAAACAAATCCATTCATGTGTGCATGTCGTGCATTTAATGAATGTACTATAACCTTTAAGATTTTTGTTTGTTTGTTTTTTTTCCTAATCAAAGATATTATGAGTTTATTTTTCTTGTCTTTCTTTACAAGGAATTCTGATTGAAGCCTAATGGATAAATCGACTGATCCACCAAAGTGCCCGATCACTCCATTCATTTTCTTTTGGTATTTCGTTAATATCTATTTGTATGTAGTTATATATTTTCCATTATACGAATTCTTATATTCATTTTCATATGTTTATAGCCAAGAACAATCAATGGAGTTAAAAAAAGCCCAAATGAAAGTAGACGTGAAGGTAAGTGCAACGTATTCTTGTTGTTTGTAGTATTCCTTTTGTACTTGTAAGCTTGTATGTAATTGTTCATATGATTTTATGCATGTAATGTAGGATATTGGGGACAAATGGAATCAACTTCCTGAAGAAGAAAAAAATAAGTATATACAAATGGGAAAGCTGCAATCTGAACAATATGCCCAATTAAAAACTGTGGTCCAACAAAAGCCTCCAAAAGTAAAAATTCAAACCCGGATTGAGCTTACATCAATTTGTAAGATTATTAGAAGGTTGGACAAAGCACAACAACAAGCAGTGACTGATATGGGGTTTCATGGCATCCTAAGCCTTAGGTGCACGCACATAGATCATGACTTGTGCCATTGGTTAGTTCAGAACTTTGATCCTTCAACTCATTCATTGAATGTCCATGGCCTTCGAATGCTTCTCACCATAGAAGATGTTCATGAGTTGATGGGATTACCTTCCAATGGTCTACCTGTGAAGTTAACAGAGTCCGTAGATGAAATTACAAACCTATGTGATGAACTTGCGGTGAAGAATAAATTTGTTCCGTTGACATCTCTGAAATCTTATCTGCTTGAAACAAAAGATGCTGGAACTGAATTTAAAAGGAAATTTGTCTTATACATCATTGGAGCCCTCTTGTGCCCCACCACAAAGGCAGGCGTACACCAATCATTCATTCAAATGGTTAAAAATGTTGAGTCCACCAGTCAATTCAATTGGGCAAAGCACACACTTGATTTTCTTGTCGACCGCATTGCTATTGCCAAGGTCAAAGAGCGGTCTGCTATGTGCGGCTGTTTGCTTCTTCTAATGGTACCTCCCCTTAATGTGTAATTATTTCATCTATTATTTTTTATTGCATATTGTCTAACACACATTAAAATGACTTCTTTTTTTTCTTTTCTTTTTTCCATGTAGTTATTTTACTTGGAACAATTTGCTCGCAAAAGGGAGTTGGTGGCTACTTCCAACTCCATTCCTCGCTTATCCTATTGGGGCAATTCAGAAATTAAGCAGGGTTTGAATCAAATTAAAGCTTTGGGAGGATATTTAAATGTTGAGGTAAATATTTACAACACATGACTTTTTATAATTATAGCTCAATTTACATTACACCTGTGACATTAACAAGTTGTTGTATATGTGTGAATAGGTGGCTTTGCCTAACATTGTTGAAAAGTCCAATGTAGTAACTCTTAGCCAGGGAAGAATTGACAACAATGATGACTCCCGATTGGCTAAAGTTGAGAAACAAGTCATTGAAATTCATGCCCTTTTGGTCCAAGGCCACAAGGACACAAGGCAAGATGAGGATGAGAAACGTCTAACCAAAGTGGAGAATCAAGTTGAAAAAATTCTTGAGCTGTTAGAAAAACACATGCCAGTTGATGGAGAACAAGTTAAAACACCACCAAGCAAAGTACTTGCGGAGCAGCGACTGGTCAAAATGGAGAACCAAGTTGGTCAAATTCTTGAGTTGTTAGAACGACGCATTCCATTTGATGGTGGACATGTTAAAACACCACCAAGCAAACTACATGAGGAGCATCGAATTGACATTGAAATGGTTGGTCTCGATGATAGTGGTATCGAAAAGGTTGCAGCCAATTCCCTGAAGTTTGTAGATGAGGATGAGATAAGGAATATGAATGACAAAGAACCAATGGAAACTTTGCGTTTGAGAAAAACAAAACCAATCCTCACACCACCAAATGCAAAGGCAGTTGTAAAGAAACGAGCCAAATTGGTTGGAATTCACCTAAGGGTAGTTTTGTGAGACCATTAGTGTCTCGTTTGTAATCGTTTGGAACTTATTTGGTTGATAGTGGAATCGGTTTTCGATCCCGTGGACGTACCTCACATTGAGGGAACCACGTAAAAATTCTTGTGTTGCCTTTGATTTAATTTTTCCGCATTAGTTTTTATTCCCATTGATTGATTTACTTGTTGGGAATCATCGATTTTCCCTAACAACTGGTATCAGAGCTTAAGGTTTATGTGGATCTATTTATTTGTGTAAATCAATGGAGGGGAATGTGGGTCGTATGTCTAGCTTCAATGGAAGCAATTGGGTAACTTGGAAAACTAAAATGGAGGACCTATTATTTTGTAAAGACTTGTATGGACCCATTGAGGGTGATAGTGGCAAACCTGCTGATATGAAAGATGATGAGTGGAAGAGGCTTAATCGAAAAGCCGTTGGTGTTATCCGTCAATGGATTGATGACAGTGTGTTTCATCATGTTGCTACTGAAACTTCAGCACATGATTTATGGAAAAAATTAGAGAGTCTTTATGATAGAAAATCAGCCACAAATAAAGCCTTTCTGTTTCGTAAGTTGGTTAATTTAAAATATAAAGAGGGCAGCCCTATTCCGGAACATCTGAATGAAATAAAAAGTATTGTTAACCAACTTGCTTCTATGAAAATTATTTTTGATGATGAGTTGCAGGCTTTGATGCTACTTAGTTCTTTGCCCGAAAGTTGGGAGACTTTGGTTGTGACGGTTAGTAATTCGGCGCCCGATGGAGTTGTCACAATGGGCCAAGTCACTAGTAGCTTGTTGAATGAAGAAACTAGAAGAAAATCAGCGGGTTCCTCTCATTCAGAAGCATTTGTTGTGAGAGGCCGAAGCAAAACAAGGGGGAGGAGTAAGACTCCTCATGGTCGTGATCAAAGCCGTGACAAGTCAAGAGATGGTTCTCTTTCAAAGAAAGACGTTGAGTGTTATTATTGCCATGAGAAAGGGCACATGAAGCGGGAATGCCGAAAGCTCAAGAATAAGGAGAAAAGGCGTGACAAAAGTGTGGATAAGAAGCAAGAAGACACAACGGCAGTTACTACCGATGATCTCATGGTCGTTTGTGAAGATGATTGTATCAATTTTGTGGGCCAAGAGAGCAGTTGGGTGATTGATTCTGGTGCTTCTTTTCATGTGACTTCTCGAGTTGATTTCTTCACTACCTACACAGCAGGAGATTATGGTTCTGTTTGAATGGGTAATGAAGGTTTGTCCAAGATTATTGGTATGGGTGATGTTTTCTTGGAAACAAATTTGGGCTGCAAGTTGTTGCTTAAAGATGTGAGGCATGTTCCCGACATTCGCCTTAATTTGATCTCTACTGGGAAGCTAGATGATGAAGGCTTCAACAACAAATTTGGTGATGGAATATGGAAGCTCACAAAGGGTTCTTTGGTGGTGGCTAAGTGCAAGAAGACTCATACACTTTATTCGATGCAAGGAAAAATTTGTAAAGGTGTTGTCAATGCACTTGAAGATGATACTTCTACCGAATTGTGGCACAAGCGGCTTGGGCACATGAGTGAAAAGGGGCTGCAAGTATTGTTCAAGAAAGAGCTTCTACCCGGTTTGAAAGGTACACATCTTAAAACTTGTGTTCATTGTTTGGCGGGTAAACAACATAGAGTTTCTTTTCATAAAAATGTTGCTTCTAGAAAAGAAAATGTTTTGGAGTTGATCCATTCGGATGTTTGTGGTCCTTTAAAAGTTAGAACACATGGTGGTGCACTTTATTTTGTTACTTTCATTGATGATTATTCAAGGAAAGTTTGGGCTTTCTACTAAAAACTAAAGATCAAGTTCTAGAAGTATTTAAGCATTTTCAGGCCATGGTTGAAAGAGAAACAGGACAGAAATTGAAGTGCATCCGAACAGACAATGGTGGTGAATACATTGGGCCATTTGATGAGTATTGTCGCAGCCAAGGTATTCGGCATCAAAAGACAGTTAAGAAGACTCCTCAACAAAATGGCGTTGCCGAGAGGATGAACCGCACCATTGTGGAAAGAACAAGGTGTTTGCTTTCACAAGCTAAATTGCCAAGATCCTTTTGGGGTGAGGCATGAGTACAGCGGTTGACGTGATCAATTTATCTCCTTGCTATCCTTTGAATGGTGATGTTCCTGAAAGAGTTTGGACTGGCAAAGATGTGTCTTATGAGCACTTGAGAGTGTTTGGTTGCCGAGCTTTGTTCACATTCCAAAGGATGAGAGGTCCAAGCTTGATAGTAAGTCAAGACAATGTATTTTTCTTGGCTATAGGCGTGATGAATTCGGGTATAGATTGTGGGATCCGGTCGACAAGAAAGTCATTCGAAGCCGTGATGTTGTGTTTCTTGAAGACCAAACAATTGAAGACTTTGGCAAAGGTGATCAACCGGAGCCAAAAACTAGTGATCTCATTGACATGGATCCATCTCCTTCATCTTCAGTTGATGATGAAAATGGGGGAGATGTGCAGCCACCTATTGAAGATGTGGAGGATGATGCTAATCCTAATGAAGTTGAGCCAGAAATTGAGGAAGAGCATCCAACTCAAGAACCGCCTCCACAACTTGAGTTGAGAAAATCTACAAGGGACCGACAACCTTCAAGAAAGTATCCTCCCAATGAATTTGTGTTGATTTCTGATCAAGGGGAGCCTGAGAGCTACCAAGAAGCAATTGAGCATGCAAAGAAAGATGATTGGAAAAAGGCCATGGAAGAGGAGATGAATTCTTTACTTGAAAATCACACTTATGATTTAGTGAAGTTGCCTAAAGGGAGGAAAATTCTGAAAAATAAGTGGGTTTTCAAATTGAAGAATGATAGCAAGAATCTGAGGTACAAAGCACGTCTTGTTGTGAAAGGCTTTGGGCAAAAGAAAGGTATTGACTTTGATGAGATTTTCTCGCCGGTTGTGAAGATGTCTTCTATTCGGGTTGTACTTGGCATGGCTGCAAGTATGAACCTTGAAGTTGAGCAACTTGATGTGAAGACCGCATTTCTTCATGGTGATCTTGAAGAAGAAATTTACATGGAGCAACCGGAAGGTTTTGTGGAGAAAGGGAAAGAGAAATTTGTTTGCAAATTGAAGAAAAGTTTGTATGGTCTCAAACAAGCTCCGCGGCAATGGTACAAAAAATTTGACTCTTTCATGATGAATAATGGTTTTTCTAAAACCACTTCAGACCATTGTGTGTTTGTGAAAAATTTCCCGATGGCAAATTTATTATTCTTTTGCTTTATGTTGATGACATGTTAATTGTGGGTCAAGATTCTACCATGATTAACAGGTTGAAATTGGAGTTGAGCAAGTCTTTTGCTATGAAAGATTTGGGACCGGCAAAGCAAATACTTGGTATGAAAATTGTTCGTGATCGCAAAGAGGGACTGATTTGGTTGTCTCAAGAAAGCTACATTGAGAAGTTCTTGAGAGTTCAACATGGATAAAGCAAAGCCGGTTGGTTGTCCACTTGCGGGTCACTTCAAACTTAGTTCGAATCAATGTCCTACAAGTGAGAAAGACAAAGAAGAGATGTTGAAAGTTCCTTATGCTTCAGCAGTTGGTTCTTTGATGTACGCCATGGTTTGTACAAGGCCGGATATTGCTCACGCCGTTGGTGTGGTGAGTCGTTTTCTCTCTAATCCGGGTAAAGAACATTGGGCAGCGGTAAAATGGATTCTAAGATATCTTCGAGGGACTTCGAAGGTGTGTTTGTGTTTTGGAGATGGTAAGCCGATGCTTGATGGGTTCACAGATTCTGACATGGCTGGTGATGTTGATTCTAGGAAATCTACTTCGGGGTATTTGATGACTTTTGCAGGGGGAGCTGTGGCATGGCAATCTAAATTACAAAAATGTGTTGCTCTCTCAACTACCGAAGCTGAATTTATTGCCATTACAGAAGCTTGCAAAGAAGAGTTATGGTTGAAGAAATTTTTGCAAGAGTTGGGTTTGAAGCAAGAAAAGTATGTGCTTTATTGTGATAGTCAAAGTGCTATTCACTTGAGTAAAAATTCTACTTTTCATTCGAGATCGAAACACATTGATGTGAGATACCATTGGATTCGTGATGTGTTAGATTCGAAATTGTTACAACTCGAAAAGGTTCACACAGATGATAATATCTCGGATATGTTGACAAAGACTTTGTCGAGGGACAAACATTTAAAGTGTCGAACTTTGGCGGGTATGGTTGATGTCTCCACCTAAGTCGGTAGGGGGAGAATTGTTGGGTATACCTCCTTATTGGAGTGTGGGACCCAATTGGTTTTGGAATAAGAGTTTAATTTGACTTGATTTAGGTATAATATATTTTTATATATTATATTTGTGGAGGCCCAATCCAATTTGGATACAATTAGGGTTTGATTACAAAACCCTAGATTCATTATATTATATTATATTTTGTTTATTGGAGGCATTATTGTTTTGGTTGTTCAACACACAAGCAAGAGTGGCGGCTGCTATAGGTTCTTCGGTAACAGTGCCCAAGATTGGGATATTGGGTCAACTTTGGTTTTTGAAGCTTGGTTCTTTGGGCATCTTCGGTTGGTGTCTGGTTCGTTATTTTGGGTTGTCTTCAACTTTGGTTCCGAAGATTTTGATTCATCTATTTGGTGAGGTCTTTCCTCTTGTTTATTTGTGATTATTTGGAATTCACCTAAGGGTGGTTTTGTGAGACCATTAGTGTCTCGTTTGTAATCGTTTGGAACTTATTTGGTTGATAGTGGAATCGGTTTTCGATCCCGTAGACATACCTCACATTGAGGGAACCACGTAAAAATTCTTGTGTTGCCTTTGATTTAATTTTTCCGCATTAGTTTTTATTCCCATTGATTGATTTACTTGTTGGGAATCATCGATTTTCCCTAACACATTAAATAATGAACAACTTTCTATTCCACAAAAGGGGCGACCGCGCGCAAAAAAGACTGATACAAAGGCAGTTAAAGTGAATGCTGTAACAATGTCATCATCATGTAGTGTTGTTCGTGGTCCTCAGACTCGAGGGACCCAGAATTGCAAAGCCAGTCAGTGGTTGCGTACACCTTTTGTGAAATTTGATGTAATGAAGAAAAGACCACAGTTGAAGCCATCGTCAACTGACAACAACGTTGACAATAATATTCATGACAATCTCGATCAAGTAAACTAAATGATTGTGTCTCAAAACATATTTGATATATGTGTAACAAATAGTGTTTGTTTCTTACTTTTCTTTTACTTGTATCAGCTATTTGATAATTTACTTGATCAAATTGGGGGTAATGTTGTTCCTGAAATCCCAAAGGTTTGGAACTAACTATTATAGTATCTTTTGTATGTGTGGTTATTTTGCGCTAACTCCATCTTCATGAACATACACTAACCAAGCTTGATTTGTTTTATGCACTATTCTTCTCAATACCTTTACAAGTCATCCATGCCTTTGCCAGACCCATTAAATGACTATGACAGTCTCGTTCTACGATATGCATTTGATGAATCTCTTTCAGAAGGGTACAATTTGACTACCTTTAACTTGTTATGTATAAAGTAATATACCTTGTAACTCACATAGTTATTCATGTGCTAGGGAATATCTTGTACGGATGAAACTGCACTACGTGGAAGCACAATCTCCAACGCGGAAGGAATTGTGGTGCTTGAAACCATATCAGTGGATATCCTCATGTGTAAGACTTTTCTCCTTCTCCTATTTTATTTGCTACCATTCCATCATCCAAGTTACTTTACTTTGCCTATTCATAAATTTCATATATTTTGCACTGCAGATTATAAATCTCATTGTTGTGAAATTGACAAATAAACAAAGGAAAAAGTTCCCAAATAAGGATCACAAGGTTTGGTACTTTCCGACCCATGTATCGGTAAGTATTAGCCATACCTAAAGACTTTTTTTATTTAGGCACAAGTTATTTATATGTTAAAATTGAATATGCAGCAAAAGATTTTGTGTCAACCTTCTGATGACACAATGAAAGATATAGTAGAAGATTATTTTGGAATTTACAGATACACTGGCCCCCTTCATGCTTGTGAGGAGGTAACATGATAAAATACTACTATTACCCAATTTCCAAATTTACCATGCACAATAACATTTGATTCATGTTATGTATTTATTTATTTTTTGCATGTACATTCGATGTTATATTTTTAGATTTACATGCCCTTCAACCATGGGGAAAACCACTGGTTGTGCTTGAATGTAAACATGGAAAAACGGGTTGCCTATCTATTCGACTCCAGCAGATGTATTGACGCCGATGAGGATCGAAAAAATCAAGCTACATTATTGGTAATAGAATAACCATTATGATACCTCTTGTATCCACTTTTTTGTTTCTTGATCTATGTACCATACTACCTACCACCAACAGGTACAATCATTGCATAAGCTGCTTCAATATGCGCATGGAGAAGATTATGTTCAAGATGTTAGTTCATTTGCATTTCAATGGTTGGAAGACATGCCACGCCAAGACAACAGGTAATACACTACATTATCGTTCTTAATTTTTAAATAAGCATTAATGTTATAATCTCTAAGTTCGTTGACTCTATTGTTACAACTACACTCATTCCTATAGCTATGATTGTGGTCTTTTCGTCATCAAATATATGCAAGGGAAACCTTTGCCTTCGGGTGTAATCAAGGTACTTACATTTATACCCAACTGTCCACTTATCAGTATCTTATGTTTTATGAAGACTAATTTTATAATGTGTGATGTTTTTACGTACTCACTACTTTTGGCATGTAGTTTGACTATTTGCATAGGGCTCGCTTGTTACTTGATCTTATGATATACAAGCATAATTCAGCTCCTATTGTTGGTGATATCGCGCAATATAAAGTTGGTGATGCTCTATTCTTTTTTATAAGTTCGTACAATCAATGACGTTATCACATTTCTTAAACTAGTGAACTTTGAGTTTATAACTCAATCTTTGTTATAAAATTATATTCTCAAGTGTTCTATCTTGTGCAGAACTCAGAGCTAGGGGTGACTTGAAACGGAAGCAGAGGCCATACAACTTTTGTGATCTTGAAAGAAGGAAAGATAGTGGATAAGGTTGTGGGAGCAAACAAAGACGAGTTTCGTAGGTCTGTTTTGAAATACTTAAACTAGCATGAGTTTTCAAGATCTTATTGATGTTTGGAATGGATGGAGGCATTATCAATACATCATTACCAACTTCATACTAACTTTGTTGGTCATTTTATTAAGATAGTGCCAACCACTATTTATAGGATAAAAGACATTACAAGAAAAAGAGGATACAACGACGTTTTTTTTTTTATGACGTTTTTCAAAAACGTTGTGAAATCTGTCCAGATTTTTCAGATTTGTAATGTAGCCTAGGGGTGTTGACTTTTCCAATTTGTGAAATTATACTTAATAATTTTTGTACCTTCATCTTGTCTACTTCTCTGGGATAGTTGTTGTACAAACAAATATGAGTTTGCTCAGTTAAATAGAGGTGACTTTTTATTATTGGCCTTTCTGTTTGCCTTCTTATCATGTGCATGTTGGCATTTTTCTTGTCTCAGAATTATACTCTGAATTCTTCATGGTGTAGTGTATCACTTTTATGTTGGAGGGAAGCATTGCATTTAAAAAAATTCAGATCTAGATAGTGCCCCATGTAATCATTTGTATCCCTTATGTTAAGGGCAACCCAAATGGAGAAATGAAGAAATTTAGGGCTTATTTAGCCCTAATTTTCAAAAAATTAGGGCTTTTTTAGGGCTTAAAAATTAGGGATAAGATTAGAAATAATGATAATGATATGATCTTGGTTTGATTGTGAGAAGAAATAATGATAATGATATGATCTTGATTCCCATTCCTTACGATCAGAAATAATGATAATGATAAGATCAGAAACCTTGGTTTGATTGTGAGAAGAAATAATGATATGATTTTGATTCCCATTCCTTACGATCAATCCTCTTGCTTCTGTTGAATAAGATCAGAAAGGATATATGCTAGATGCTAATTTTGTATTGTACACACTACTCTACAGGACAGAATTTTGAAATAATGTCAATGTTTCAAATGAGTGATTGTTTTAACAGATCATATGTATGTGTTTTTTTGATTGGCAGATCATATATATGTGTGTTCAATCAGTTTAGGCTTCTTGGATCTTCCTAAACAGGAAAATGGGTGTGTATGCTTTTCGACTTTCTTTTTCTTTCACAATTAATCACTTGAAGATTCTAGATTAGCAAATGGACTTACGAAAAAGAAAATTTGTTGTTAAGTGGAATGAATTTGTATGGCCAAAAGCATATATTTCACAAAGAAAAGAAGAAAAAAAATAGTTAAAGAAAGGAGAAGATATGTTTAAGCTGATGTAGAAGTCTTGGAGTTTATTTTCTCCATTTGTATATTGAAATTAGCTTTGCAGCTATTTGGTTTTTGGGTGGTCAATGACAGCCACGTTATTATGTTGGTAAACTACTGAATTTTTAATTGCATCAACTTAATAAGTAGGAAGTTGCTGAAGTGATTTTTTTTTCCCCAAGTGAAAAGGAAAAATTGACATCTGAGCTTATTAATGTTTCTAAATTACAGATAAATGACTGATCTTTTTATTTTTTGGGGGGCAGTTGGGATTGTGGCATGTTCATGATCAAGTATGCTGACTTTTATAGCAGGGGTCTGGGACTCTGTTTCAACCAGGTAAACCACAAGAATTGTGCAGGCCACTTTTGTGAATGTGTGTGCTTGTATCATTCGCTTTCATGTTGCAAGATAGTAGTAAGGGAATAAGGGTTCTAGGGTACAATGTAAAGGCTGTTACAGTGTGTCTCATCTCATGTGCAGTACCCTTAGAAATATTCTTCCCTAATTTCATAACTCTAAGCAAAATACTCAAAAAAAAAATCCAGAACCGTGTTTAGAATTTAAAGTATATAGTAAAGATTTAAACTTTATATGATAAATCTGATTTACATTGTCTGTATTGTATTGTGTATGCAGATTTAGAAATGGCTTCTTCTTCTACTGAGGAGGAGGCTGTATGACGTGGAAAATGAACATGATGACTATGGTCGAAGGCTTCGAATGGTGGAAAATATTTTGAAGGCGATGGTGTATTTGATTGTATTTTCTGTACTTTTGTACATTATGATGTAGTGTTATTATGGATTAAATGTTATTATGGATTTATGGATTTAATGTAATGATTTTAGGTGGTTTTTATGAATGGAATTTGGGAACTTGGGATGTTTGAGATGTTTGAGATGAATGGTACAGGATTTTGGCTGACTTAGAAGGATAAAATGATTGACTTAGGAGGATAAAATGGTACAGAACTTGGAATGGAATTTGGAATGGAACTTGGAATGGAATTTTGTTTGACATGTTTGAGATGTTTGACTTAGAAGGTTAAAATGGTACAGAACTTGAAATGGAATTTCTTCTACTTGGAATGTTTGAGATGTTTGACTTAGAAGGATAAAATGGTACAAAACTTGGAATGGAATTTTGTTGATGATGATTGCTGCTACTGGAGTGCTGCTTGCTAATCTAAGAATGGTGCAATGTTTTGAATAGGATCAATTCTTAGCTCCAGTAAAGCAGAGGCAGCAACATTAAATATTTCATCAGGATCATGTACTCTACATGATTCTTCAACAAAATTCTGCTCCTCCACTGCAGTAGGTAAAACATTCAAGCATTGTATGTTCAACACATACATATTGCAGTAGGTAAAACATTCAAGCATTGATTCTTCAACAAAATTCTGCTCCACTGCAGTAGGTAAAAAGTCAGCTGAATGTAACTATAATATATGAGGTACACTGAGAATTAACCATTGCAGAACCATGTGTCCAGCTGAGAATTAAGTTGGTTGCTTGGGTAACACATCTACAAAACCATGTGTCCACCAAAATCCAGCAAAACCATGTGCAGAACCAGATGATAACCTGTAACCATTGCATAACCACAACCAACATGGTACTAGCCTCATAAATTGTAAAATTTACCAGAATTCATACCAGATCAGAAGCATACCAGCAAACCAGAATTCATGGATGTTCAATACAGAACCAGAATACATGCAGAATTAGAATCAGAAGTGGTGCAGAAGCAGAAAAATGCAGAATCAGAAAAATGCAGAAGCAGAACCTGAATACCAGCAGAATCAGAAAAATGCAGAATCAGAATTCATACAGAACCAGAATTCTGTTATGTTCAATACAGCAGCAGCAGTTTGACTCCACTTGAACATATAAATTAAAGTTTAATACAGCATGTTCAATACAACATCAACCAATACAAGTTATGTTAAATACAGCATGTTCAATACAGAATTCTGTTATGTTCAATACAACATCAACCAATACATTGGACCATCAAAATTGACTTCACTTTCCAGCAGCAGCAGTTTGCTTCACAAATTCACAATTGGTGCATCAAAACATTGGTCCAGCAGCAGTTTGCTTCACAATTTCAGAGGGCATGACTTCACCTTCCAGTCCAATTTCAGCATCAGTTTGCTTCTCTTTCTGCTTGTCCATAGCCTAAAAAAAAGACAGAATTTTCATGAACTAAAAACCCTGAATTTTCAGCAACTACAAATTAAAAAACATAGGTAGTTCAAAACAACTTGCAATTGGGAATTTTGTTTCAAAATAACATGGGTGTGGTAAAAAAACTTGTGCACAGCACACACAGCTAGTGAGCTTCTTAATAAGATTGCAGGGTTGCTTAGGTTGTAGTGCTATGAAAATGAATTGAAATTGGTTTATAGATAAAATTTATCTGGTTTATAGATAGGACCATATGCCATATATCTAATTTCATTTACAAAATGAACAACAATTATCTTCCCAAGCAAAAATAGTTGTAACTTGTAATAGAAATATGGTGTGCCAGCAAAAATATAACATGGAAAATTGAAAGTATTTAGAGTTTATTCACTACTTAATGTTTGTGGTAAATTAAGTTTAGCATCTAAAAATTTGAAAATACAAATTTGAAAATACTTTATTTTGGTTATAAACTGAAATTTCCTCCTTTTTAGAACTCGCATGAACCCGTAATTACAGCTCCATCTAGTGGATACCGTGTATTTTGTTCTTTGGTATTATTCTTGAATTGTCTTACTGCTATTTGCAGGAGTTATTAGAAGTGCACAAGCCCAGGGTGTAATGTCCGTAAGCATGTTGAGAGAGCCGCAAGCAACCCTAAAGCTGTCATAACAACATATGAAGGCAAACATAATCATGACGTACCGGCAGCTAGAAACAGCAGCCACAACATGGCCAACAATAACTCGTCACAGTTAATGCCACCACACAATGCCGTATCTGACAAGCATAATACTTCAGCTAGAAAAACAGATTTTGGAAACAATGATTCACAGCCAATAGGACTTCTTCGGTTTAAAGAAGAATTGACATAGCTTCTTTGAAACTGTAAGTTTGTTTTCTTAGCTCTTTATTTATGCTTGTGGCTACAGTTTAGCCCACGATTATCTTCCCAAACTGCAAAAACACAAAGGACAGGATATAAAAAGAAAGAAGACTGGGAAGATAGTTTAGCCCGCGATTATCTTCCCAAGCATAACCTCGTTTGGTGAATGACAATTCCTTACAAAATTCTTTCTTCAAGAAAAAAAATAAGTGTGCATACAAAATATGAACTTCCATACAGCAAAACAAATATCCATCAACCATCATTTAAGAGTATTTATACAAAATACTAACAGATTTAAGTCCTCAAAAAAAATTTAAAAAAAAATCTTAGTTTAGCTTCCAATGTCACCCGCTCGATCATATCAACTATTACCCACAGCAACACCTGCAGAAACAAATTATATTGTCGTTAAGGTTTGTTCACTTGAAATCTATGATTCAAATCATAACAAATTGAATTTTGATATATTGGTCATTACACACTCTTTTGTCATTTTCTGTTCGTAAATTATTTATTTCCATAATCAAGTTGTAAACATCATAATCAGTTATGACATCTAAATGTTCTAGCTAAAATCTGTCTTGGCATATCAAGAAATTAGAATTAAGCAAACACACAAAGTTTGCAAAGCAAATGTAAGCAAAATGAACATAATTTGAACTGAAAAGATGCGATAAAAGTAATCACCTAGAGACGTATCCGCATCAGTGAACGCTGAATTTTGGACAACTTGTGCATCGCAACTACGCAAGTCATTAACATCCTTGCTCAACTGCACTGGAGACGTATCCACATTAGTGACAAAAAGTCGTCTCTTCACTGGGTGGATCTTACATGGCCTCGTATTATTCCTGGGACGCTTCGGTGTAAAAGGAGTGGGAGTACCAATTGGATCATAATCATCGTATTCCTCAAAGAAATTGCTACCCACTTGTCCCGTTTTATGATCGTTTTGGGGGCAAGTTCTCCTTGTGTGGCCGACGACCCTACATTGTCAAGTAAATCACCAATCATTAAAGAGAACAAAAATGCCAAGACTACCTCACAATAAAAAAATTAAGACACAAAGCACAATATAATGTATACCTGCAACGTTGGCATCGCCTTGGCTTTCGAGGTTTAGCTATGTAGGATCCCCCAGTATTCCCCTTCGTGTTCACTACTTTCGGATCCCCAACCCCAAATGGCGGCAGTGAACTTTTTCCTTCATCAACATTAGTTCCCTTGGCCATGCAAAGCTGCTTCATCCGACATGTCATAGTGAAAAATGCATTCCTAGCCTCTTCAAATCCTTCAGATGTTTGTGAGGCATAGTAACACATTTCAGTAAAAAAAGAGCAAAGAACCCCAAAGCGTGTCTCCTGTGTGAGGGTGCTAGAGAATTGGGCTTGGCAATGTTGTTCACCAACCTTTCTTGTTTGCTTTGTCCAACGATGCATCACACAACCTGGGGGAATTTCAGTCATGTGTTCACATTTCATCACAGAAATCATGTGGCTGCAAGGAAGTCCAAAGAACTCAAACTTTTTGCAACTACATTTCATTATGCTAGTTGCGGGATGGTATGACACTTCCCATGTGGAACCAAATTCAGTGTACTTTGAAAATTTGTATATGCGATGATCGAACTCCTCTTTCCTTCCATCAAAAATCAACAATGCTTCCTCAATTATTTCATTACGGAACATTAAGAACAAACGTCTGGTAAAGATGGTTGCTGCATGTTTCTCTAGAGGCTGAAGTGCTGTGGTAAGACAAGGATCACTGTTGTCAGTTTTTGCCTCGGCATCCGCTTCTTTGTTCCGTAACCGATAAAGGGCCATGTCAAAACATCTAACAAATTCGAATAGTTTCAGTTTTCGTTTGAGGCGCTCATTGAAAAAAGCATGCATACCCTCACAACGCTGACTGCTCTTCATTCCAGCAAAAAAATGACCACGCAAATATGACTGAGCCCACATGCCTTTGTTGTTGTAGGTGTCTGATACCCACTTGTTATTTTGAAGGCCATATTTTCTAACCATCTTACTCCAAGCTTCCTCAAATACAACCTCATTCGCATCAAGATCCATGAGATGCTTGAAATGTCCCTCGAATCCATCAACTCGAACATTTCGCTTGGCATTTCTGTGCATATGCCAATTACATAGACGATGCTTGGCACTCGGGAAGACTTTTTGTATTGCCTCACGCATGGCCATATCCCCATCTGTCAACACTGACACCGGTCTTTTGTTATCCATGGCCTCTAACAACTTCTGCAAAACCCATGTGTATGTTGCAATTGTCTCATCAACAAGCAAGCTGCATGCAAATATGGTGGTTTCAAAATGGTTATTGACCCCGGCGAAAATAACAAAAGGTTTGTTATATGCATTCGTTTTATAAGTTGTATCGAAGACCAACACGTCACCAAATGCAGCATAGTCTAGGCGAGACCTTGAATCTGCCCAAAACAATTTGTCAAGCCGATTCTCTTGATCCTTGTCATACTTGTAAAAGAAGTAAGGGTCGGCATCAGCTTTTGCACATAAGTAAGCCAAAGCACACTCCGCATCACCATCCTTCATTTCTACTTTGCGCTCGGCTTGAATATAATTGTGCAAATCCTTGTGAATAAAGCCCACGTTCGCGAAAGACCCAGATTGTTGCACCAACAAATCCATTATCTGGCTTGTCTTGACACCAACATCGTGCAAAGTCTTTACTTGAGCTTTGTCGGGGATCTTTACAAACCTATGCGACCGAAGAAATGGCACACATGGTGATGTTGCCAATGGATGGTTATGTTCCATGTTAAAGTGAGTGACAATGTATTTGCCTACATCCAGATTGTACCTTATGCGGAAATGAGCATCACAACCAACTCTAGTCAATGCCCTGGCAGCTCTTTTTCGATCAATACGGGCCAAGTGTTGCTTTGCTCTTTGGCCTTGCCTTGAGCATACCCATTTTCTACTAAGAACCTTTGTTGCCTGCATTGTTCGCGTGTCTTTCCTAATGCTAAATCCCACAACTTTAGCATATTGATTATAGAAATCATTGGCATCCTCTTCTGAATTGAATTGCATTTCAAGAACATCATTCTTGGTTAAACTTTGAATAGGGTCATTTGCATGGGAACCTATTTCTTCTTTATTCCCACAAACTTCGTCATCTTCAAGCTTGCGCTCAAATTTGGTACATCCAAAAGGATCCATGATAACTACATCAAAAACAATACGAAAAGAATAACATTATCTTATAAAATGAATGAAAATTCCTAAAATCACATAAGAGAATTTTGTAAAAGAGCAAATAACAGACAAAAACAATAGTGGAATAATGTACATAGATTTAATGTAATTTTATTTCGACTATATATAATGTTAGTAATTAGAATTCACAGAATTTTTTTGACTTATCCTCCTTGTATAAGTTAAGATCTATTCTTCAATATCACAGAACGTCTTTTTTTCTTAAGACTTCAATAAAAGATTATTTTGGAAAACAAGGAATAATTCATTATGAATTAAGACCTAAGAAACTTCGGAATTCTGGACTAAATCAATGGAAAAACTGGTTAAAAGGTCATTATCAATACCATTTATCTCAAATTAGATGGTCTAGATTAATAGGGTTTAAATAGGACTACAACTATTTGTCTTCTCATTTTACATCCCCTCCATACCTTATTCTCTCTACTACTTACAACACAATTTTGGAAGCAATTATTATATATGTAGAATCACTTGAAAATAAAATAAAATAAACACTCTAGAGGATTCATGCTTCGTCTGTGATGGGTGGCTATAGGCAAAAATCTCAGTATAGAATTTTCAAATGTCTATCAAAATTAATGAATTTACTTGAACCAGACTCTCTTGTGATGTATTTGCCCTAGAGTTCTTTCTTTTCAAACATGTACATTTCTCTACTCCCTCAAAATTATGTTTATTTTTGTCGTGGGTGGGAAGCAAAAGTATCAGTTCAGAATTTCCAGACATTTACATGTCATTCAACAAATTTGAGTTCAACCAAAAATGAATTCAATCTTTCTCTTGTGACATCATCTCCCTCTAAAAAAAAGACAGTACACCCGCAAGTATCCTACTATCAATTAAAATAAACAAACAAAATAAAAGCACACCTGCCAGTGCCCTGCTATCAATTAAAATAAACAAATAAATAAAAAAGACAGCACAAATAAATTCAATAGCACACCCACCAATGCCCTGCTATCAATTAAAATAAACAAATAAATAAAAAAGACAGCACAAATAAATAAAATAGCACACCCGCCAGTGCCCTGCTATCAATTAAAATAAACAAATAAATAAAAAAAGACAGCACAAATAAATAACGTAGCACACCCGCCAGTGCCCTGCTATCAATTAAAAGAAACACATAAATAAAAAAAGACAGCACAAATAAATAAAATAGCACACCCGCCAGTGCCCTGCTATCAATTAAAATAAACAAATAAATAAAAAAGACAGCACAAATAAATAAAATAGCACACCCGCCAGTGCCCTGCTATCAATTAAAATAAACAAATAAATTAAAAAAGACAGCACAAATAAATAACGTAGCACACCCGCCAGTGCCCTGCTATCAATTAAAAGAAACACATAAATAAAAAAAGACAGCAGAAATAAATAAAATAGCACACCCGCCAGTGCCCTGCTATCAATTAAAATAAACAAATAAATAAAAAAAGACAGCACAAATAAATAAAATAGCACACCCGCCAGTGCCCTGCTATCAATTAAAATAAACAAATAAATAAAAAAAGACAGCACAAATAAATAAAATAGCACACCCGCCAGTGCCCTGCTATTAATTAAAAGCAAATAAATTAAAAAACACACCTGCTAATGCAACCGCTAGAGACGAAGGGATGGAGGAGGTATAGCTTTACTTCTACGTTAAGATGGAGAAATTGAGGACCTATAACAAACAAAAACAGAACATTGAAATAGAGTTAGTAAAGAAGACAATACGTAAGGAAATTAATGATTGTGGGGAGAAAAGAAAGAATCTATGTACGAAAAATATTATTTTGCACATCTTTTGACATTAACAAACTCCATAAACAATAACAAAGATGAAAGTCTACTACCTTTGTTCAAAGTCTCAATAACCATTACGTAAATAAACACTTAAACAAATGTACCACAACCAACCGTTTGACCACATCACCAAAAAATTAAATAAAAATATATACAAAAAAAATTAAATAAACAAATGTTCTTATAATTACATTCAACACACATTTTCCCTTTCCCTTTCCCTTTCCATTTCCATTTCCATTTCCAAATCCCTAGCTAAATCTATGATCCAAACATAACATTAAGGAAATATGATGGTTTCAACGTTATAGAAAGCAAAGCACATTCACATAATTTTCTTCTTCTTTTGTGCTAGCTTATTATTTTCCAAAAAAATTCAAAATATAATAAAAATGTGGGAGTGGATTTTCCAAATGATTTGAGCCAACATCAATCCATATGTTATAGTTACATGAAGTTATATATCATAAAGTGAGTAATTATAAATGACAACAACTATGGCTTTGGTTATTATTGGAAATTAAGTCAAAGATATGCCATGATTCTTGGAAGATGTTGTTATCAGTTACCCCATAATTAGGAGATATACCATAACTAGGAGATTAGATCCATATCCAATATACCATGTGTAGATTACACAGTGTATATATTGTAAATCAATGATTGAATAAATTATTATGAGAGAATCATTCTCAAACGTGTGTTCTTTGTCATGGTATCAGAGCCAAGTTCAATCTCCTAGTTTTTTCACTAGGAATTGAAGGTCAACCTGTACTCACGTTTGGTTGTTCTCTTCAGTGTCTGCTGCAGATAAAGGGTTGTTATCACCATGACTGAGTTGATTGAGAGTGGTAAAGATCCTCTTAAAGCAAGTGAATCTTCCTCTGTGCATACTAGATTCCATATACAGGAATCTACCTATAATGGTCCCATTGCTCCAGAACGGCTCGATGGCACTAATTATTTGGAGTGGTCTTTGAATGCTGAGATTAAGATCCGAGGACGAAAACGATGGGGTTATATCTCGGGCATTAAGGCTGCACCAGCAGATACTAAGTCAGAAGAATATGAAGCATGGGATGATGAAAATAACTTGGTCAAGTCTTGGCTTCTTGATGCAATGACGAAGGAAATCCGATCTCTGTTTCTGCGGCTACCCACGGCCAAGAAAATATGGGAGGCTGTCCAAAGTACATATGCGGTTGAACAAGATGCTTCCAAGGCTTACCAATTACACTGCGAGGTATTTTCTGTCCAGCAAAATGGAGGTTCGATTATCTCTTATTTTGGCAAGTTACAGAAATTATGGCAGGAACTTGATGCAATTGAGGGATGCTCTATGGATTGCTCCGCTGATATTTTGAAATATACCACGAAAGTTAATTCTCAGCGTGTGTATATTTTCTTGGCTGGACTTGATCCTCAATTAGATGGGGTCCGAGGCCGTATTCTTGCTACCAAACCACTTCCAAACATACATACAGTTTATGCGACTGTGTGTGCAGAGGCTAATCGTCAAGGAGCTATGCTTGGAGAAAAGATTGGGGACAAGTCAAGAGAAGCAACTGTCATGGTGGCTCACAAAACTCCTACTTCCAAGAAAGATCTGTGGTGCACTCACTGTAACAGTACAGGGCATGCCGTGGACTCGTGCTTCAAACTCCATGGCTATCCAGATTGGCATCCTAGAAGTAAGAAAGCCTCTCAGACGAAGGGAAATCTCACTACTACTTCGGCATTTACTGCTCAATCAGGTATGACATTTACTAGTAATAGTGATTGGATAATTGACTCTGGTGCAACAGAACATATGACGTGTGATCGCTATCGGTTTAGTCAGTTTTCCTCCAAATGTCCTAAATCTACCATTATTAATGCTAATGGGGTATCATCTCAAGTTTTGGGGGTTGGTACAGTCCAACTATCCCCTACCTTATCCATATCAAATGTCTTATTTGTGCCATCATTAAATTGTCATCTTCTCTCTGTTGCTCAACTAACCAAATCTCATCATTGTGATGTTCTATTTTCCCTTACTCACTGCCTATTTCAGAACATCCATACCAAGGAGAGGATTGGCAGTGGTAAACAAGACAGAGGATTGTACTATCTGGATAATGTTTTTTTATCTTCCAACAAGGCTGGAAAAGCTCATGTCGTCAACTCGGATTTGGTGAATAAACACAAAACGGAGATTTGGCTATGGCATAGACGATTAGGACATCCTTCTTTTTACTATCTTCAGCGATTATTTCCCTCATTGTTTAGTGGCTGTAAGGCTTCTGATTTTCTATGCGAAACTTGTGTATTGGCCAAAAGCCACCGTACTTTTTTCCCATTAAGTAATAATAAAGCCAATTTTCCATTTGCATTAGTTCATTCTGATGTATGGGGGCCTGCCCCACTTCCCACTTTGAATGGAATGCGGTGGTTCGTTACGTTTGTTGATGATTGCACACGCATGGTTTGGGTCCATCAATTGAAATACAAGAGTGATGTCTCTTCCGTTTTTCAACAGTTTTATCAAATGGTATCTACTCAGTATGGCATCAAAATCAAAGTCCTCCGTACCGATAATGGGACAGAATATGTAAAACGGGATCTCCAAGACTTCATGGCCTCTGTCGGGATTCTTCACCAAACTTCTTGCATTGACACCCCCCAACAGAATGGGGTTGCCGAGCGGAAAAATGGACACTTATTGGCAGTCACTCGGTCTCTTTTAATTGATGGACATGTACCTATTCACTTATGGGGTGAAGCTCTGAATTCCGCAGTCTATCTAATCAACCGTACCCCATCAAGTGTTCTCTCATTTCGACGACCCTTGGATGCACTTTCAGCTCACTGCTCTCTTCCTCCCGTCGTTCTCTTAGCTCCTCGCATCTTTGGTTGTGTGGCGTATGTTCATCTCCATCCTCGCCAACGGACTAAGCTTGAACCCCGTGCCAAAAAGTGTGTGTTTGTGGGATATGGAATTCATCAAAAGGGCTACCGGTGTTATGACCCGTCTTCTCGCAAAATATATACTTCCATGGATATTGTTATCCATGAAACAGAATTTTTCTATACATCCACTCCTGCTGATTTATCACTTCAGGGGGAGAATTATGAAGAAGTGCCAAATCCTGCAGATGTACAAGTTTTCCTTCTTCCTGACAGGGCAATAATGACTGGAGAAAAGGAAAATGCAACAACTCAAGCCATTCCGATTCCTCGGTCCTCAGCTGATGATCCCGAATTTTCTGAAGAAGTGCCTGTCATTTCTAATGAGATGGCACAAGATCCGATTGACGAAGAAGATGATCAAGACATTACCCAGTATAGTACAACACCTCTAGACAGTCTTATACAACCACTGGATCAATCCTCTCTTGAGACATCTTCAGAGGTATCTACTAATCCTACTTCTATCATAAACCTTGATTCTCAAGTGTCCCAATATCATCTTCCAGCCCGTTCTAATCGTGGCGTACCTCCTGTCAAGTATGAACCAGATCCTAAGTCCAAAATTAAATATCCCATTGGTAATCACGTGTCATCTAAAAGATTGTCTGAGTCATATGCTTCTTATGTACTACAGTTATCATCTGTCTCTATTCCTAGTAAATTGCAGGAAGCAGTAGCAGATGTCAGGTGGGCTCAAGCCATGGAAGAAGAAATGGCAGCACTCAAGAAAAATGGGACTTGGGAACTCGTTCCTTTACCGAAGGGGAAGAAGACTGTAGGGTGTCGATGGGTATTTGCAGTCAAACACAAGGCAGATGGAACCATTGAAAGATACAAAGCTCGGTTAGTTGCGAAAGGATATACTCAATCGTATGGGATTGACTACTCAGATACTTTTGCACCAGTGGCCAAGCTTAACACGGTTAGAGTACTGTTATCCTTGGCGGTTAATCGGGATTGGAAACTTCTTCAATTTGATGTTAAAAATGCATTCTTGCATGGAGACCTCAAAGAAGAAGTGTTTATGGACCCTCCACCGGGTATAGAGGAATATGCAAATGAGAGCATGGTTTGTAGACTCAAGAAGGCATTGTACGGATTAAAGCAATCTCCCCGAGCCTGGTTTGGGAGATTCACCAAGTCTATGAAAACGTTTGGCTATAAACAGAGCAATTCAGATCATACTTTGTTTCTAAAACATAGAAAAGGTAAAATCACAGCTTTAATTATCTATGTTGATGATATGGTGATGACAGGGGATGATCAAGAAGAAATGGAGAATCTACAACGACACTTAGCCTCAGAATTTGAGATGAAACAGCTTGGTGACTTGAAATACTTCCTTGGTATTGAAGTAGCCCGATCAAAGAATGGTATTTTCTTATCCCAAAGGAAATACATCCTTGATATATTAACAGAAACAGGGATGCTTGGATGTAAACCCGCAAGTACTCCTATTGAACAAAACCATAACTTGTTTCGATGCTCGGACGCAGCCCCTACGAATCAAGCAAGGTACCAGAGACTTGTGGGAAAATTGATCTACTTGTCCCATACTAGACCCGATATTGCATATGCAGTGGGTGTAACTAGTCAGTTCATGCATGATCCTCGTAAACCCCACATGGACGCTGTGGAACGTATATTGCGATACCTAAAGTCTGCTCCAGGGAAAGGACTACTTTTCACCAAAAATGACAGATTGAAAGTAGAAGGCTACACTGATGCAGATTGGGCTGGTTCAGCAGATGATCGAAGGTCTACTTCTGGATACTTTACCTTTGTTGAGGGAAATCTGGTGACTTGGAAAAGTAAGAAGCAACCAGTAGTAGCAAGGTCGAGTGCAGAAGCCGAATATAGAGGCATGGCTCTTGGAGTATGTGAACTGTTATGGTTGAGGAATCTCCTACGAGATTTAGGTATCAAGCCCCAAGAAACGATGAAATTATATTGTGATAATACTTCAGCCATAGCGATTGCGCACAATCCAATTCAACATGATCGAATGAAACATGTGGAAGTTGACAGGCATTTCATTAAGGAGAAACTTGATGCTGGAATCATTATATTTCCATTCGTAAAATCTGAAGATCAATTAGCAGATGTTTTAACCAAGGCCTTAGCCAGCAATGCCTTTGATGACTCGTTAAGCAAGTTAGGCATGTGTGATATACATGCTCCAACTTGAGGGGTATAGCGACCCCGGTCTTTTTCCCATTTGATTATTGTATCCGGACTTACGTTCGTGGATTCCGCTGTTATATTTGTTGTTGTTGTCCTTTAATTCCTTATTCTTGGGTTATAGGATGTGTTTAGCAGGTTGGTTGCAGATTGGTTGGGTTTAGAAACCAAGTCTGCATGTTCAGTTTTTGGCTTGGTCGCTCGAGCGAGCTTCTCTTCGCTCGAGCGAGGTCTTCGTTTTTGGTTCTTCGCTCGAGCGAGCTTTCCTTGGCTCGAGCGAGCGATTGCGTCTAGTACTTAGACCTGAGAGATGTGTTTCTTGGCTCGAGCGAGCTTTCTTCGCTCGAGCGAGCTGGTTTGTTCTTCGCTCGAGCGAGCGTTCCTTCGCTCGAGCGAGCGTTCCTTCGCTCGAGCGTCCGTCTGTTGCAGACCTGTGAGGTTGAGTTCTTCGCTCGAGCGAGCTTTCTTGGCTCGAGCTAGCTTTTGACTTGGTGGCTCGAGCGAGCATTTCTTCGCTCGAGCGATGCTTTTCTGTGTCTGGTCGCTCGAGCGACCAGGTCTTCGCTCGAGCGAGCCTATTTTGTTTAAATACGCAGCAACGTGTTTCAGATCAGTTTTCAGCCCCTTTCAGTTTATAAAACCCTAGGTTACGAGTTCTCTCTCTCCCAACTCATCTTCTCTCCTAGGTTTCATCTATTTAGAGTGAGTATCTAACCTAGTTCCTTCATTAAAAAGGTAGAGTGGGTGGGGCTTCCATTTAATCTGAACGGTTGTTGATTTGGAGCACTTTGGAGTTTGGGCTATCATCTCCGTCTTCTTCTTTTTGGGTTCTTGCTTCGAGGTAGGGATTTCCTACTCCATTTATACGCTTTAATCCTAAGTGTTGGTATTTTGTATGTGGGGGTAGTTTGGTAATTTTGGGAGAAACCTTAGGGTTTTGGCTTAGATTAATTTGTATAATTAATTTAAGGGAAAAATGTGGAATTGGGTTTAATTCATGAAGTTGGGGAAATTATGAGATTAATGATATAGTTGGGTAGTTTAAATACTTACCTATGAGAATGTTGATTTTACATTCATTGTTGTATTTATTTCTTGTTTAGAAATAACTGTTTTGGGCTATCGGTGGAGGATAGTCGTGATTGTTGTAGACCTTGCATGTGGCTTAGGTATAACTGGAATTAAGTCACTTATGTTGACTGTTGAATTAATACAGAACATTACTTGTATTGATTATGTGTTGTATATGGCAATTGTGTGTTTCATTGCATATGCATGTTGTTTGGAGAAGATAGGGGATGAACTCCACGGTTTAGGGGAAGATAGGGGATGTACCTCTAAACCGGATTTGTTGGGAGGAGATAGGGGATGGACTCTAGTAGCATCACTCATATGTGTGCTTATTGATAATAGCAATATTGCTATTTGTTGTTGATATGATACATCATTATAATGTGTTTCAGTTGGAAGTATGGAAGTGTTGTGGTTTGAGCTTTAGTCTCATTTATTTCTGTGACATCTGGATCACTATTATAGTTGGCCAGGTTCTGAGCCATAATGATATAATTGGAAAGTTGAATAAATATTGGAAAGTGAAAGGTGTCATAGACAATATGTCATAGACAATGTAGACATTCGTGTCATGAAATTGGAAATTGATTATCTTGTGTTAACCATGTATCGAATGCTAATGCTTTAGTTAATTCTTATGCTTGGTTTAGTATTTTTCTACTGGGCTGTGGCTCACCCTATATGGGAACTTCATTTTCAGGTTCAGGTGGTTCACTACCTCCAAGGACTTAGCTTGTGAGGATTTGGACTCGAAGACTTGCTTTATTTTATTTGTTTTATTTGAACAACTTGTAAACTTTCAAGCCTAGGGCTTTATTTGTTTTTGAGTTAGAACTCATGGAATTGTGTCCAAGTGATGGCTTGGCAAGATGTAAGCCCATAGGGCATTTATTATGATGTTTTTATTTCATGGTACTGTGATGAATGGAATAAGATACTTTATTTCCTTATAATTCCGCATGTTAATATTATGTATTATGGGTTTATTTTTGAGGGCGTTACAACTTGGTATCAGAGCGTACCGGGTTTCGAATACCTTGGGTACGTGGGAAGTGATTAGTATCACAATGGGTTCGTCTCGTTTGATAGAGACTTAGTGTAATGATTACATGCTTATATGATAACATGTTTATGTGATTATGTGGGTATGGAATGTAGTTCCTAGGATGTTGATTGGATCCTTGAGTCTCTGAAAGTCTTGTTGGAAAGGCACTTGATCAATGTTGTTTCCAACCGGAACTTTAGTGGCGCCTCGGGACTATCATTATCCAGGAATGAAATTCGTAGGTGCTTATGTGATTATGTGCTTACGTGGTGTGATTTATTGTTGTCCAATGTATTAGGACGTGAGTGTTATAATTTTGGCACATTATTTAGAGTGCTAACGTCTTTGTTTCCTTTATTAGGATGTCAGGACGAGGACGAGGTCGTGGTAGGCGTGGTAGGCAGGCCAGGCAGGAAGTGCCTATACCGGAGGAAATTCCGGCAGTTCAGGAGGGTGTTGGCCAGGCCAATGTGGCCGAGCCAGTAGGACAGCAGTTTATGGGCGCTTTGGCCCAAGGGATAGCAGGGGCATTTCAGGCGTCAGTTGACATTCTGAGGGCTGCGAATCCAGCCCAGGCTGTTGTTGCTGCAGATACAGGACCTTCTTTTCTGAAGAGGGAATTCTTCCGGTCTCACCCGGACGAATTTTTAGGTGATCCTAGCGAGCCGCTTAAGGCAGATGAATGGCTCGAACAGACAACGAAAACGTTTGAGATGCTTGGCATCGAAGACGAGGGGTTGAAGGTGACCTTGGCATCTTCCAGCTGAAGGGGGATGCGGGTCAGTGGTGGAAGTTCACCAAGGTCGTATTGGAGGTACTTGGAAGGCTTTTGTTGATGCTTTTCAGGAGAAGTACCTGTCTCCAGCTGTTCAGGAGAAGTTGAGAGATCAGTTCCGCCATCTTGAGCAGAACAGTTTATCAGTGGCCGAGTTTGAGGCTGCATTCACTAGTTTGTCCAGGTTTGCACCTGAGTTGGTGGCGACTGAGGAACGCCGTTGCATTGAGTTTGAGAAGAAGTTGAGGCGTGGCCTCATGCTGAGAGTTGTCGGATCTATGATTAGGGATTTTGGGCGATTGGTTGATGCAGCAGCCCATACCGAGACTATGATGCAGAAGAGGGGGAAAGGCAGAAAGGCTCCAAGAGGAGTCAGGATGGCCAGAGTGATGGCAGGAGGCAGAGAGGTTTCACTCCTCAGCAGCCTCAGAGTAGTTTTTCTAGATCCACTTTTCCAGTGCCGAGTGCTAGTTCTGGGAAAGGCAGTCAGGGAGACATTACCTGTTTCAAGTGTGGCCAGCTGGGTCACAAGTCTCCAGTTTGTCCTCAGAGGGGAGGAGTTCAGAGAGCAGCATCTTCTTCGGCTCGATCTCAGAGCCAGAGTCAGGGTAGAGGCCAGCCGCTCTCTTGTTTTCAGTGCGGTCAGCCGGGGCACATGAAGAGGTTTTGCCCACAGTTGGGTGGCACATCTGGTGCATCTGGTTCGAGGCAGACTCAGAGTCAGCTGCCTGCTCAGTCAGTTCAGGCCTCGAGGGCCAATCAGGGGGCTTCTTCGTCCCAGTCTGTGCAGCAGTCTTATGCTCCGAGGGGTGAGCAGGTTGATCAGAGGTCGTCTGGGCGCGTGTATGCTGTTACCGCGCAGGATCCTGTACCGGCTCCATCTGTTGTGAGAGGTACCTTCTTGTTTTGCAATTCAGTTGCTAGTGTTTTGATCGATACGGGTGCATCTCATTCCTTTGTGTCTGCTGCATTTGCATCTGTTTTGGAGTTGGAGTTAGCACAGTTAGCATCTCCTATTTGTGTAGTGTCACCTCTTGGGGGTGAATTGATTTTGAAACAAGGTGTTAGGGGTTGTGATATAGAGGTCGATGATCATAGAATCCCTTTCTCTTTTGTAGTTATGCCCATGAAGGGCTTTGATGTTATTTTGGGTATGGACTGGTTGTCGTCATACCGGGCAGTTATTGATTGCTACCGTCAGAGGGTCACTTGTTGTACCGTGAACGGGGAGTGTTTTCGTTTTCTGGGGGATCGGGTTGGTAGTGTTTTGCCACCGGGTTATGATCCGCGAGGGCGGAGTGAGCTTAGTGGTCTACTTGCTAGTCTTTCGATTAGTGAGGGTGATGAGACCCAGATTGTGTTGCCGAGGGTGGTTTGTGAGTATTCGGACGTTTTTTCCCGAGGATCTTGTTAGTTTGCCACCTCAGCGAGAGATTGAGTTCTCTATTGATTTAGTGCCCGGCACGGCGCCGATTTCTATGGCACCTTACCGTTTTGCCCCAGCCGAGTTAGTTGAGTTGAAGGTTCAACTCCAGGAGTTGTTAGATAAGGGCTATATCCGTCCTAGTGTTTCGCCGTGGGGAGCACCGGCCCTCTTTGCTAAGAAGAAGGGTGGTGCTTTGAGATTGTGTATTGATTACAGGAAATTGAATCGGGCTACGGTTAAGAATAAGTATCCTATGCCCCGTATTGATGATTTGTTTGACCAGTTGAAGGGTTCCCGTTGTTTCTCTAAGATAGATTTGAGATCGGGTTATCATCAGTTGAGAGTCAGGGAGGAGGATATTCCTAAGACGGCATTCCGTACGCGGTATGGTCATTATGAGTTTCTGGTGATGCCGTTTGGGCTCACCAATGCACCGGCAGTGTTTATGGATTTGATGAACCGGATCTTCCGGGAATTCTTGGATCGTTTTGTGGTCGTCTTCGTGGACGACATTCTGATTTATTCACCTTCGAGGGAGGAGCACGAGGAACACTTGAGAGTGGTGCTTGAGTTACTTAGAGCCCATAAGCTGTATGCTAAGTTCGGGAAGTGTGAGTTCTGGCTAGAAGAGGTGAAGTTCTTAGGCCATGTAGTTTCTGGGGAAGGGGTGTCTGTTGATACATCCAAGACTGAGGCAGTGCAAGATTGGGCACAGCCTAAGAGTGTGTTTGAGATCCGCAGTTTTCTGGGATTAGCTGGGTATTACCGTCGGTTTGTGAAAGATTTCTCCAGGTTAGCTTCACCGTTGACTAGATTGACTCGGAAGGGAGTCAAATTTGTATGGAGTGAGACTTGTGAAAAGTCGTTTCAGGAGTTGAAGGTTAGACTGACCACCGCTCCAGTCTTGATTATTCCGGAGAGAGGGTTGGGTTATGCAGTCTATTGTGATGCCTCACGAGAGGGTCTGGGTTGTGTGTTGATGCAAGAGGGGAAAGTGGTGCCTATGGCTCACGTCAGTTGAAAATTCATGAGAAGAATTACCCTACGCATGATTTAGAATTAGCAGCTGTGATTTTTGCCTTGAAGATTTGGAGGCATTATCTTTATGGTGAGAGGTTCGAGGTATTCTCGGATCATAAGAGTCTGAAATATCTGTTTACACAGAAAGACTTGAATTTGAGGCAGAGGAGGTGGATGGAGTTCATTGAGGATTATGACTTCGAGTTGCACTATCATCCGGGGAAGGCCAATGTTGTGGCCGATGCCCTTAGTAGGAAATCTGTTGGTGACTTAGCTAGTATAGCCATCCGGGAGTGGGAGATGTTGGGTGCAGTTGGGGAGTTTGATTTGCATCTGGGCGAATCCGTGAGGCTGCGGCCTTATTTTCTGTTGTTGCACAGCCTACACTTGTGACTCGAGTGTTAGAGGCTCAGAGGGGTGATCTTGAGGTAGAATCTCTCCGAGAAAGATTTCCATTGGGAAGATTGAGAAGGGTTTGACGGTGTATCCCGACTTGAGTGTGAGATACCGAGACCGTCTGTTTGTGCCGGAGTCTTGCCGAGAGGAGGTACTCCGAGAGTTTCATCATTCACGCCTTGCGGTGCATCCGGGAGGTACTAAGATGTATCGGGATTTGGGCCGCCAGTTTTGGTGGCGGGGTATGAAGAGAGATGTGGCAGCTTTCGTATCTAGGTGCCTTACTTGCCAGCAAGTGAAGGCTGAGCATCAGAGGCCAGCGGGTTTGTTGCAACCCCTGCCTATTGCCGAGTGGAAGTGGGAGCATGTCACTATGGACTTCGTTGTGGGTCTTCCGAGGACTCAGCGGGGTAGTGATGCTATTTGGGTGGTTGTAGACCGGTTGACGAAGTCGGCGCACTTCATTCCTATGCGTGTTAGAGATTCGGTAGATCATCTTGCCGACTTATATATCCGGGACATAGTGAGGTTGCACGGGTCCCAGTGACGATCGTCTCAGATAGAGATCCTCGTTTTACTGCTAGGTTGTGGCAGAGTTTGCAGAGTGCCTTAGGCACTAAGTTGACCTTTAGCACAGCTTATCATCCTCAGACTGACGGGACAGTCCGAGCGTACTATTCAGATCCTTGAGGATATGCTTCGGGGTTTGTTCTCGACTTTAGTGGGTCGTGGGAGAGGCACTTGCCATTAGTGGAGTTTGCCTACAACAACAGTTTTCAGTCTAGTATGGTATGGCACCGTTTGAGGCCTTGTATGGCCGACCGTGTAGATCTCCCGTTTGTTGGGCCGAGGTGGGTGATGCACCTCTGTTGGGTCCGGAGTTGGTGAGGGAAACGACGGAGAAAGTTGAGCTTATCCGTAAGAGGCTTGTTACAGCACAGAGTCGTCAGAAATCTTATGCTGACCGTAGGAGGAGACCTTTGGTATTTGAGGTGGGTGATCATGTCTTTTTGAAGATATCACCTAAGCGGGGTTTGATGAGGTTTGGGAAGAGTGGGAAGTTGTCCCCTCGGTTTATTGGTCCTTTTGAGATCCTTGAGAGAATTGGTGAGGCTGCCTATCGTTTAGCTTTGCCACCGCAGTTGTCCGGAGTTCATGACGTGTTTCATGTGAGTATGCTTCGGAAGTATGAGCCGGATCCATCACATGTATTGGATTGGACCGACTTAGTTGTTAACGAGGATGTTTCGTATGAGGAGAGACCGATACGAGTCTTGGATAGGCGGGATCAAGTTTTGCGAGGCAAAACCATCCCTTTGGTGAAAGTTTTGTGGAAGCATCACGAAGTGGAGGAAGCCACTTGAGAACGTGAATTGGAAGTCCGTGAGAAATATCCGGACATGTTTAGTGATTAGAAATCTTATATATAGATTTTTGTAATATTGTTGAACTTGAGAATTTTATATATGTCTTAAGTTTGGAAACATTGAGAATGTTTTGGATTTAATGTTAGCATTTTGAACTTGCCTTTTTATGGAAGTGGAATATAACATTTATATATTGAATGTGTTGTTATATCATGAGATTGAATATGATATGGAATTTGTTAACATTGAAAGGAATAATGCATAATATTGATGCAGGTTGAAATATATGTTGGTTTATACATATTGTGAGATGCCTCTTGATAAGAGATGAAGTGACCAATATTGGTCAAGTTGTTGATTATTGTTTTATATATCATTGGGAATTAAGAAAAACTTGTTTTTACAAACTCATGCTTAATTTCGGGGACGAAATTCTTTTAGGGGGGGAGGTTATAGCGACCCCGGTCTTTTTCCCATTTGATTATTGTATCCGGACTTACGTTCCGTGGATTCCGCTGTTATATTTGTTGTTGTTGTCCTTTAATTCCTTATTCTTGGGTTATAGGATGTGTTTAGCAGGTTGGTTGCAGATTGGTTGGGTTTAGAAACCAAGTCTGCATGTTCAGTTTTTGGCTTGGTCGCTCGAGCGAGCTTCTCTTCGCTCGAGCGAGGTCTTCGTTTTTGGTTCTTCGCTCGAGCGAGCTTTCCTTGGCTCGAGCGAGCGATTGCGTCTAGTACATAGACCTGAGAGCAGTGTTTCTTGGCTCGAGCGAGCTTTCTTCGCTCGAGCGAGCTGGTTTGTTCTTCGCTCGAGCGAGCGTTCCTTCGCTCGAGCGTGCGTCTGTTGCAGACCTGTGAGGTTGAGTTCTTCGCTCGAGCGAGCTTTTCTTGGCTCGAGCTAGCTTTGAGTTGGTGGCTCGAGCGAGCATTTCTTCGCTCGAGTGATGCTTTTCTGTGTCTGGTCGCTCGAGCGACCAGGTCTTCGCTCGAGCGAGCCTATTTTGTTTAAATACGCAGCAGCGTGTTTCAGATCAGTTTTTCAGCCCCTTTCAGTTTATAAAACCCTAGGTTACGAGTTCTCTCTCTCCCAACTCATCTTCTCTCCTAGGTTTCATCTATTTAGAGTGAGTATCTAACCTAGTTCCTTCATTAAAAAGGTAGAGTGGGTCGGGGCCTTCCATTTAATCTGAACGGTTGTTGATTTGGAGCACTTTGGAGTTTGGGCTATCATCTCCGTCTTCTTCTTTTTGGGTTCTTGCTTCAAGGTAGGGATTTCCTACTCCATTTATACGCTTTAATCCTAAGTGTTGGTATTTTGGTATGTGGGGGTAGTTTGGTAATTTTGGGAGAAACCTTAGGGTTTTGGCTTAGATTAATTTGTATAATTAATTTAAGGGAAAAATGTGGAATTGGGTTTAATTCATGAAGTTGGGGAAATTATGAGATTAATGATATAGTTGGGTAAGTTTAAATACTTACCTATGAGAATGTTGATTTTACATTCATTGTTGTATTTATTTCTTGTTTAGAAATAACTGTTTTGGGCTATCGGTGGAGGATAGTCGTGATTGTTGTAGACCTTGCATGTGGCTTAGGTATAACTGGAATTAAGTCACTTATGTTGACTGTTGAATTAATACAGAACATTACTTGTATTGATTATGTGTTGTATATGGCAATTGTGTGTTTCATTGCATATGCATGTTGTTTGGAGAAGATAGGGGATGAACTCCACGGTTTAGGGGAAGATAGGGGATGTACCTCTAAACCGGATTTGTTGGGAGGAGATAAGGGATGGACTCCAGTAGCATCACTCGTATGTGTGCTTATTGATAATAGCAATATTGCTATTTGTTGTTGATATGATACATCATTATAATGTGTTTCAGTTGGAAGTATGGAAGTGTTGTGGTTTGAGCTTTAGTCTCATTTATTTTTGTGACATCTGGATCACTATTATAGTTGGCCAGGTTCTGAGCCATAATGATATAATTGGAAAGTTGAATAAATATTGGAAAGTGAAAGGTGTCATAGACAATATGTCATAGACAATGTAGACATTCGTGTCATGAAATTGGAAATTGATTATCTTGTGTTAACCATGTATCGAATGTTAATGCTTTAGTTAATTCTTATGCTTGGTTTAGTATTTTTCTACTGGGCTGTGGCTCACCCTATATGGGAACTTCATTTTCAGGTTCAGGTGGTTCACTACCTCCAAGGACTTAGCTTGTGAGGATTTGGACTCGAAGACTTGCTTTATTTTATTTGTTTTATTTGAACAACTTGTAAACTTTCAAGCCTAGGGCTTTATTTGTTTTTGAGTTAGAACTCATGGAATTGTGTCCAAGTGATGGCTTGGCAAGATGTAAGCCTATAGGGCATTTATTATGATGTTTTTATTTCATGGTACTCTGATGAATGGAATAAGATACTTTATTTCCTTATAATTCCGCATGTTAATATTATGTATTATGGGTTTATTTTTGAGGGCGTAACAAGGGGGAGTATTGGAAATTAAGTCAAAGATATGCCATGATTCTTGGAAGATGTTGTTATCAGTTACCCCATAATTAGGAGATATACCATAACTAGGAGATTAGATCCATATCCAATATACCATGTGTAGATTACACAGTGTATATATTGTAAATCAATGATTGAATAAATTATTATGAGAGAATCATTCTCAAACGTGTGTTCTTTGTCAGTTATAATTCTTGCTTTGGTTAAAAACAATGTAGATTTGATATTGAAATGAAATTTGTGTAGGACCTACTAAAAAAGCATAAAGTGGTTGGCCATTGGCTCAAAGAATGGTTTAAGTTTATATATAATACAATACTAAAAATTATATATATATTTTACGAATGTATGTTGGTTGTACCCGTATCCTAATTTTTAGGTCTTTTCTCTATTTTTCATTTCTTAGTTTAGAAGAAAATCTATTTCACTAACACAAACAATTCATGAAGAAAAAATTGTCTTTATTTTTGGCAAATCTGCATCCTTGCCTTTATTGCCTGAATCCTTCAAAAACATGCGCGCACGCGCGCACACACAAAAAGACTTCATGCGAAGAGAAAATTACAATAAATTCAAAGCAAGGAAGCTAAGTAAGCTAACCTAAAATCAATAAGAATTAAGAAACAGAAGCAAAATGTTCTTTAACCAGAGATAACCAATGTGAAAATGCCAGAGCTGTCCATCAAAATCATGTACTGACACTCATTTAAAAGAGAACATTGGACTAATTTCAACAAGGACTTTTTAAAACATTTACAAAAACTGAGTCACACCATAACATAAACCAAACCAAAAGTCTTGTGCCCCAATCAATTGGTTTGGCAACTTGTAAATCCCTTTTGCCATTCCGCTTTGTAAAGGGATATATGCTCTATCAAATTAAATAAATTTATAATTTTTTATTAAATCATCCTAGTTAATTCATCCATGACTAGGACAAAGATGTAAAGACTCAAGGTTGACCATTTGTGCAATCCTAGAACATATTTTTTGTGCAATCCTTGAGAAGTGATCACTAAGAAAAAGGCCACACGTACAAAACCTAACCCATTTTACACAAATAATTCAAGAATTTACAAATAATTCAGGTTTTCCCAAATAAATTCATCTGGAAAGGCTTAAAAAAAAAAAAAAAACCCCATTACAATAACTCAAAACCCAGTACCTAGCATATGGTTAAGTCTGTTCCATCATATCTTATACTCTCAAGTGTTGCCTCAACTATACAATTATTAAGGAAAAAAACCTCCTTAATCCATTCTGTGAGGGTCATTTTGAGAATTTTTTAACTACTATCAAAATATACTTTTCTTTTCCTTCTTCTGCTCTAATAGACTGCTCTCTGCATTCTAAAAAAAATAAAAAGAGGAGAAAAAAATAGCAAACAAATACTTGATACCACATTTTCATCAACCAATGCTATGCCCCAATTACCAAGAATCAGCTATACAGATTGTTTTCTTCATTCTAGCCCTCCTTTAGGACTAAGCATATTCATGTCAACTACTTGCCAACTCAACAAAGTCTTGTTTTGCCATTCTACTCCAGTAAGAGAAGAGATATACTTTCACTTCTAGGCTAGCATATTCATATCAACTACTTGCCAACTCAACAAAGTCTAGTTTTGCCATTCTACTCCAGTCACTTCTAAAATCTAGACAAACTTTAAGTCACATAGACATAGAGGTAACATCCCTGCATTTAATTGAAAATTAATAAGATTCACGCACATAAAGGTCTATCCAAAGATGAAAAAGTTTGACCACTCGAGTAGCCTGCCCTAGCTCATTCCAAGGCCTACCTACTATGAATCAAATAAGGCAACTTAGGATTTGTCTACTCAATTCACAAGTCAACCTTATTTCCGCAGGTAATCTTCAAAGCATTTAGTTGTCCCCATTTGGGCAAGATGTCATAAGAGCATTCATTGGGCATGACATCCATACTAAAATGCAATCAAATAAATCCTCTCTGAGCCCTAAATCCCCAATCTAATTTCATATTAAATTTCTCCGACTTCACCAATTTAGTATTCTTCTAAGTTACTTGAAAGACAAATCCAACTATATATTAATTAACACTGTTTGGAATCAAATTCATTTGCACGTAAAGAATTCAACCGTGAACGTGCAACCATCAACTCGAACTAAAGTCTAGCTTTTGGATCACCTAAGCCTGTTGCCACAACTCCCATACCACCAACAGATGTAACACCCACTTTTTCCTGGTCAGTTGATTTTGTAAGAGCAGTTTTTTCACCATCAAACTTGCATACAAGTTCATCGATCTTTCGAAATTGATACGGCCATCTCGCATTGTATAGAAATTGGTGAAGATCAAACCGGTTGCCCTCTGGTGAATAACTCTACATACCGAAGTTCACAAGGGGCCAAAAAAAAAACCTTCACACCAAATAATTTGAATTTTGCATCAAACAAAACATTATCTACAAAACTAAAATATCTGTAAACCTTGTTACAATTATATAAAAAATAAAAACCCATATCTATTTCATGGATTTGTAACAGACCAAACCCAAAAAATAAAATTTGAACTCAATTCTGAACCCCACAAAAATTCATATTTCAGTCAAAGAATTTTCACAAGCAAAACTTGAAAATTAACAAAAGTTCATAGGAATAAATAAATAAATATGAAAATGAAAATAACCCTTCACACCAAATAACATAAATTTTACATCAAACAAAACATTATCTAGAAAATTAAAATCTCACTAAACCCTAAACCCATATATATATATATATATATACATATATTTCATAGATAGACGAAAATGTAAATTCATACCTCAACCATCTCCACATTTCCAGCTCGTTCAAACAACCCAGCAAGAGTAGCACAATACGTAAGGAAATTAATGATTGTGGGTACTCTGTATCTTTGTCACTCTTTGAACTTATTAGTCTAGTTTCCAACATTTTGGAAGTCATCTTCATGATAAATCACGCAAATTTGTGCAAATATTCATATATTTATCATGTCATCATAAACAGAATTATATAAAATTTTGAAAAATTACTAGTACTTAAATAAGTTACACTCAAATGGACTTGTAATAAAGCTGAAAAATAGCAATAATATGGATAAAACTTTACTGCTATTTGAATATATTGACTAAATTTAGGCAAACATTGCATGATTATTTCTAAACCAAAATCAAACAACAAAGACAACCAAAAAATAAAAGGAAAAAAATACATCGAACTCCAGAAGTATGCAAGAACGATCAGACTCGGGTTTGTGAAGTTCTCTCTGAACAACAACATTAACTCTTTAGGCAATTCAAAACACTTAAAGGCTAGTAAAAATATAAACAGTAATAACAATGACATAAAAAATAAAATAAAAAAACACTCTACCCTTAGTATCTATGTACATCCACTCAAGCTATAGAAATCAGAATTTAAAAAAACACTCTACCCTTAGCTCTTAACACTACACTTCCCTGTAAGTTAAGTTCAATAAGTTAGAACAACTTACCTTGTTCATAAGATTTTTATTTATATTTGTGAATGTGGGGACTACTACTCAAAATCAGGTAATTGTTTGGGATTAAATGTAGTTATGGTAGTTTATTAGCTTGAAACAGGAAAACACTATCAATTCAAAAAAAAAAACATCTTCATGATAATTCCAGGTCAGCTATCATACTCTTCAGATGGTTGTCATGTTTTCCCATCAAAATAAAATCACCATTGAAACAGCATGCAACAGTAACAGATCAGAAGAAAATTTTCATAAATGCCATCTAACATTAAGAAAAACTTCTTTTTAATCACACATCATACCTTCAGTTTCACCTATTTGCTCACCAGTTTTATCCTTGATCTGCACGGATTAAAATCAATATCATTAGAAGAATTTTTGTTTGGAAGTAAAGAGTTAAATATAATGTTTTTTTTTTTTTTTGGATAAATAATCAAACTTTATTAAAAAAGCATCAAGGCGATACAAAGAGTTAAATATAATTTGAGAAAGCTAGAAAAACAAAATTATTCAAGACCTCCATCCAATAGGGACTAAACTGGGTGCACCATTTTTTTAAAACAGAAAAAAACAAATGGATCAAAAGGCTTATTTAACTAGTTAAACAAATGGACTTTAAACTCAAATGGATCAAATAAACAGATTTCAAATAAAAAATAAGGCAATTCATATCAGTTACATGAGTACAAAATTCAATTACCACACATCAGATCTCACACACAAGCCAAATTTCAAGTATATATATATATATATGGAATCAACACAACTAACAAACATAAAAAAACCTAAACCTATTCAAATCATATTTTCCTAATTTTATAAACCAACCCAATGAGTTCACAAAGGTGAAAGGGGCAGTTTCGAAGAAGGGGATTTCGGTCTAGGGTTTCATAGAATGGAGATAGAGAAAGGGAGAGAAACAAAAACATTAAATAACACAAACAATCAACCAAAGCTCATAAATTACACCTGGAAAAACAAAATCAAGTCTTTCTTCAAAGGAAATGGGACTGAATGAAGATGGGTTTTCGATTTTTTTTACTTAATCATACAAAAAATTCCATATCCTCTACTTGAAAACCCTAAATTTGAAAATTTCCTCTTAGCACAGACAAATCGAAGATAATACAGTAAAAGTAAGGGCTTTGGGCAATTAATGAACTACATACAAACCAGTTTGTAATCGAGCTCGAATACATCTAGGGTTTCGTCGTCGCTGCAGGGGGTTGGGCGTTATCCAATAGGTTGTTTAATTTGGAGATGACGGTGGAGACGAAGGTGGTGGAGACGATGGCAGGAAGTGTATGATCCCTTGACAGAGAGTGACACCTAGAGGGTTAAAATCAGTTGTCCGAAATAAAACAGAATAGGAGAGAAAGGTGTGGGACTTACCTAGATGTCGTGATGGTTGTGGCAATGGACAGCGGCGACGATTGGAGAGAGAGAGAGAGAGAGCGTAATTTCTTCAAATGTTAGGGCTGAAGAAAAGGTCCAGGGGTTTGTCAAAAAAAAATGGGAGGGAATTTTGGTTTGGACAAAATTTCGAGGGTTTGTTCCAATTTTTTTGACAAAAATTATTTGGAGGGAAAACTATGATACATTTGATAAAGTTTTTTACTATTAACAATTACAAAAAATAAAAAAATTAAAAATAAATCATGATTTGAGTATTATAATAAAATAAATTATTAATTTTTTATTTATCAATTTAAATCTTAATTTTTTTATTTGTTTTTAATATAAATCATTGTCTATTTTTGTGTATTATAGTCATCAACCACAAAATGTATAACCACATCACTAATTAGTGTAACAAAAATATTTAAAATTTTTAGAAACCAGAAATATCGTAATCAAGTCACAAAATTTCGTAACATAAAACACAAAATACGTAATGATATCACTAATTGGCGTAACAAGATTGTTCAAAATTATTAAAAATCACAAATATTGTAATTAAGTCACAAAGTTTTGTAACATCAACCACAATAAGGTTGAAACAGACAGAGAGAGTAATGACAAGCTCGAGGATCCTAGTGTAAAGACACAGGAGTAGAGAGAGGTGATCGAGGTTGAGAGAGCAAGAATCCAGCGAGAAAAAACTACCAGTGTTGATCATTCGATAATCTGAGCAAAATAGAGGAGTCTGAGTGAGAAATAGAGAAAGCTGAGGCACAACTAAGACAAATCGAGGGAAATAAAATAGAACAAGAAAAGAAAAAGAGGAATAGTTAGGATATGTGTCATCCCAAACTCAATCTGACATCGAGACTAATCTAACCATCTCAAACCCAATCCTAAAAAAGTTCAAATTCCAAGTCCGGTCACTTAATCCAATAAATATAAACTATTATTTTCTTGAATGTCTATTAAATGATTTAAATCTTTTTATATATCATTGAATTCAGAATGTTAATAAAATTAAATGGTAAAATGAAAATGATTTTTAACAAGTGTTTTAATTTAATTCATACAAAGAAGTATATATAAGTTAAGTTCAATAAGTTAGAACAACTTACCTTGTTCATAAGTTTTTTATTTATATTTGTGAATGGGGGGACTACTACTCAAAATCGGGCAATTGTTTGGGATTAAATGTAGTTATGGTAGTTTATTAGCTTGAAACAGGAAAACACTATCAATTCAAATAATTTTTTCTTCATGATAATTCCAGGTCAGCTATCATACTGTTCAGATGGTTGTCATGTTTTCCCATCAAAATAAAATCACCATTGAAACAGCATGCAGCAGTAACAGATCAGAAGCAAATTTTTGAAGAGAGAGAGAAATTTTTGAAGATGTTTGGGAGTCTGAGGGATTTGTCATGGAAGGAGGGAATTTTGATTTTCACTTCCAATTTTTGGAGGAAATTATTTGGGGGAAATTATGTAATAATCATAATAAAAAAATCAATTAATTTAGAGTCTTATAATAAAATCAATTATTAATTTATAATTTTATCAATTTACACTCAAAATGTATAATAAAAAAAAAAAGGTAGCGTTTGGTAATTTTTACGTTTTTTGTTTATGTTTACAAAAACAATAAATTGGTTTTTGTTTATTTTTAGAAAAACATAAATTACAAACGCGTTTGGTTGAACAAAATATTTTTAAAAATTTAAAAACATAAACTAAAAAATATGTTTGTTCAGGCCTAAAATATTTATATTTATGTTTATTATTTATGACAATGGGATCACACACATTATAATTGAAAAAAAAAATATTTAAAAAAATAATTGAAAACAAATTATTTGAAAAAAATTTAATTAAAAAAAATAGAAAAAAATTAATTGGGAAAAAAAATATTTGGTAAAAAATTAATTGAAAAAAAAAATTAATTAAAAAATTAATTGAAAAAAATTTAATTGGGAAAAAAATATTTGAAAAAAAATTAATTGAAAAAAAAGATTAGTTAAAAAAATTAATTGAAAAAAAAAATGAAAACTGAAAACGTAAACTCATTTTTTGAGTTTACGTTTTTTCCTCAAATTTATAAACTGAGACAACCATTTATAAACCACGACTTAAGCCATGGAACATATAAACATAGAATGTAATGACAATAATTAAATAATTTAATCCACGACTTAAGCCATGGAACAAAAAATGAGAGTTAGAGAAGATTAACCAATAGAGCGAAAGGAAAAGGAATATGAGAAAGAGAGACTGAACGGACTTATTGCCTGTGAAAATAATGTCAAAGATTGTGTTGTTTCCGATAAGGAACATCGGAGATATCTACAGTGACAGTAAGGAATGAGAGAGATGTTTGACGGATGAAGAGAGCTGAGATAGCAGAACAGTACAACAAAATGCATAATATTCATTTTTCAACAGTTCTATAACATATGTACAAATTGATAAAATCATAACTACGGCCACAGGTTTGTATATGTATGACATATTAATGTGAAAGAGCTAGAGTTTCGAGATAAATGCATTTACTAGATAGAGAAATATCACCAGAATGAATAGTGTTGAAATAGACAAAGAAAATAGTGACGAGTTCAAGGATCTATTGCAGAGACACAAGAGTATAGAGAAGAAGAATCCAGTGAGGAAGAACTATCAACGATGGTCGTTCGATGATTTCAGTGAAATAGAGAAGTCTGATTAAGAAGTAGAGAGAGCTCAGGCACAACTAGGACAAATCAAGGGAAAGAAAATTGAGTGGAGAAAAAAATGAAGAATAGTTGGGAAAAAAATTTAGGAGAAAATTTATTTAGTACAACAAAATAAAATCACGTCATAGATAATTTTTTTCAACATATTTTTATTAAAATTTAGTTAAATTATATATATATGTCTATAAGTGTATATAGATATTTTAAAAAGTATATCGTTTGTATATTATTATTTCTATTATCTTTAATGAAGATACCGTGACTAAAAATAAAGCTAAAATGGAGATAGGTGATCAATTGCAATTGTCACTTAGGGATAACAGTTCAAAATTAATTGAGGGAGTTGAGAGTTTAGAGAGAATGAGAGTTTGAGAGACAGATTTGTTTGTGAGAAATAAAATGTGAGAGGGGTGGTATTTATAGGACTTGGGAGGGAGGAGTTAATTTATATATATAAAAAAATAAAATAAAATAAAAATTGATTGTTGGTGGAATTAACGGTTATATGACTCTTTCAAATTGTTTTGATTTAAATTTTTGACCATTGCACTGACAAGAGGGGCAGGGAGCCATTGAGGTCGAGTCGAGCCAGATGGGGAAGAAAATTTCGGGCCGAGCTCACGGGATGGGTCACACTCCATAACACCAGGGTCGAGGCGAGCTCTAGAACACATATCTTAGGTTGGGTTTAGGCTCAAGCCTAGTTCGGCCTACCCAGGGTACGAGCGAACTTGGGGTGTGCCGCGAGCTCGTGGGCCAAATTTACACCCCTATATGTGGGTAGTGGTTATGAGATATATGATTAGTGGTTATGATATATGTGATATTGATTATGAAACAAAGGGTGCTGGTTATGAGATGTGGTTATAACATATGTGGGTAAAGGTAATGAGATATATGATTAGTGATTATGAGATATGTGATTTTGGTTATGAGCAAAGTGGTATAGTTATAAGTCAAAGAATGTTTGGTTATGAGATATGTGATTAGTAGTTATGATATATGTGATGTTGGTTATGAGATATGTGGGTAATGGTTATGAGCAAAGTGGTGTCAAAGGGTGTTTGGTTATGCTATATGTGTTAGTGGTTATAAGATATGTGGGTAATAGTTATGAGCAAAGTGGTGTCAAAGGGTATTTGGTTATGCTATATGTGTTAGTGGTTATGAGATATGTGAGTAATGGTTATGAGCAAAGTGGTGTCAAAGGGTGTTTGGTTATACTATATGTATTAGGGGTTATGAGATATGTGAGTAATGGTTATGAGCAAAGTGGTGTCAAAGGGTGTTTGGTTATGCTATATGTGTTAGTGGTTATGAGATATGTGGGTAATGGTTATGAACAAAGTGGTGTCAAAGGGTGTTTGGTTATGCTATATGTGTCAGTGGTTATGAGATATGTGGGTAATGGTTATGAGCAAAGTGGTGTCAAAGAGTGTTTGGTTATGCTATATGTGTTAGTGGTTATGAGATATGTGGGTAATAGTTATGAGCAAAGTGGTGTCAAAGGGTATTTGGTTATGCTATATGTGTTAGTGGTTATGAGATATGTGAGTAATGGTTATGAGCAAAGTGATGTCAAAGGGTGTTTGGTTATACTATATGTATTAGTGGTTATGAGATATGTGAGTAATGGTTATGAGCAAAGTGGTGTCAAAGGGTGTTTGGTTATGCTATATGTGTTAGTGGTTATGAGATATGTGGGTAATGGTTATGAACAAAGTGGTGTCAAAGGGTGTTTGGTTATACTATATGTGTTAGTGGTTATGAGATATGTGGGTAATGGTTATGAGCAAAGTGGTGTCAAAGGGTGTTTGGTTATGCTATATGTGTTAGTGGTTATGAGATATGTGGGTAATAGTTATGAGCAAAATGGTGTCAAAGGGTGTTTGGTTATGCTATATGTGTTAGTGGTTATGAGATATGTGCATAATGGTTATGAGCAAAGTGGTGTCAAAGGATGTTAGGTTATGCTATATGTGTTAGTGGTTATGAGATATGTGGGTAATAGTTATGAGCAAAGTGGTATCAAAGGGTGTTTGGTTATACTATATGTGTTAGTGGTTATGAGATATGTGGGTAATTGTTATGAGCAAAGTGATGTCAAATGGTGTTTGGTTATGCTATATGTGTTAGTGGTTATGAGATATGTGGGTAATGGTTATGAGCAAAGTGGTGTCAAAGGGTGTGGTTATGCTATATGTATTAATGGTTATGAGTTATGAGATATTGGTTATGTAACTAGTGGTTATGAGATATGTGATGTTGATTATTAGATATGTGACTATTAGTTATGAGATATGTGATGTTGGTTATGATCAAAGTGGTGTGGTTATGAGCAAAAAGGTGTTAATTATAAGATATGTGATTAGTGGTTATGAGATATGTGATGTTGGTTATGACAAAAAGGTGTTGGTTACGAGATATGTGAATAGTGGTTATGAGATATGTGATGTTGGTTATGACTCAAAGGGACTAGTTATGAGATGTGGTTATGATTTATGTGGGTAGTAGTTATGAGATATGTGATCAATGGTTATGAGATATGTGATATTTGTTATGATCAAAGTGGTGTTGGTTATGAGATATGTCATTATGATTATGAAATATGTGATATTAGTTATGAACAAAATGGTGTTGGTTATGAGATGTGGTTATGAAATATGTGATATTAGTTATGAACAAAATGGTATTGGTTATGAGATGTGGTTATGACTAAGTTATGATCAATTTGATTATAGTTATGAAGAGATATGATTTTAGCTCATAACTATAAAAAGTGACCTGTTTAGCAGGTCACTTTTAATGATGTGGCTCAATCCTAACCATTGATCTTTTGTGTACCATACATTTTTTAAACAAAATGTACCATAGACTTTCCCATACTTGCAAGCCTGATAAGTAAAAGTAGACAAGAAGATAAGCAATTCTGACAAACCAGAGAAGAAGTAGTCTTTTGAACTTTGAATCCAGGAACGGATTGTCGGTGCTTGTGAACTTTGAACTGAGTTCTCCGTGTCGTCAGTAGCATTCGGTAAACTTTGGAAGTCAAAAGGATCCTTTTGAAGCGGAACAACTGAAAAATATATGATTCCACGTGTGAACAGCTCTTTCTATGTAGAAATTTAGGGTAGATTACACTGTTGATTCCTTTAATTTGACTGAAATTTCACTTTGCTCTTCGTAATTTCAATTTGAACTCTGTATTTTCAATTTTGTTGTAATATAGTTCCTTTGTCACTTACTGTTACAATTTTGAATGGAAAAAGAGCACATGCAAAATTAGAGAAGAAACTACAAGGGTCACTGGTGTAATGAATAAATTATGTCAGTAGTCCCTATAATTTCTTTTGAATTTTACTTTGACCCCTCTAATTTGGCATGTGGCCTTTTTTCGTTCAAAATATCAACAACACATGATATATGGGCGACATTACAATAAAACTGAATATATGATATTCAAATTATTCAAATTAAGACTATAGAGATTAAAGTAACACTTTTGTTAAATTACATGGACTAATAATATAATTTATTCTAAAATTTATATGCTTTATCAAAATAAATAGATTCACCATTTCACTAAATTGAGAGTAATATAATTGTGGGCAATTTAGCATGGGATTATACCACAATCTAAAGGCTATTTGTACTATTTTTTTCCCTTTGATTTTTCCTTTTTTTGTTACCAAATAAAAAAAAATCTCCAGTGAATGGTTTGTTGACATAGCTCTTTCCCTCAAGAAGAACGACACTTCTATGGACTTGAGGCATTTCATGTTGGACACCTACATTTTGTGGATACTAATAAAATCGTGCCATACACTTTTTTTAATTAAAATTTTGAATTCATAATATTGGACAATTTTTAACACCTTGTGGACACTTTAAAATCATATCTTGAACCCTCCGAACACAATCTATTCGATGAATGTCTTCATAGTAATAATATTTTATATTCTTTGAAATGTAAGAGAAATTTAGCCAAAATCTTTTTATTGGATCCTTGTTTGGTGAAAATGACAGTCAAATTTATTTTGTTTCATAAACTCTTTAAGGAGAAGGCACATAATTAAATAAGTACAAAGTAAAATATCTTTTTTTTTTTTAGACAATATTGTCAGAATAACATGTTACAGTGAGACAGAGTAATATCTTACTATTTACATTAATTTCGACAATAATATTTTTTTTAAGAATTTCATAGTCAAAATGAATCTTATTTGATAGATCTTGATGAGAGGATTCTAAAAATACTAATTTCATTAAAAAATCAACATCTAGATCAAAAGTTATATTATTTTAAAGTTTAATATTTTGGTAATAGTAGTATGTGTTGGACTTTTTAAGAAAATTTTTTTATACTTGTCATTAATGCATTAAAATTTTATTATGAGAGAGTTTTGATCAAATCCCCTGAAATATAACTTATACACTCTAAATATATTTTGAAATTTTATAAGATGAATACATTATGTATATTTTAATATTCTATACCTTATCCATCATGCTATTGTTAAAATTTGACATGATAAGTACAAAAACATGCTCTCAATCGTGCCAAATTTGGAACGATAGAAGGAGTTTGTCAAATTTTAACATGATGGATGATTATTAACATTATAAAATTTACCATATTGCCCCCAAAAATACCATGTCATATAACCAAAGGGTGTTTTTCCAACAGTAACCAGAATCCTTACAAAGACATTTGGTAGAGCTTGTAAACCTTCCAAGACAATATCATGTGGTCTAACGGTCCAAATATTCACCATGTGATGCACCGATTGACCACGTGGCAGCCAATACTCCAAAATGATCATGTTATGGATGGATATTAGCATCTAGCGATAGGCCCCATAGCTAGGAGCGTAAAAATGGCCCGTGGCCCGTGGGTGGCCCAAAGCCTACCTGTGGCTCGGGACGGGCCCAGCCCGTTTAGGCCCGTTGGACCAGGGCCCGAGCCCAGCCCGAGTCCCTAGGACTAAACAATATTAGTATAATTATCACTCATGTCTATCTCAAATGAGGTGCTAACTGATGAAATGATAAATATAATATGGTACAAAATTTAGTAAGTGTAGAACTACACGAGTTAAATGGATTTTGTTTTTGTTTTTCTATGTGAAGATAAATAAACCAATAAATGTGTAAAAGACAGCATAAAAATTAGTATTGAGAGAAGGGGAAATAGCCAAGAGACTTACAATCATAGATAAAACGCTTCCAGATGTTTAATTTTGTTCCGCTACGAAAAGCACATGGCATTTGGGCTAATATTTCCAAATGAGAGACACCCTGCCACTTGGAGAATGCTAATCTAGGGTTGCTTGCAAGCAAGTAACGAGCCAAATCTGAAACATTAATGGCATAAATCAACAAAATGAAGATTATGTAAACACTTAACGTGAAATATCTATTGTTAGATTTGGAAGACATTTTTTTTTATCATTTTGAATAATAGGCCATGTAATGAGAATAAGCAATGCCCACACCACCAATTTATGTTGATTAAGTTTTATACTTCAATATTCAGTTTTGCAAATGAATTTGGGCTAGCTCAGTTGGCCCCACACTTTGCCTTGAAAGGGTCAATTCTTACTTTATAAAGATTGATAATTTCTCTCTTATATTATGAGGCTTTGGTATGTTGTTTACTTTTTTTCCATTATGATTAATGAAGTTACACTTCTCCTTGAAAGGGGATCAATCCTTACTAATTACAAAGATGGATAATTTCTCTCTTATATTATGAGGCTTTGGTTTGTTGTTTACTTCTTTTCCATTATGATTTATGAAGATACACTTCCTCTTGAAAGGTCAGGGGTCAATCCTTACTAATTACAAAAATTGATAACTTCTCTCTTATATTATGGGACTTTGGTATGTTATTTACTTCTTTTCCATTATGATTTATGAAAACTCTTTCTTAGGTCAAATGGACTTTTCTATATTGTAAATACTTCTACTAATTGAAAAAAAGATTAAAAAAATAAATAAAAGAATCATTTCTTAGTTTGATTGGGCTTCTCTACATTGTAAATATTCATATTGATTGGAAAAAAAAAAAAAAAAAATCTCCTTGTTTACTTTTCAAACTGAAACACAATTTTTTGTTTTTCTTTTTTAATTTTTTAATTCACCTAATCTATAATTAAAGGCTAATATTGAAATGGCTTTCTCTCTCTAGGACTCCAATCCTAAGTTATTCTTTTACTTGGGCTAGATAGGGAGTCGGGTGCTATTTTTTGTCTGTCCTAATCGCCACTGTCTGCAACAGTTAAAGTCTATGGAGAGAAGGTTGGTGAGGAATTGTCTTTGGTTCTCCTTCGCCAAACTGTACTCTTTTCTTTTTTAGCATTTATTTTCTTTTTTTTGGCTTCATTCGCTTCCATTTCTTGATTCATAATGGATGACAATATGGTTAGATGTTCGGGTAAGGCTACGTCTACGTCTGATGAAGAAAAAGACATTGTTACTGGCTCTGATGTTAGAGCCAGAGTGATCGATGCTATGGATTTTTTCCCTATCATGGTTAATTGGATTAAAGCTTGTATAACCAACCCTTCCTTCTCCATTTGCATTAATGGGGTAAAGGAGCTAGAGGGAAACTTCGAAGGGAACAGTTACTAGACGGTTTGATAAGTCTTTCGCCCCTATACCCAAGTCAGACCAACGATTTGCATGCCAGTATCTCTGTTTGAGGAGTCACCCTTGAGACAAGGAAATCCTTTCTGTCCTTACCTTTTTGTTAATGTTATGGAAGTCCGTACTAGATTATTGCTAATGAGGCCACTAATCCTTGCTTCAAATTCCATTGAAGGGTGACCAAAAAAAAAAAAAAAAAAAAAAAGAAGAAAAAAGAATAATACTATATGTATCAATTAGTGTGCTAACTAATATACTAATTGATGATGTGTCATAATTTAAGATATTTTTGGTATTTATAATTTGTATAATGAGTGAGATCAATAATAATGTCATAACTAATGTTGGTACACTAGTTAGTACACTAATTGGTGTATGTAGCACTACTGGAAAAAAAATAGAATTGTTAATAAGTGTTCTGTTAAAGATTCAATATTTTTTGCAGGGGTGATTAGTCTCATTAAAGAGGCGCTTACTAAATTACAAGCTTTGTTTGGCCTCTCTCATTGCCTTGGTAAAAGTCATATGTGTTTTTTTTCTGGTGTGGAGACTAAAGTTAGGAAAGATCTGATGGAGATCAAAATTACCTACACCAATCTTTTTGTCCCTTGGAAGGGGGCCTGGGCCTCAAATCCATGGAAGTTTGGAATAGGGCTGTTGTGGCTAAGCATCACTTGTTTTTGATTTCTAGTGGTGATCAGTCCATGTAGTGCCAGTGAGTGAAATCTTATTTGTTAAAGGCAAATGCTTTTGCAAAGTTAGGATTCCTTTTGATCCCTCTTAGGCGTGTAGGAAATTGTTAGGACTCGGGAGTGTCACTTACCCCCTGCATTAAACATTTGATTGGTGATGATAATGACACTGATAATTGGCACCCTTTAGGCCATTTAATCAAAAAAATTGGTGAAATCATCTGAGTCCTATTTGACTGTTCAAGCTAGAGTTGAGGAGATCATCTTAGGGGTGAATTGGAAGTACTTCGCAGCCCAAACTTGGGAATTGTTAGAACTGAGAAATCTTACCCTTCCTAACCTTATCCTTTTCCTGGTAAGGGCCAGGTGACCTAGCCTGCTTCTTTTACCAATTCTTTTTCTATCAATTACGATTGGAACCTTTGGATGCAGAGGAAAGCTCAAGTTAATTCGTCTAAAATCATTTAGTTTCAAACATTTTGTGGTTTGGATGGCTATTTTTGAAAGACTCAACACTGGTGATAGACTGATAATGTTTTGTAGGGGTAACAAGAAGGATCATAATCATCTTTTCTTCAATTGCTATTATTCCAAGAGAGTGTGGGAGGTGCTCATGAGAACATGCAATGTGAATTTTTAGATCATAAAATTAAAAGCAAAATCTACTTTACTGTATGACTTAATTCAGAGAAGTACAACTTTGTTGGGCTCAATTTGAGTAATATAAATTCATTTTATTTTATTACTTGGTCAAAAAAATTTTAAATTTGGTCATGACCTAAAGAAAAATTTACCAACTCAAATTAAATTTTGTCAGGACTTGAGTATAGATTGTCAAAACTTAAACATTTCAATTTTTGTTATTAACAATATAAAACCCTAATATTTAACATGTGCATACATCGGAACTTAAAAACATAAAGTTTAGCTTGATTTATGTTTGTTTTAGATTTTTTTAATTCATGTTATATTATAAATGACTTGAAGCATTCAAATATCTCATAAAAATTTTGAAGTACGAAATTATTATATAACATTACTCAACTAGTAAAACTAGAGCCAATACTAAATCACCTGAACTTAATTAATAATCTTAGTTCAACTTTGTTTCACACCCGAATAACTTCATCTCACTTAT
>JAPPVO010000007.1:71291710-71371439 GCA_030407325.1 Camellia japonica | reverse complement strand
CGTGCCACCGCTACTGTGCGATGCAGAGTCGCCGAACTGAGCAGATCTGAGCAAATCGATCGAACTCCTCTCTCTCTCTCTCTCTACTTAGATCTCTCTCTCTCTACTCAGATCTCTGTGATGTTGATGATGTTGTTTGATGATGTTGAGGATGTTGTTTGATGATGTTGAGGACGTTGTTGTTGCTACTTTTTTTTTTTTTTTTTTTGGTCCTGGGAATTTCGGGGTCGGGGAAACCCGATTCCCGTTAGGGGATGGGGATGGGGATGGGGATGGGGATAGAGATGGGGACAGTGATAGGTTCCCCGTCGGGGATCGGGGCCGGGGACGGGGAGTGTGGTCTCCGGCCCCGCCCTGCCCCATTGCCAAACAACAGATCAGATCACATGTTTGGACCAACATTGTACTTACCACATTTTTTATACCATATTATTACATTGGGTAAATTACGGTAGCAATCCTTATATATTGGGCAAATTATGACAGTAGTATTTATAGTTTAGCTATTTTATAATTTTAATTAGTTCAATTTTAATCTTAAATTTATAGTTTTGTCTCAATTTGATCCAATTGATAATAATTCTTTTTTTTTTTATGAAAAATACACATATAAGTGACATGTGTCATATTTTTAAGAGCAAAATTATAAACTTACTTAATTCAGTGAGTTAACTAATTCAGTGATTATTTTTTGTCAAATACACAAATGGTATTATCAATTGGACCAAATTAACACAAAATCTAAAATTAAGGATTAAAATTAAGCCAATTGAAAGTGTAGAGACTAAAAAATGACACAAAATGTAAAACGTAGGAACCACAGATATAATTTGCTCTTACATTTATCATCTCTTTTTTCAACACATTATTAGTATAGTCATCACTCATGTCTATCTCTAATGAGGTGCTAACAGATGAAATGATAAGTATAATATGGTACAAAATTTAGTAAGTGTAGTACTACACGAGTTAAATGGATTTTGTTTTTATTTTTCTATGTGAAGATAAATAAACTAATAAATGTGAAAAAGATAGCATAAAAATTAGTATTGAGAGAAGGGGAAATAGCCAAGAGACTTACAATTATAGATAAAACGCTTCCAGATGTTTAATTTTGTTCTGCTAGGAAAAGCACATGGGATTTGGGCTAATATTTCCAAATGAGGGACACCCTGCCACCTGGAGAATGCTAATCTAGGGTTGCTTGCAAGTAAATAAGTAGCCAAATCTGAAACATTAATGGCACAAATCAACAAAATGAAGATTATGTAAACACTTAACATGAAATATCTATTGTTAGATTTGGTAGACTTTTTTTTTTTGAATGATCGGCCATGTAATGAGAACAAGCAATGCCCACATCACCAATTTATGTTGATTAAGTTTTATACTTCAATATTCAGTTTTGCAAATGAATTTGGGCTGGCTCAGTTGGCCCCACACTTCCTCTAAAAGGTTAGGGGTCAATCCTTACTAATTACAAAGATTGATAATTTCTCTCTTATATTATGAGACTTTGGTATGTTGTTTACTTCTTTTCCATTATGATTTATGAAACTCTTTCTTAGGTCAAATGAGCTTTTCCATATCCCAAATACTTCTACTAATTGAAAAAAATTAAAAATAAATAAATAAAAGAATCATTTCTTAGTTTGATTGGGCTTCTCTACATTGTAAATATTCATATTGATTGAAAAAAAAAATAAATAAATAAAATCTCCTTGTCTGGTTTTCAAATTGAAACACAATTTTTTGTTTTTCTTTTTTAATTTTTAAATTCACCTAATCTATAATTAAAGGCTAATATTGAAAGGGCTTTCTCTCTCTAGGACTCCAATCCTAGGTTATTCATTTACTTGGGCTAGCTAGGGAGTCGGGTGCTATTTGTTGTCCGTCCTAATCGCCACTCTCGACAACAGTTAAAGCCTATGGGGAGAAGGTTGGTGAGGAATTGTCTTTGGCGCTCCTTCGCCAAACTGTACTCTTTCTTTTTTGGCATTTATTTTCTTTTTTTGGCTTCATTTGCTTCCATTTCTTGATTCATAATGGACGACAATATGGTTAGATGCTCGGGTAAGGTTACGTCCATGTCTGATGAAGAAGAAGACATAGTTACTGGCTCTGATGTTAGAGCCAGAGTGATCAATGTTATGGATTTTTTTCCCTATCATGGTTGACTGGATTAAAGCTTGTATAACCAACCCTTCCTTCTCCATTTGCATTAATGGGGGTCTTTGTGGGTACTTTAAAGGAGCTAGAGGGAAACTTCGGAGGAAACCAGTTGCTAGACGGTTCGATTAGTTTTTTGTCCCTATGCCCAAGTCAGACGAATGATTTGAACGTCAGTATCGCTGCTTGAGGAGTCACCCACGGTTGAGACAAGGAGATTCTTTTCATCCTTACCTTTTTGTTATTGTTATGAAAGTCCGTACTAGATTATTGGCTAATAAGGCCACCAATCCTTGCTTCAAATTCCATTAAAGGGGTGATAAAAAAAAAAAAATGTTAAGAAGTGTTTTGTTAAAGATTCGATATTTTTTGCAGGGGTGATAGACACCTTGTTAGTCTCATTAAAGAGGCGCTTACTAAATTTCAAGCTTTGTTTGGCCTCTCTCTTAGCCTTGGTAAAAGTCTTTTTTTTTTTTTTTTTTTGGTGTGGAGACTAAAGTTAGGAAAGATCTGATGCATATCAAAATTACCTACACCAATCTTTTTGTCCCTAGGAAGGAAGGGGGTTGGCCCTCAAATCCATGGAAGTTTGGAATAGGGCTGTTGTGAATAAGCGTAACTTGTTTTTGATTTCTAGTGGTGATCAATCCACGTAGTGCCAATGAGTGAAATCTCATTTGTTAAAAGGCAAATGCTTTTAGGAAGTTTGGATTCCTTCTGATCCCTCTTAGGCATGGAGGAAATTGTTAGGACTCAGGAGTCACTTACCCTTACATTAAACATTTGATTGGTGATGAAAATGACACTGATAATTGGCACCCTTTAGGCCAGTTAATCAAAAAATTTGGTGAAATCATTTGAGTCCGGTTTGACTGTTCAAGCTAGAGTTAAGGAGATCATTTTAGGAGTGAATTGGAAGTACTTTGCAGCCCAAACTTGGGAATTATTAGAATTGAAAAATCTTGCCCTTCTAACCTTATCTTTTCCTGGTAAGGACTAGGTGACCTAGCCTACTTCTTTTACCAATTCTTTTTCCATCAATTACGATTGGAACCTTTGGATGCAGAGGAAAGCTCAAGTTAATTCATCTAAAATCATTTAGTTTCCCTCAAACATTTTGTGCTTTGGATGGTGTATGAGCACGAAATAATCTTCTCGTATAATCCTGTTGACCAAGTTTGACTCCTCCTAACTTCGTCACTTTACTACCTGAAAACACACGTAAGCTAGCTGGCGGGTGTGTACTGGAAACCCCTCCGATGCCTAAGTCAACAAGCAGACAATAGACAATAAGATTTTTGTATTTGAGAGTAAGAATTGCAATATTCGTGCATAAGTTCTGTCATAAGCAGTTGTAGATTCCACATGGCACAATCCTAGCATGACTTTAACTCTCCTTTGCAGAGTTCTCCCAGGAGTCTCATACCTAAGGATAATGCATATCCTTAGAACACCCTCCTCACTACAAGCCAAGTGAGATGGCCACACTTTGTTCGGCTGTCGATGCCCAACCAGGTTACCTTGCTTTGAACTGTACCAACAGTCGCACACTGTTCTACTGATCTGTGTATAGCTCGGCCCTCAAGAAGAAAAACACTTTGGTTCGGTCGTGGACTGTACGAGTAACCAGGTTCAAGATCCAGTCACTACCACTGACCGGCATATAACAAGCTTGGCCCAAAACTGAGTTACTCGTTGTTATCTCAGCCCGCTAAATGCCCTATCGTATGCAATCCACTTTATCTAGCTCGGCCCAATTTTGGTAACACAAATTACCCTCTCAATTGCCCCTTAATTCCATCTGCAAAACACGATTGGGATTACTTACCTTTAACCGAGCTAAGACATGCCCAAGTTAACCGAACTAAAACCCTAGCTCAGTCCCACAGATTGCTCGGTCTTCAGCAGTCTTTTCAACTGTACAACGCATCTGACACCACCCATGCCTAGGACACGTGGCACACCCCTGTTGGCTCCGTATCTCTATCACAGCCGCCAAGCACGGATTCTTAAAATTTGAAATGTCCTGCCTGTTGCCCCTATTACATATATAATATTCAAATGCAGTGAAAGAGACATTTTCACTATTCATCTTCTCCATTTGCGACCTTAAAACCAGAACTCAAACTATTCGGATTCATCCATCACAGCCTAAGACCTAAGCCATCTCCTTGAAATGCCAGGCTCGCCATCGTCCCCAAAAGCTTTCTCCCGTATTAGATCCAAATCCCAGCCTCGAATCCATTAGTGCTCTTCACTCTCTTTTATTATCCCATTGTTATTCAAGTTGTTCTTCAAGTTTTTGACATTTTTGTTCTATCAAACCCCTGCTCTTGCCTTAAAATAGAACTTAAGTCGTAAAACCAAAAAAATACGCATTAACAAAATATAAAATTATATGAACATAATCTGTTTAGGATTTAAACCAGCCAAATCCTCCAGTTTTGATCCAAACTATAAACAAACCGAACTAAAAATCTGTTGGTAGTCTTTATACATGAGTATAATCGTACTAGGGATTCTCTTTCAAACCGAGCTAACACCCTTGCCCCTGGCCTAGACCGTGGTAAACCACAACCATATGCGTGTGCAGCTAAACCAAGAACAACACCCTTCTCATGACGGGACGAAAACCTTGCCCTAAGTTAGGGCCAGGCTAAAATCTTGCCTCATTTTTAGCCGAGCTACATGCAGCACACACTCTCATGGCCGAGCAAAATATGAACTAATTTGCACTGTTGCCTTAGCCTAGTCACCACATGGCCATAACACATTCTCTATTCTTCACTTTGCAGACTTTGACTAGGTTATTTCAGGCACACCATTCACTTCAACGCCGAGCTAAGGAGTCGAGAAGATTTATATAAATAGACTAAGACCACACCCATGGGCAAATACCGGATCCTAGTGAGTTCGCCTGGTGCTATAGCCGAGTTCTGAAGGGACTACAATATCCCTGATGATGTACAATTTACTCGGGCTGAGCTGGACACCACGCCATGGGGCAAGCCCAATTTCGTCCATTTTACCCTTTTATCCATTGTAGAGGATGGGCTTCGGTTCCCAGTCTACCCCTTATCTGCGAGTTTCTTAAGCAAACCAGATTATGCCCCACTTAATTATCCACCAATACATACAGAATATTAAATGGAATCGCCGAGCTAAACTGCCGTCTCAGTCCCAAGCTGGGATTGGCTGAGCTATTTCACCAATACTCGCTTGGCCAAAATGACGACGGTTGGGTTCATTACCTCTGAATAAGAAAGAACTGAGAGAAAATCGTCAAGCGCACACCAGACAAAGACTTGAATGATGATGATTTTCTCTAGGTCTTTGGCAACTATGAAGACCAGGAAGCCCAAATACCTGCTTATAACATCAACTGGAATAAATGGACACCTGGTAAGAGTAGCTCAGTTCTCTTCCTTGTGAAAAAACCTGTGAATTTCCTTAGCCGTGCTGACCCTTTTTCTGGTTACAGATCTAAATCGATTGAAAACAGACTACGCCCACGCCAACCAAGCCGCACTACGAGCCGTCATATGGTACCATCACCGCGACTAGACTGAGCTATTAGGCATCGAACTGACCTATTGCTACAGCGGTAAGAGGAAGAGTAGAGTCATAGACTTTCTGATTGAATTCTTGCCTGAAACGGACCCCAATCTTTCCTAAATCAATCTCGTTCCTCTTACAGAAGAACAAGAAATGGCCAAAAGGTGAGTTGTTTGCGCCCTGATCACCGAGCAGGCCTCTATTTCTAACGCTGAAGTCCAGGCCGAGATATCGCTGACCGGCCAACCTTGCGATGCGGTTGTGGCCCTTCCAACCGCCCAGGCTACTGCCTTCAAGCCGAGCAAAAGGCCCTGCACCAGTTCTGTAGCGCCACAGAGCCTGGTGGACAAAGAGGACCCCGAGCAACTTGAAACCGAGCTGCCCGAGTCCAACTAGCCCTAAGGTAGCCGACGCTCCAGCCATTCCAATCCTGCTTCCCCTCTAGTGTGGGCACCAGCCGTGACCTTCAAGGGTCGTGCTGTGACTACACATGATTCTGTTAGCATTAAGAAGGATCACCTTTTGGCCTTTAATTTAGCCAAAAGTGTCTCTCTACCATCGGACATGGAGTGGCACAAAAATTTAACCGAGCTAAAGGCGATTCGCTCCGCCACCAAGTCCCTAATTTTAGTAAAGTCTGAAATCCCTTAAATTCATTAATTGACCAGTCTTGTGTGGTTTGGCTAATCATTTTGTATGTTGCGTAGGCCATACAAAAAAACCAAGTTGCTCATCAATGTGTCCTTGAGCTGTGAAAAACGGCCAAGGTGGCCATTGCGAATGCGGGCACCAAAGAGGCCAAGCTGAAACTGAGCTAGTTACCGAAAAGGAAAAACTGGCTGAGCTGGTCAGCATGGTTGAGGCTAACAAACAGAAAGCCCTGGCCGAGAAACAAGATCGCTACCTACGTGAATTGGCCATGATTGAGAAGAAAAAGAACATCGAGATCTAGGAGCTGCAAAAAAATATGGAGGATGCCAAGGACTGGGGTTTCAAAGAAGGCAAAGAAACTTATGTCCAACAATGTGAGGCAGCCAAGGATATCTTTTTTAAGTGCGGCTAGAAGGCGGCAGCTGAAAAGGCGCACGATTCTAAAGTGTTCTTGAATCCTCCTCCACATTTCATTCCATCCCATATTACTAAGTATGCTAACACTATCCAACAAAAATTCCTACAAAAGGAGGAGGACATCCCAGATCCAACAGATGCTCCTCCCGTCAACACTGACCTCGACCGCTCAAAGTCATTGCCAGCTCGGACAGAGGTGTCCAGTCAAACCGAGCCAATTTTGACTGGCGGAGAAGATATCATCGACCTGACTCAAGAAGGTGAAGCTGGGGCCACTTTGACCAGTGGTGAGGTATGCAGTGACCTTAATGTCGAGCTAGAGGATCTCTTTACGTGACCCGGGATACCACTTTATTGTTTTTCGTTATTTTCCTTTTTGTTTTTACTTTGTTATGTTATGTAACCGGGTTATATGCCCCACCTTTTGTAATCATATTCATTTAATGAAATTTTTGATCTTTTTGCTCGGTTATTATGTTTCTTCGATAATATTTTGCATTATTTTGAATGCATGTTTTGCTGAACTATCCAGCTTGGCCATACCTAATCCCGCCAACCTTTTTAGGCCGAGATAACCATCGCTGCTAAAGAATCCAAGCAAGTGTTGGCAACCCTGCCAATCTTTTTGAACCTAGATAATCATCTCGGTCAAAGTGTTCAAAAAATCTTGTTGGTCAAACTTGGCCACCTCTTTTAGCCTAGATACTCATCTCGGCTAAAGAGAGCAAAAAATCTTGTTGGTTAAACATACTAACATTCTTTAACCTAGATACTCATCTCGGCTAAAGAGTGCAAAAAGTTATGTTGGTCAAACCTGCCAACATTCTTTAGCCTAGATATTCATCTCGGCTAAAGAGTGCAAAAAGTTGTGTTGGTCAAACCTGCCAACATTCTTTAGCCTAGATACTCATCTTGGCTGAAAAGTGCGAAAAGTTGTGTTGGTCAGATCTGTCAACCTTCTTTAGCCTAGATACTCATCTCGGCTAAAGAGTGCAAAAAGTTTGTTGGTCAAACCTGCCAACCTTCTTTAGCTTATATAATCATCTCGGCTAAAAAGTGCAAAAAGTTGTGTTAGTCAAACTTGCCAACCTTCTTTAGTCTAGATACTCATCTCGGCTAAACAGTGCAAAAAGTTATGTTGGTCAGACCTGCCAACCTTCTTCAGCCTAGATACTCATCTCGGCTAAAGAGTGCAAAACGTTTGTTGGTCAAACCTGCCAACCTTCTTTAGCCTAGATACTCATCTCGGCTAAAGAGTGTAAAAAGTTGTGTTGGTCAAACTTGCCAAAATTCTTTAGCCTAGATACTTACCTCGGCTAAAGAGTGCAAAGAGTTTTTTTACAAATAGAATAAAGACAAGTACTAAAAGAAATTGTTCCAGAAAAAATGTCTACTTATTTTATTGAATGTGAAAGAAAATTACAAGTGTAAAAAAGCTAAAAATAAAATACTTTGCGATTAGCCGTGTTCCATGGCCGGGGGATAGCTCGGTCGTCCACGTCTTCAAGGTGGTAAGCTCCTTTTCTTGCTAAACCTATCACTTTGTATGGCCCTTCCCAGTTGGGTCCCAATTTGCCATCCCTAGGCACCAAATTGTTTCCCATTACTTTGTGTAGCGCCCAGTCTCCTATCTTGAATTGCCTTGGATGCACTGCCTTGTTGTATTTTCTAGACAGTTCCTGTTGATACGAGGCAATGTGGACCAGTGCTATTTATCTTCTTTCTTTAGAAAGATCTAGTTCCTAGGCTATGGCCTGTCCCTTCAAATCCTGATCAAGATTTTTGCTTCTAATAGTGGGAAGGCCGATTTCTAAGGGGATTACTGCTTCCATGTCATAGGCCAATGAAAAAGGCGTTTCGCCGATTAATCGCCTAGGTGTAGTTCGGTAAGCCCATAAGACGTAGGGAAGTTCTTCAGTCTATTTTCCTTTTACTTTTTCCAGCCTCTTTTTCAGACCATCTAAGATTACTTTGTTGGAGGCTTCGGCCTAGCCATTAGCTTGAGGGTACACTGGCGTGGAGTTATAGAATTCTATCTTGTGCTCTTCACAAAAACCCCTAAAGATTTTGCCATTAAATTGGGTGCCGTTGTCAGATATCAAGGCCTTGAGAATTTCAAATCGGGTTATGATGTTCTGCCAGACAAACTTCTTGACGTCTTTTTCTTTGATGGATGCAAACGCCTTTGCCTCCACCCATTTTGTGAAGTAGTCTGTTGCTGCAATAAAAAACTTTCTGTTACACGGCGCTGTTGGGAGTGGTCCTACTATGTCTAAGCCCCATATTGCAAAAAGCCAATGGCTGGTCAAAGGTAGGAGCTCTCTAGCTGGCTGATGGATTTAATGGGAAAACTTTTGACATTTCTCACACTTCTTGACATACTTCTCTGCGTTTGCTTGTATGTATGGCCACCAACACCCCTGTGAGATGACTCGGTAGGCCAGAGATCTTCCTCCTTGGTGGCTTCCGCAAATGGTGTCGTGAATTTCAAACAAGAATGCCTCAACCTTGCTAGGGTGGACACACTTCAAGTACGGTTTGTGAAGGACTTTTTGTTCAATGCTAGCAATGGGGAGAGCCAAAATCGCTGTGACTTCGCCCTAATCTTGTTGGCCTTCTTCTTGTCCTCCGACGAAATGCCATCTTTCAAAAACACCACGATGGGGTCCATTCATGAGGGACCTAGTTCGACACAGCATACCTCGGTCGCTTCGAGTTCCTCAATGCTTGGTCTTGGCAAGAAGTCCACTAACAATGGGTGTGGGATAGATGTGTCTGCCATCGACACAAAACCGGCCAGTTCATCGGCCTAGCTATTTTTTTCTCAGCCGATTTGCTCTATCCTCACGACTTCAAACTTCATGATCTCCTTTTTGACCAACTCTTGGTACTTGGCCATTCTATCATCGTTTTCTTCATAGTCACCTAATATTTGGTTGACTACTATTTGGGAGTCACTGTACGCCATTAGCTCGGTGGCCTCTATGCGGAATGTTGACTTTAAACCAGCTAACAATGCTTCGTACCCAGCCTTGTTATTCGATGTTAGAAATCTGAGGTTGACTACCTGTTCAGTGGTCAAGACATCTGGTGAGATAAGGACTATCCCAAGCCCTGCACCTTGCCTGTTGGACGCTCCATCCACGAAGAGCTTCTACATCTCTCCTACGAATAGCTTCCAGGAAGTGCAGGGATCTAAAGATGCCTTAGAGTCAGGGATGTTGACAATGTTTTCTTCTAACTTTTCGTCCATCGTTAAGATTTGATCCTCACTGCTTGACTGTTTTAGCGTTTCACTCTCAGGCATTTCCTTAGTTGTGCGACTTGCTCCTTCGCCGCTCAGTGATGTGCTGCTGGCATTAGTAGATAACGCAGCCGTTGTAAGGCCAAGTGGCTCGCTGCCCATTTGAGCGACTTGTTGCGGAGGCAGCGCTATTCCCACGACTCTTTTCCCCATTTGCTCGGTTGTCTCAGTCAAGTCCACTGAGTACACATAATGACTACCCGGTGCAAACTCTACCACAAAGTCTGGCAATGCTTGGGCTTTTATCACGGTTTGTGGCTGGAACTTAATGTCGAATTGTCCTAACTCCATAGCTCACTTCAAAGTCCGTTCTTTCAAATAAGGCTTTTATGGGGAATGCTATTAAGACGACCACCGTGTGGACGTGGAAGTAGTGTGCCAATTTTCTTGAGGCCATCATTAAAGCTAAGGCTAGATTTTCTAATGGTAGGTACCTTGTTTCGGCACTCAGTAATGTCTTACTCACATAAAAGATGGGCAAGTGTTGTATTCCCTCGGCGCGCACCAATACTACGCTAACAATATGTTGGGATACTGCTAAGTAAAGGAAAAGTTCCTCTCCTGGCACTGGGATTGCCAACAATGGCGGAGAGGTCGTGTATTCTTTTAAGCTCTCCAAGGCTTCATCATATTCATCATCCCACTCAAACTTGGCCTTTAGTGCTTGGAAGAATGATCGACACCTATCTGACGACCAACTTATGAATCAGTTTAGTGCTGCAGCCAAACCTGTGAGATGCTGTAATTTGTTGACTGTGTTGGGTCTCTCTAGATCTTGAATGGCTTTGATCTGAGAAGGATTGGCTTCTATACCCCGGTTGGTCACTAGAAAGCTAAGAAATTTTCCTGACCATACGTCAAACGCACACTTGGATGAGTTTAGTCGCAGTTTGTAGGTCTTTAAAATTTGAAACATCTCAGCTAGGTCTTTGAGATGGTCTCCTTCATTCTTGCTCTTAACCACAATGTCGTCTATGTAAACTTCCATTGTTCTGCCTAGCAATGGCTTAAACATTTTGGTGACTATTTGTTGGAATGTTGCCCCTGCATTCTTTAGGCCAAAGGGCATGACCTTGTAGCAATATAATCCCCTAGGTGCTGTAAAGGATGTGACCTCCTGGTCCTATTCATATATAGCAATCTGATGGTAACCACGATATGCATCAAGAAAGCTAAGTCAGTTGTGACCTACAGTTAGGTCCACCAGTTAGTCTATCTGTGATAGAGGAAAACTCTCTTTTGGGCATGCTTTGGGTGTGTTTGATTGGGAGGATAAGGGGGGACTATTTACTGTGCAGATTGTAATCTGGGAGTAGCATCTAATCCGGCGTTTGTTTTTTTTTTTAGTCCGTCAGACATAGAGTCCAGCCGAACTCCTTATCCTCCATATGGGGGATTATACTGGGACAATTTTTGAGGGACTATTTACTGTTGGAATTAGTTGGCGAAATGACCATTTTGACCCTCTACTATTTAATTATGTATTATATTTAGTAAAATTCAATAAAATTAAAATGTCTCAATTTAAAAATAAAACAAATTTATTTAACTTTTTATTGATGTTTTATTTATTTTTTTTAAATAATTTTTTATAGATATTTTATTGATGTTTTATTTTTAAAAAAAATTTATATTTTATTTAATTTCATTATTTAAATTTTAATAGATATTTTAATTAATTTCATTGTTTAATTATTATTATTTTTAAAAACAAATTTATTTAAATTTTAATTAAAAAATAACATATATTTTTATTGATATTTTATTTATTTAATTTTTTAAAAATAAATTTATTTAATTGTGTAAAAAATAAAATAAAATAAATTTTTATTTAATCTAGCTAAAAATAATTAAAATATTAAAGATATGTTTAATATTACTATTACTTAGTAAACAATTAAAAAAGGGTAAAATGGTGTTTTGCTCATTTATCCTATCTAGTCCGTCCAACCAAACATTGGATTCACTAAAAATAGTCATTTCCAGACATCTAATCCCATGAGAAAACAAACACAGGATACATATCCAATCCAACCAAATAGTCCGGGGGATTCACAGTCCCGGGATTCAAGTCCGATGGATTCTAATCCCCCCTTATCTAGTCCGTCCAATCAAACACACCCTTTGTTGACTGTCTTGTAGTCCACGCAAACGCTCCACTTGTCGTTCTTCTTTAGTACCACCACGGTGTTGGAGATCCACTTGGGATAGTGAACCTCTTTAATTGCCCTTGTCTCCAATAGGTTTCCCACTTCCTTAGCCACTATCTCGGCGTGGTGAAGCACCGATCGGCGAGTTCGCTGTATAATTGGTCTGGCGGTTGGGTTGATAGCAGATGAAGTTCGGATCAATGCTGGGCATGTCGTATGGCGTCCAAGCAAACACTTCAACGTTAGAGATCAAGAACTCTATGATATCTATTCTCTCGGTGCTGGACAGTGACGAGCCAAGAAAAAAGAACTTCTCTGGGTTGTTCTCGTCTATCTTTACCTCCACTAGATCTTCCATTGCCTTCTGTTCGGCTACCTTGCCGACTTCTGCGAACAACTCGTTGCTTTATGGTTCCTCTACCATTGCACGAACCATTTGGCAGCCCGGTTGCCGTTTACTGTCACAAAGCATTGCTTGGACATGATTTGGTCTCCTAAGACCTCTTCAATCATTCTAGCTTCGTTAGGAAACCGCATCACTTGATGGTAGGTTGATACTACCGCTAGCATGACGTGCAGTCATGCTCTTCCCAAGATTATGTTGTAAATGAAAGGGACTTTCAACACCCAGAACTCCACTTGTTTTGTCATCGTTCCAGCTTTGACCGGCAGAATTATCTTGCCAACCGGCCATTCTGGCATGGAATTGAAGCTGACCAAGGGAGAAGTTGCGGGTGCTAAATCTTTGTCTTCTAATTTGAGTTGCTTGAAAGTCTCATAGTACATTATCTCGCACGAGCTCCCTCGGTCAATCAAGATCCGCTTGATGTTAAATTTTTTGACGCACAGTGTAACTACTAGCGTGTCATTGTAAGGGCTTTGCAACCTTGCTAAGTCCTTGTTAGAGAAGGTGATGACGTTTGTTGCTTCAGCCTCCCCTCTTTTCATGGTAGGCTGTACACTCAGTACTTTTCTTATGTGCTCATCTTTTTTTATCATCCCTCTGAGCTTGCAGACTCTTTCAGGCTCAATGATCCCATGTATAACATTGATTACTCCTTGAGGCAGACCTTCCATTGGAATTACATCCAGTCTATTACGGTCCTGGGGAATTTGCCGAGCTCCCCCTTCAATGTATTAGTCCAGGTGGCCCGCGGCCACTAACTCTTCTAGGTGTTGCCTCAATGGTGTGCAATTTTCAATTTGGTGCCCCACTTCATCATGGAAGGTGCACTAATATCAATCGTCGTAGCCCCATTGCGCTTCTCCCAACTTGGCCAACCGCCGAAGAAAGGATTCGTCACGTATCTCACTAAGAATCCGGTAGATGGGCTTCTTGAACACAGTGGTAATGGCGATGCAAACTCTCAACCTCCTTGTCTGAGCGTCTTCACCATTTGGTTGTCGGCCTTGACCATTCTTGTTCGGTCGGTCCTCCCGTCTGACTGTGTTAACTTTTGCCGTAGGCTTTTTGTCCAACATTGTTGTTGTGCCAGACTTTGCCTTGGTCCGAGCGCCATCTTCATCTACCCTGATGTGCTAGTGTACTCTCTCCATCAAGGCTTCCATCATGAGGGGTGGCGTCATTGTCAATGAATCCCTCAATTTATGGCCCATCGGCAACTCCGTTTATACTGCGCGGTAGATAGGTTGGTGGGGCAATCGCCAATCTGGTTGAAGGTCTTCCAATACCTGTCATTGTATGCCTTTAATGTTTCTTTCTTGCCCATGTCAATGGTGAGCAACTGGTCTATCTCGACTGAAATTTTGGTGTTTGTCTTGAACCTGGTGACAAACGTTTCTGCTAGTTGTGACCATGAAGTGATGCTACCCTTTGGCAGTCTCTCAAACCAAGTCAAGCCCAGGTCGCCTAAGCTTGATGGAAACAAGATACACCTTAGAGCCTAGTTTCGCCGATGTATAGCCATAACTTGGCAAAAGTGGTTCAAGTGCATGTAGGGGTCCGATTTCCCCTCATATGTCGTGAACTTAGATTGGTTGAAGCCCATGGGTAATAGTGCGTTCTTTATCACCGGAACGAACGAAGGCTTTACAATCTTGCTAACGCTTTGTCCGCCAGTTCGTAAGTAAGGTGCGACATTGGCATTCTAACCTCGACACTTCCATGTGTCCTAGGAGCCAATCGCTATAGAGCAGAGACCCTTTTGGGGTCACGTGCCTGGGCGTCTTCTCTCCTTCGAGCCCTCTCTTCTAGCACTGTCCTCAGGTCCGTCGACCTAGGCAACTCGGTGTGCTAAGAAGTTGTTTGATGCGTATGTGAGGGTTGATAACTGCTTCCCTCTATGTAAGACCTTTCAGTCCTTGTTCTTTCAGACCTGGAGTAATGAGTCCTGGAAGTTCTTGATTGTGTGTCGCCTATCCTGAGGCTTCTACTTTCAGATTGCGATGGTGTGATTTGCCTGTCACGATCTCCTGAGTGATGAAAGCGCGTTCTTCATTTGCCGATCTCTTCCCCTTCCACTCTTTTGCCTTTTATCTGGCACTGCATCGTCTCCATGTCAGTCGTCATCCTCCTTATCAATTCGTCTTGCTCTTTCACGCGATCCTCCAAAACATAAGAATCCATTCTCCGTCTTTGTCCATCTGGGCTTTGAGATTGATGAGGATTAGAGGCCCGTTTTCTCGAGCCCCTCTATGTGGGTTCCATCGCTGGAGATCCAGTTCGGCCATAGGTGGGACAAAAGGCAAGCCCTCGCGCCTTCCGCCCCCTTCTGGGGTTTACCCATCAATAGTAGAATGTAGTAAGTCTTTATTGTGCGCCATTGAAATCAATTGAATGAAAACTTGATCAAAAGGTTTGTTCTCTGTCGTTTTCCCACAGACGATGCCAATTGTATGAGCACGAAATAATCTTCTCGTATAATCCTGTTGACCAAGTTTGACTCCTCCTAACTTCGTCACTTGCTACCTGAAAACACACGTAAGCTAGCCAGTGTGTGTGTGCCGGAAACTCCTCTGATGCCTAAGTCAGCAAACAGACAATAGACAATAAGCTCTGTATATTTGAGAGTAAGGATTGCAATACCCGTGCATAGGTTCTGTCACAAGCTGTTATAGATTCCACATGGCACAGTCCTAGCAGGACTCTATCTCTCCTTTGTAGAGTCCTCCCAGGAGTCTCATACCTAAGGATAATGCATATCCTTAGAACACCCTCCTCACTACAAGCCGAGTGAGATAGCCACACTCTGTTCGGCTGTCGATGCCCAACCAAGTTACCTTACTCTGAACCGCACCAACAATCGCACACTGTTCTACCGATCTGTGTATAGCTCGGCCCTCTAGAAGAAAAACACTTTGGTTCGGTCGTGGACTGTACGAGTAACCAGGTTCAAGATCCAGTCACTACCACTGACCGGCTTATAACAAGCTTGGCCCAAAACCGGGCTACTCACTGTTGTTATCCCGGCCCGCTAAACGCCCCATCACATGCAATCCACTTTATCTAGCTCGGTCCAATTTTGGTCACACAAATTACCCTCTCAGATGGCTATTTATGAAAGACTCAACAATGGTGATAGACTGATAATGTTTGTTGTCAAAGATAAAGCCTTTTTCTATCTTTGTAGGGGTAACAAGGAGGATCATAATCATCTTTTATTCAATTGCTATTATTCCAAGAGAGTGTGGGAGGTTCTCATAAGAAAATGCAATGTGAATTTTTAGATTATAAAATTAAGAGCAAATTCTGCTTTACTATACGACTTAATTCAAAGAAGTACAACTTTGTTGGGCTCAATTTGAGTAATTTAAATTCATTTCATTTTATTACTTGGTCAAAAGAATTTTAAATTTGGTCGTGACTTAAAGAAAACTTTACCTACTCAAATTAAATTCTGCCAGGACTTGAATATAGATTGGCAAACCTTAAACATTCCGATTTTTGTTATTAACAATATAAAACCCTAGTATTTAACATTTGCATACATCGGAGCTTGAAAACATAAATTTTAGCTTGATTTATGTTTGTTTTAGATTTTTTTAATTCATGTTATATTATAAATGACTTGAAGAGTCATGTAGTTACTACTTTTAACTTTTATTTTATGTACAATCATATTATTTCAAAAATATATGATTTTACCGATAAAAACAATATTTAAGCATATTAATTATATCATGAAATGAAAATTAATGGGTTGTTTAGGGTGTCTTAAATAAGTGCATTTTTTGACTTTTTGAACTAAAAAATTGAGGAAAAAAATATAGTTGTTTTAGTTAACTTTTTGACTTTTTACGAAAAACTATGTATTAAAAAATTATATAAATTAGTGTGTAGGAGAAGATAAGGACAGTAGGCAGTACGGTCGTACTGTCTGGGGGAGTGAATTGATGATAAGAAATGGTTGCCTACTTTTCGGGCATTGCATTGGACGGTATTGTTTGGCCTGTGGGGGCCATCACGGGTCCTGTTTTCATAATTTGAACCGTTCAATATGTAGAACTCGTCGAGTACTATATGCTTGTAAAAAATCACATTAATCGGATATCGATAGCTATCTGATCAGATTAGCTTTTTTTCAACCGTTAACTATGACACCATCCATTTGTTTTATACAAAATTGGTTCAATTATGTAGTTAGCGATATTCGATCAACGTGATTTTTTACAAACACATAGTACTCGATAAGTTCTACATATTGAACGGTTCAGATTATCAAAACGAGACCCGTAATGGGCTCCCACGGGCCGAACAACATTGTATTGTTTGTGCACCCTGCCTGTGCAATTTGTCCAAAAAACTCAGCAACCGTCTGTGGGACGTCAGACTGAGTTGTAATAATTTGTGTGTAAAATTAATTAATTATTATTTTTTTTTTTTTGGTGAGTAGTGATAACTTTTTAACTTTTTAAGTAATTTTTTGACTTTTTGAATTTTTTTGAGTATCCCAAACTAGGCTTAAGTATGGAAATTTTTTAGCGTTGAGATATATACATACTAATCTTTTAAAAGCTTTAATATTTCAATGCAAATTTATTAGTTGAATTTAAGGCAAAATATATATACCATTCAACATGAGGAGCATTTTAAAAGAAGGCAAAACTCTATACAATCGAGCAATCTAATGCAATATGTATTTTAGAAGAGGTTAGTTTTATACTTATTGGTATATTTGTATTTTTTATTATTATTGGAGATTGGTACAAATATTTATATTTAAAAGAATGTTTAAATATCTCTTCCTTTCCTATTTTCTCTTTAAGTCTTTTGCCTTGAGTATCTACATGTCCAAACATGTGTATATTAATGTATTTATAAATAATAATATATGTATGTGATATTAAATATATGTGAATATGTATAAATGTATCATAACTTGTATTCACACATTTGTTTTTAAATCGTTGTTCAAGCTATGTTTGGCAAAGGATTTTTGGCTAAAAAAACACAAAAGACAAAATTGGCTACATAAGCCAATAAGACAAAATGTCACATTCAAATCATAATCATTATACTTTTTCTCTCACAAAAGTCAAAAAAGTCAAAAATAAAAATCAAACTAGGCTAAAAAAGCCAAGCTAAAATAGCCAAAAAGCAAGCTATTTTAGCTCTTCCCAAACGAGGGCTCAAGTTATTTTGTTTAATTGATTGGTCCTTTATACAATACTATTTCACAGAATTTGTTCTTGAAATCCTTCTTAACTATATTGATTTTAAATTAATCTTCTCTCCAAATGTTTATCATTCAAAATATATCACTCAAAATTTCAAATCTCATTGGAAAAAAAAAATAAAATTGTGTAAGGGATGTTTGGAGTAGGTGGAGGCACCATGCGTCGTATTCATTGAGTTCATTTGATTTTAAGAGATTTTTATTTATCAAATAAATTCCTATTTTATATAGGATTGACTAATATATATATGCAATATATTACACAAAGAAAAATTATTCATTCTCCTAATTTTGCTCCCCCAATTACACCCCAATAATCTGGAATTAGGGGGTTAAAAATATGAGAGAGAGAGAGAGAGAGAGAGAGAGAGAGCTTCACATGTGTCTTAATGACATCATTGGGGTTGAAATTAGGGTCCTCAATTGGGAGAAGTGGCATCTCTCTTAAGAAAAATGGATTTTTCATTAGTTTCAAAGGATTAATCTAAATTTCTTAATTTTTTAAAAAAATTTAAACATTAAGAAATATACATGGCACACAAATATCAGTCCATCTAATCATATCTATGATTTTGAAATTTAAAAACCTTAATATAGAAATTTTTTTTTTAAAAAAAATCCATATCTAATTTGAAATTTAAAAAATTTGAAAGGAAATTAACTTTAGTCTTATATCAAATTTTAAAAATATTTGCTTCAAAATTTTATATATTTATTTTTGAAAACTAAACAGTACATGTGGTGTCTAAAAAATTAAGAACTTATTAGCCGTCAGAATATTTATAGCAGATTTATTAATTAAAAAAGAAATTTCGCATGGCTCATGTAAACATAAATTAAAAAAATACATGTGTAGTGCAAATTTTTATGCCACAACAAAAAATACATATATCGTGTTTAACCATATATAAGCCTTCTTTTAAAAATGAAAAATGAAAAATATGTGGTATAAGATATACATGGTAAAAACTATTGGTCTATCTAATTTTTTGTGATGGAAAATTAAAAAGAAAATTTTAACCATATCTAAATTGCATCTAATTTGAGATTTATAAGACGAGTCCAAATAAAATTTATTTATTTGTAATTTAAAAACCACCATGAAAAATTGTGAGGAATAGGTTTATCACATAATAATAGTAGTGGTAGTAGTACTTACCAAAGAATCCGGCAGTTATTTCAAGATGCATAAGCATATCCAACTCCGATTCCGATAGCTGTAGGTTGTGCATCTCACCTACTCTCAGAAAATAACACAGAATCTCCTTCTGACCATGGGAAGCGGCCAAGTGAAGTGGTACATACCCATCCGAATTACGAATGTATAGCAAGCTTGTGTCTTTTCTCACTAGGAACTCAGCAGCCTTTAAATTACCAACAATTGCAGCTTCATGAAGTGCAGTATTCCCCTCTTTGTTCACTTTTCTCAAGTCCACCCTTCCAAACTCCACTTGATTCTTTATGAATTCTATTTTCTGCCCCGACATAACCCCTACCATCACCGCCGTATCCTTGCTTTCTGTAATGCTGTATGTCTCTGCTCCTGGATGTGACATGTAAAATCTTTTCACGCTCTCCCAATCGCCTTCCAGTATTGCCCGGTGCAGTGGCCAGTATTGGCTAAAATTAACTTTTTGATTTTTCAAGTTAATATCAAATACGCATAAACAAAAGTGAGATTTAATTAAAAGTGGTTACGAATGAATGGAAAATTATAGCATTGACAACTTACGATGACGAGTTCCATACGCTGAGGGATCGAATTGGCTACTAAAGAATTGTGTAGTTGCCGGAGCTTGTTGGCATTTTTTTTATGTTTTTCTAAACTCTTCCTACCACTTGAATATATTTTTGATATTTGTAAATATATTTGAGATTCTCTCACTGTCATCTTATTTATTCTTTAATTATTAATCAAATATCTTACTAATACATTATTAAATTAAAAAAATAAATTTACAAAATAAATTTGTATGTCATTTTCTTAAAATAAAATATCCCCTCGTAAACGAAATTCTGCACCACACAAACATATGGAAAATGATACTAGGCCCGACTCTTCAAGTCCGAGGGACACCGAGTGCTGCGTCATGCATACGTGGCCAGCCTCTGTAAAGCTCTTTTCTTTCTTTAAAAATGGAAATTCTTTCTTTTATAAATAGATATAATTTTTTAAGGGGCAAAAGTATATATAACTCTCAATCAAAATTTTTTTTTTTTTATACCATATCAATTTCGGACCGAGATCCTCTCAATTATAATTATGATGGAAAATTTCTATTACATGATCAAAGGATTGTGAAATAATCATGACAATTAATTAGAAAGAATCATTACAAGCCTTTGGATTTTTAATTTAGAAAGAAATATTTACAAGTCTTTGAATAATGTAATGGAGATCTCTCATTATAATTTTAGCAAAAAAGATTGGGACCCCCACTGGGGGAGACTCCAGCACCTCCAATGGGTGTTGATTGGCTGAATTTTTTTTTTCTTCACCAATGACCAACCCCCACGTGTGTGTGTGAGAGTGGTGGGGGTGGGGTGAAATGGGGGTCTCAATCAGATCTGTAATTTTAGAACGGAGAGGATCATAATCCATCAATTTCTACCATGACAAAAAATTAATAATATTACCATTAATTAATATTCTTTACTAACATATTTTAGTATAAAAAAGAACATATAATTGAAGATATTTTATTATCTGTTTTAACTTAATTACAAAAAAAAAAAGAAGAAAAAAAATAAGATAATTGTTGAAAAGTCTAACGTATAAAGTATAAAGTTCAGTGGATATTTTTGTTGATGAGAGGTCCACTATTTATGAAATTCTTCGATGAGAAGTCCTTTTGTTTGTGTTTGTTTTAAAAGACATTTTATTTTCAATTTTACCTCTTAATTTTTTTGTTGGCTTTTTTTACTATCTGTTTATATCTATCTGTTCAAAAAAAAATTTCCTATCTGTTTAAATTTTTTTCTTATCTATTCAAGTTTTTCCCCTATATGTTCAAAATTTCCCCTATCTATTCATTTTTTTACCCTATCTGTTTAATTTTTTAATCTTTTCAATTCAAATTTCCCTTATTTTTTCAAATATTTGTCCAAATAAAATCTATCTATTGAAATTTATTTGTTCAAAAAATTTTATCTATTGGAATTGCTAATTTTTTCCTATTTGTTGAAATTTATAGAGCATTTTTTTTTTATCTATTTAATTTTGTGACTATCATCTATTTAATTTTGTGACTATCATTTGCTCTTCCCCTGTTTGTTGCAATTTTTTTTTTTCATCATCATCATCTTCATCTTCATCTTCATCATCACATCAATAACAAAAAAAAAAACTAGCATCTATATACTCTCTCAGCATCATCAACTCAATACATGAAAAAACAACCCTACACGTTGAGATCATCCATAAAAAAACATGGCTCAAAGAACCATCCATCGCTCAGATTTGAGATTCACAGCTCCGTCCCGTCATCAAAACTCTTACCAGCAAGAATAATAAAGACAAAGATCTTAGAGGGGGGAGAAAGAGAGAGAGAGAGACTGAGACCAACACTCCCAGATCCTGGATCAACCAAAGCAAAGGCAAAATAATAATAATAATAATAATAATATAAAAAAATTAATAGATAAGAAGTGGTAAAAGGGTTTTTTTGGGCCCGGTTTTACTACTAGGAGTAGAAGAACCACTCTCCGCAACACTTTTTAGCTTTCTCTTTCTGTCCAACATATTTCAGCTTCTTCTCTTTGGAATTCGTCTTCTTCACATCCTTCACCACATCATCACCACCATCACTCTCTTCAGTCTTCCGTTTTCGAGGACACGAAGCCACCGTCTCCTATCCATCACTCAAATTTTTCACCAAACTTCCCTTACTCTTCCTTAACCTACTTTCCATCGCTACCTGATGAAAATCATCCCTAAGCTTCCTTGCCAGTGTCTTCCTCTTCCAAACCCCGACCTCATCACCACCACCGCCATTTTCTCCTCCCTTTAAACTCTTAAACTCGAGTTTTCCATTATTGGAGATTTGCTTAAACAATTGGAACTTTTTTGTAATGCCCCCATTTTCATGCACAATTGGTAATACAATAGTCATGGCTTCTTAGTAGAACGAGTATTGATCAAGTACCCTTCTAAAAAGACCTCAAGGAATTTAACAGGCGCAAACAACATCCCAAAAGTCCAACCCCATACCCACATAGCCACATAAGCATGTTATCACATAGTCACAAAATATATAACATCTTCCTATCATGCAATCTATCATGCAGCATGAACCCATTGTGGTAGAATAACCACTTTCCACGAGCTCCAAGTATTCAAACCTGGTAGCTCTGATACCAAGTTGTAACGCCCCCATTTTCATGCCCAATTGGTAATACAATAGTCATGGCTCTTTAAAGTAAAATTGATAATAAATCCTCATACTTGCATTACATGATGTAAATAGTCTTCAAGCAATAATACAATTAATCCAACAACAATTAATTAAACAACAAATACCCCCAAGGGTTTACAAGTTTCCAAGGCTTGAGCCTGGTTACACCAACGGTTATTCAAACCCACACATACAAAGCCCTTGGCTTGCAATCAGAGTCACAGCAAATGAGCACATTATGCTCTCTACACACACTTCCACGCCTTCAGTTAGGCGGAATCACTACATCTTTTTCTGCACAAAAATCCCGTAGGGTGAGCATAAAGCCCAGTAGAGAATTCTTAACAAAGTATATACATTTTACACAAGTCTCAAGAGATGGAATGCTTATGCCATGCCATGCCTTTTTTTTAAGTAAAACACACATTCATCTTTTGAAAACCAACATGATCAATGATGTTAGGCCATTTCAACTGCTCAACATTTATCAAATTTTATTCGAGGGGCGGTAAATACAACTCTGGTAATCCCTAGGTCAGTGTCTGCAAGTAGACTATACAAGTACTACCAATTTGTCATTTTTACCAATATCAGCTGAAGGGCTCGACACCCATAATCTGTCATTTTTACCAGTATCAACTGGAAGGCTCGACACCTATTCTCTACACTACCTTTCAAGACTTACCACTGTATTTACCCCAAAATCATTCCATGAAAACTTATTTCTCAACATTCTTTTCTCAATGCAAGTTTTCAAATCAACTTTCAAAGCTTAATATAATCAAATGAATTGATATGCCAATGCAACAATGATCAATACATTACAACAATTCTTCCATTTCCAATTCTTCCACACAATACTACCATTGTGATCAAAATTCCCATTTCTCCTTTCAATGCAATTCACAAGATGAATAAATATGCATTTATTTCAATTCATCCCAAGGATAACATAATTCCTACATTTCAAACATTTCCAACAACTTAGTCATTTCAAGATTATATCAACACTTTTAAATAACAATTTCCTAAACTTCAACAATTATCTTATTCCATTGAAAAACCATCATTTATATGTAATAAATAAACAATTTTCAACCATCATTTATTTTGACACACAAAATAAATATAACAACATATTTCAAAGATTTTCAATATCTTTCTTAAAAATCTCCAATTTCTAGGTTTCCTCACCAAAACCAATCATCTTCAAATATTTGAGAAGATCTTACCAAAATATCTTTCCTTCATCAACATAGTTCAAAAACCCCCACTTTGTATCTCAAAGGATTAAATAGTAAACCCACTTTCAAAATCACTCTTTTTTTTTACTCAACAACTAATTTTCAAAACAAATCAAAGGATGATTTCGAAAATCATCTTGATCTTGCAACAACATATATATAACTCAAAGAAATTCCCTACCTCAAGTTTAAAGAAGAAAAGAGTTGAAACCCCTAAAATCAACGACGATGAAACCCAATCTCCACCGCACACAACAAAGCCCTCGAGAAGTTACACAACTTTGACGAAGGAACTATGGCCAAAATCCCAATGGATTTAGAGAAATCAAAGAGAGAAGATGGTTTCTAAAGAGAGAGGCTCTAGATATGGATCTTGGAGACTTTTAGAGAAAGAGAGAGGATTGCAAAAAGTGATATGAAATGTCACTTTCGCGAGCTGATAAAACGCGGTCCGCTCGAGCGTGGAAAGCCCCGCTCGAGCGTCAGACATAGACTCTCGCTCGAGCTTGAAACCCTACGCTCGAGCGTAAAATACGCTCTCCCAGTATTTTTTACAGACACAATCCTCGCTCGAGCGCCAGAATTCCCGTTCGAGCGTGGAGCGAAATTTATGAAGCCCGCTCGAGCGCAATAATTCCCGCTCGAGTGGAAGAGCCAAATTCTAGGCAACAAAGACTTGGAAAAACAAGCAACCAACATGTTCCAAACACACAACCACAACCCAATAACCAACATTAAGGGGAAGACAAGGGAAGCAAGACATGAACCACCATCCAAACCATACAAACCCGAGTCCGGAACACCACAAGAGACGGGTCAAAACCAGGGTCGCTATATTTTTCATGGATCATAACAACTAGTACGTAACAGAATCATCAAATCTCCACCCCAAAATTGTGCATTTAGAGTTTTAAAGCTTCAAATATTACCTTGATTTACTATTACATTTCAGGGATCGTGTATTTGAAGCAACACATCTTAAATCAACTTAACGAAGGGAAATCAAGTGTGAATTAATACATAGCCACAAAGATTGGAGGGACCAAATGCTTCAAACTATCAAGCATCACCACATATCTATATATGCATGTGTGTTTGTGTATTTTCGGCACACAAATATGAAGCATGAAATGAAGTGAAGAATTGAGTAGTATCGCTATTTCTTGATAACAGATTTTCCGCTCAAGAGACGAAGTTCACTTTTGCAGAGAAAGATGTGGAAGATACGGGGCCGACCTTGAGATTTGTGAGGCCTAAGGCGAATAATGAAAATGGGGTCCCTCTGATAACAAAGAAATTATAAAAAAAACAATTGGGCAAACAAATTAGGAAAAAATTATTCAATTAAAACTGAAAAAGATCTAGGTAAAAAAATTAGGAAAAAATTATTTAGTCCACTAAAATCTAATAGATAAAGAAGGTAAAAAAAAAAATTAGGGCAAATTTATTATTCCACTAACTGATAAAGAAAGAATGTAATAAAAAAAAATTAGGGCAACTTTATTTAATAAAATCTAATAGTGAGATAGAGGACTTACTATGAGAGAGAGAGAGTGTGTGTGTGTGAGAGAGAGAGAGAGAGAGTCGCCGGAGGAGTGTGTGTGAGAGAGAGACAGTGAGTCGCTCAGTGTTGTGCTCTCTGCGTCTGTCTACCCTGCTTTATGCTTGCTTGGTACATGCTTCCTTCCTTCTTCATCACTTCGTGTTCGTGAGAGAAAAAGAGAGAGAGAGAGAGAGAGAGAGAGAGAGAGATTGAAAGCACTGAGCAATGTATATTGTATATTGTTCTTCTTGGGTTGGGCCCAAACATTTTTTTTTTTTTTTGTATATATATTTTCATTTTAATAAATATGGCCCAAACCACATTTATAAATAAATATGGGCTAAACCATACATGGGCCCAATAAAATATTTTGGGGCCTTTAAATTGATCTTAAAAGAAAAAAGAAAAATATTAAGCCTATAACATTTTACTAAATTTGAGGGCCCTATTTTTGAGCTAAAATTTTGGGGCCTAAGGCATAGGCCTTACTGGCCTTAGGCCAGGGCTGGCCCTGGGAAGATGGAGTTACCCTATACAATTTGCAGAGAATACTTCTGAAGCTACATGTTCAAAGACGGAAAAAGAGAGAGCTAGGGTTTGAAATTGTGATGATACATCGCCTCCGCTGCTTTACTGCCATCAGTATTCGAGGCGACGATAGACTTGAATCCTTGTTATCATCATCATTGTCCGAATCACCGCGGAGATTGGCAACCAGATTGGTGGAGGTTTGACTTCACTTCTTGAGGAATTTTTCGCGCTGGGAGCGGGACTTCGTAACGTTGCCATTGATGCGGCCTTGAAGGTAGAAAAATCACAATTGAGCTCGACTGGTTGAGATCATAGAGAGAAAATCTCAGGTCTGAGATCTAAGATCATGTACTAGCAGCGGTGGAGAGGTTGCTTCGGCAGCGATGGCAATGGTAAGAAAGGAGAAGACAGAAATCATTGTGATCAGAAAACCAGAGAGAGAGAGAGTCAGATTGCGAAAACAGTTTTGGTTTGGGAATAAACAAATAGATATGCAATATATATATATATGAAAAATGCTTTGGAGCTCTAATTCTTGAGCTCTAAAGCCAGCTCTAATGAGTTGGTAGTGGATCTCATCCTACTGTGATGTGATGTTTTGGTCTTAGTTTTTTTTTATTTTTATTTTTATTTTTTTTTCTCCTTGCCATTCATTAGTGCTTCATTATAGCACCAAAATTAGTGCTTTGAATCATTGCGGATATATATATATATATATATATATAATATATATATATATATATATATGTGGCTATTTTGGCCATTTACCTAACTTGTCCTTATGGACAAACTAGTTTAGCACTTGCACATTTGACCAAACAAAATCTATTATCCAAGATAGGCACCCTAGAGGAGGGTGAATTGGGTTATTAAAATTTCACAATATTAAAATTAAACAATATTCAGAATTTTAATAAATAAAAAAAAGAATATAATTATCAATATAAAAGTAAGAGGCATAGGGAGAGAAAATCAAAACAGTGCGATTTATAGTGGTTCAGCACCACAGGCCTACGTCCACTCCCCAACGAACCTCCTTGAGAATTTCTTTACTATCAGTTGAATAGATACACCACCAAGCTTGTGGATTGGCATAGGACTTACTCTTATCTATTGAGCCTCACTCAACAATAAATGCCTTACCCTTACAAAATCTCTCAGAAAAATAAGAAATAAGAATAAGTGGTACTTAAACCCTCTTTTACAATAATTCTCTCACAAAGAGTGGATAAGAAAGTGTAAGAACAAAGGCTAGACTTAGATCTAAAAGTGAAAGAGTAGAATACAATATACTCAAAATTTTGCAGTTCACAGAAAATTTTCTCTTCAAGTTCTTGATTTTTCTCTACACACAACACTTCTATTTATACACAAAAATATACACGTTAGACGCTCCTTGCTGACGTCATGGCTTACATAAGCACGCTCCTGATGTTATAGCTTACATAAGCACGCTCCTGATGTTATGGCTTACATAAGTACGCTCTTGATGTCATGGCTTACATAAGCACGCTCCTTAATTTTAAATAGTCAGCAAATGTTAATAATTAAAAAGATAAAAATAAGACTAATTTTTTCTTTTCCTTTTTTGTTTTTTTCAAACATGGAGCCACCGTTTTTTTAGACAATTTAATACAAAGTTCACAACTTTCAAACAAACAAATGATTTGCTCCATCTTGTTTATAACATATATATATAACTCCATCTTTTTCTTCTTGTTTGATTATAATATGATATAATCAATGTAATGTAGTGTGATATGATATAATCAATGTAGTGTAAAAAGTTTAATAGCGCACGTGACGTAGTCTATTTTATTATATGCATTATATATATAATGTTCTAATAAAATATTTGCATACAAAAAAATCTCTTTAATAATATTTATGATGGATCTGAAAATATATGCCCTCTTTAAAATATTGTATATGTTGTAGAGATTTTAAACTAAATATATCTTACCACTATATTTGGATATATCACTTTTTTCAAAAGAAGACAACTCATTAATATCACATTTGACAAGATAATACAACCAATCAATCATTTTTGTCAAAATAATATAATTAATCAATTTTAATTTTGTCAAAAAGTGAATAGTGATCAACCTAAATTTTCAAAAAGTGAATAGTAGAGTTTTCAAAAATATTTTTATTTAAATCATATTTAACAAATATATATATTTTAAACAGATAATATTTTGTGTCAAATAATATTTTAGACATCATTTTGCAAATAATATTTTAGACATCATCAAAATTAAATAATATGATTAACAATCTCCCCCTTTTTGATGATGGCAATATTTGTATGGAGTTGACACAAAATAAAATTAACAAAATATTTGATAACCTTGCAACATATAATTTTTAAAAACAAAATCATATTTTTTCTCCCCTTTTGACATCATCAAAATAAAAAATGAAGAGATGAAACAAACATATTTGATAAAATAATCTAAGCGGCCAAAAATAAAATAATGGGCCTTCGGTCTTGTTGGAATTATTGTTGGGATTTTGGAGCATCTCGAGCGCAGAGAATGTTGACTAACAAAAAATTTAAGCAGATATGCATCGAGTAATGAATCGATGGAGTGTATAAAAAGTGACAGAGATCATAAGCAAAGATACGAAATCATCAAGTGTTGGAGAGAAAATTTTGTTTTAGCTTCTTGTGTAATCATGTCATTCCTTACCTTAGCCATCAATGGTTCAGACCTGCATGAGGTGCCTGTAATGCAGGCAAATGAGAGAGTACCAGTGGTGCAGGCACATGCTATGCCTGTAAATGAGGGTCCTAGTGTTATTGGTAATCAAAATGATATCGATGCTATTAATAACACTATGGCTCTTAGTACACAGCAATGACTACAGTGTCTAATATGGCGCAACGATTACAAGCAAGAGTACAAGAAAATTAGCAATGGAGAGATGAGGTGTGCTTGTTAAAACAACAAGTAGTTAATATGTGTAAGGAGAAGAAGGAGCTAAAAAGGAAAAATGCACAGTTGGAGAATGCAGTGCATATTATGCAACGGTGATAATGCCAAGACCACAGACATCGAAATAGAAAATAGAGAGAAACATGTAAAAGAGGCTCATGAAAAATTGTTGAGAGAAGTGAAAAGAAAAAATCTATGAAGCCTTCTGAAAATTTACATGTAATCGAGTAATATTTTTTTTTCTGAAATAAAATTGCGAGCATTTCTTCCTTATTTATTTATTATTTATTTATTTTTATTATTATTATTTTTAATTCTGTCTTTGCACAAAAAAAAAAAAAATTTGTTTGTTGGTGCAGATAAGGAGTATGACAGATAAGGAGTAAAAAAAAATATGTATATATACTCCCCCTAAAATTATGCACCGAATATACACATGCCCTTATATATATATATATATATTTTATAATAATTGTTAATCTCAAAATATATGAGTCTACCCCTGAATTAATACACTAAAAATTACATAAATTTGAATAAACAAATTACCAATCTATAATACCAAGGGCCATTAAGATCCGGCCATAAACAACTACACCAAGTGCACCAGCATAAAAGGAGAAAATAAAAATAAAAACAATTTCTTCAGACAAGGTAGAAGAAACCATTATTAAATCCAAGAGAATTTGGAGCACATACAACAAGTAAAAAAATATAACATAGTGCAACAAGAATTTTAACATGTTGATCGGTGATGACCTTGATGATCGGAAGAAATGGAGAAGATTGGGTAGATCAGTGACGAATTTGTGTAGATCGGCAATGGATCTTGATGGATCAGTCACGGATCTTGATGGATTGGTGATGGAACTTGATGAATCGGTAAAGATGGTGATGCAGATTTCGGGTAGAGAAGTAATGGAGTTTAGAAGATTGGTGAGGGATTTGGGTGGATGGTGATAGTGATGAAAGTGATGGATGATTTTGTGGATGGTGGATGGTGGAGCTGGTTGTAGGCTATTGGTGAGGGTGGAGATGGAATCGGCTGAGGGTATGAGGAAGAAGGGGAGAGCGAGAGAGCAAGAGAAAGAGAAAAAGAGAGAGTAAAGGAGAGAACGAGTGAGAGACAGAGACGGAGCAGGTGAGAGAGAGAAAATATATGTATATAATTTTATTATTATTATTTTTATTTATAATTATTATTAGAAAATTTTATTTAATTATTTATTATTATTAAATTATTATTATTTTTATTTATAATTTTTTTTTTTAATATAAACACTATATTGGAGTATTCATCATACCAAGTTCAGTTCTAATATAACAAAATGTTCTTCATTTAGAGGCTTGGTAAAAATGTCAGCTAATTGATGATTTGTAGGCACAAATTCGAGTTCAATGTCACCTTTGAGTACATGATCTCTTAGAAAATGATGCCTTATTTCAATGTGTTTAGTGCGCGAGTGCTGAATAGGATTTTTTGAAAGGTTAATGACACTTGGTTGTCACATTTTATAGGACTATGATCATAGTGAAGTCCAAAATCTTGAAGTTGTTGTTTCATCCAAAGCAATTGTGCACAACACCCAGCAGCTGCAATGTATTCTGTTTTAGCAGTTGACAAAGCCACTGAGTTTTGTTTTTTGCAAAACCAAGAAGTGAGTGAGTGTCCAAGAAAATGACAAGTGCCACTAGTGCTTTTTCGGTCAAGTCTACATCCCGCAAAGTCGGTATCTGAGTAACCAAAAAGTTCAAAGTGGTTCCCTTAGAATATCATAATCCCAAATTTGGAGTGCCGACAAGATATCTGAAAATGCGTTTGATTGCGGTGATGTGTGACTCTTTCGGTGCGGATTGAAAACGTGCACACATACAAATACTAAACATTATGTCGGGCCTACTTGCAGTAAGATAGAGTAAAGAACCAATCATACCTCGATATTTCTTTTCATCTGCAGGTTTACCTTGCTCATCTTTGTCGAGTTTTATCGATGTGCTCATTGGAGTTGCTGCAGGCTTTGATGATTCCATTTCAAACCTTTTGAGTAGACCTTTGATATATTTCGTTTGATTTAAATGGATTCCATCATTAGTTTGTTTAATTTGTAGACCAAGGAAGTAATTTAATTCCCCCATCATATTCATTTCAAACTCACCCTGCATGTCTTTAGCAAACTCTTTGCACAAATTTTCATTAGTAGCACCAAAAATGATATCATCAACATAAATTTGAACAATTAGCATATCTTCTTTTTTGATTTTTATAAAAGGTGTTGTATCAATTTTTCCTCTACAAAAACCTTTGTCAAGTAGAAAATTACTCAATCTTTCAAACCATGCTCTAGGAGCTTGTTTCAAGCCATATAAAGCTTTTGAAAGTTGAAAACATGATCGCGGGTATTTATGATTTTCAAAACCGGGAGGTTGTTCAACATAGACTTCCTCCGAAATGTGCCCATTTAAAAAAGCACTTTTAACATCCATTTGATATAATTTAAAATCTTTAAAACACGCAAAAGTAAGTAACATTCTAATAGCTTCAAGTCTAGCAACTGGTGCAAAAGTTTCATCAAAATCAATTCCCTCTTCTTGATTATAGCCTTAAGCTACTAATCTAGCTTTATTTCTAGTAACAACTCCAGATTCGTCCATTTTATTTCGAAAAACCCATTTTGTACCAATAACGGGATGATCCTTAGGTCGAGGGGTCAAAAACCAAACTTTATTTCTTTCAAATTGATTTAATTCTTCTTGCATTGCTAAAATCCAGTTTTCATCATTTTCAACTTCTAAAAATGATTTTGGTTCAATTTGTGAAACAAATGCTAAGTTACCACAAATATTTCTAACAGAGGAACGAGTTTTTATACCTTCCGCCGCATCACCTATGATGAGGTCTTTGGGGTGGCCATGAGCATACTTTCATTCTTTTGGTAGATTTGAGTCACTTTCTGGAAGAGCATATATTTCTTGAAGTTTCTCCATTGTCATTTCTTCTTCATGTTTGTGTAATGGATTTTTTCATTTTTCTTTTTGTAAATGCTCTCCATACTTGGTTGATTTTCTACAATATCATTACTTACAAGATTCTTGGAAATAATGTCATTAGATTCATCAAAAACAACATGCACAGATTCTTCAATAAGTAGAGTTCTTTTATTAAATACTCTATAAGCTTTACTGGACATAGAATAACCAAGAAATATAGCTTTATCCGATTTAGCATCAAATTTTCCTAAGTTATCTTTATTGTTATTTAATACAAAGCATTTACAACCAAAGCATGCAAGTGACTAATATTAGGTTTTCTACTTTCCAAAGTTCATAAGGGGTTTTCTTAAGAATAGGTCTAATCATGGCACGGTTTATAACATAGCATGCAGTGTTAACAGCTTCCGCCCAAAAATATTTAGGCAAATTATTTTCACAAAGCATAGTACGAGCCATTTCTTCAAGAGTTCTATTTTTTCTTTCAACCACACCGTTTTGTTGAGGAGTCCTAGGGGCTGAGAAATTATGATCTATTCCTAAGTCATCACAAAACATAATAAAATCATCATTTTCAAATTCTCTACCATGGTCACTTCTAATACTACAAATATTAAGATTTTTCTCATTTTGAATTCTTTTACAAAGTTTTGAGAAATTATAAAAAAAGCTTCATTTTTGTGTGCTAAAAATAATACCCATGTATATCTAGTATAATCATGAACACAAACAAGGGCATAAGATTTTCCTCCTAAACTTAATGTTCTAGATGGTCCGAATAGATCAATATGCAAGAATTGAAGCGGTCTAGTAGTTAAAACGATATTTTTTGATTTAAAAGAAATTATAGTTTGTTTTCCAAATTGACATGCATCACAAAGTTTATCTTTTTCAAAAACAATTTTTAGTAAACCAATGACTAACTCATTTTTTGAAAGCTTGGAAATTAAATCAAAATGTGCATGTCCTAATCTTCTATGCCAAAGCCAACCATTATCATTTATAGCAGATAAACATTTAATATTAGAATGAGAAGACAAATCATGCAAATCAAAGACATATACTGTAACAGCCCTCACTTCATTTTAGTCATGCTCACATGCTTTGTATGATTTTTGCCTTGATTAAGCTTGCATTGTAAATCTTGTCTTGTTCTGCTTAAGTGTTGTGCATGCTTTGTTCCTTGCTTGGTGTAAGTTTTAGCCGAGGTCATCTTAAGCCTAGGTCGCTCCTTTGATACTCTTACAACTAGAACCATCCTGGAATCTCTTTGGTTGACCTCCACTCGCACCCTGACATATTGGCCGAGATGTCATTATCTAGGCCGAGGTGTTCATCACCAAGGCCGAGATGTGTATTATCTAGGCCGAGATGTTATCCTTGAACCCAAGTGATCTTGTTCCTGGACTGGTATGACCTAGACCGAGGTGTGGCACATCTAGGCTGAGGTGTGGCACAGCTTGGCCGAGTGTTGTCCTTCCTAGCCGAGATCATTGTCTGCCGGAGTGCCTTACCATCTAGCTTGTTGAACACACTTTGTCATAGTCTTGTCTTTTCAGTCAGTCACCTTTTTTAGTAGAGCCAACCAACCGTCGCCACGTGCCCCTGCAGAGGGTTAAATCAGTGACTGTCGGGAAAACATATCATTTTTTGTATCAAATCTTGTCTTTAGAGAGAGAGGCTCTAGGAAGAAGAAGGAGAAGCTTTGAGTGAGGAAGTAGACTTCCAAGCTTGATCATTGGAGTTTCAAACCGTTAGATTCGAGTTTTGAGGTTAGAATCTTAATCTACTCTTGTTGTTCTTATTGATCATCTAGTTGCATTGCATGATCGAACCTGTTCTGCATGTCATGCATCGATTTAAAGTTGGTTTTAGAAAGAGAAGATAGTATTCATGTGTTCTTGAAGAAAAGTCTTATTTTGATCCGAAAGTTTGTATCGAGAACCATGTTTTTGTGTTTGTTTTCATAAGATCTTCAAGTATGGGTACCCAGGTCCATGTTTTCGAACTCATAGCATGAAATCTCAGATTTTGAAATAACAAGCTATGATTTAGCATTCATGTCCTTCATGTTCTTCATGTTCATCAAAAAGGAAACCCAGATTTTCCTGACTTTGCTTTTGAATGTAGCCATCGGGACCACACCTCGGCAAGGAAGTGTGGGACCTCGGCCAAGACCTGGTTGGTGCCCAGCATGTTTTTCCCGAGATGAGAAATAGTGTTTTGTTCTGGTTCGACTTAGTTTTGAAGGAATGCCGAGATCATTTGCATCCATGTAAAGCTTGTTTGAAAGTGCATTCAATAGACTTTGCCATATGTTTGTAGGACTTGGACTTGCCTTGACCCCGACGTTTGAAGAACTAGGTGAGTGGTATTTTTAATAAAGCTAAGGTATAAAGTTTTGTTAAAACTTAACTTTGCTTTGCTTGTTTTGGAAAAGTATTTGTTAAGCATGAATGACTATCCTTATTTTGTGTATCAAGTATTGGCTTGGGTTTTGATAACCAACCTTTGAAAGTCCATATGTGCTAGGGGACTATAAGCATTTGTAGCACAACCTTTGAAAGTCCGTACGTGCTAGGGGACTATAAGCATTTGTAGCACAACCTTTGAAAGTCCGTATGTGCTAGGGGACTATAAGCATTTGTAGCACAACCTTTGTTAATGTCATCCCGTGAAACTTGAAAGCCTTGAAAGATTTGCTAGGTGAACTTGTTTCATTCCATGTTTTGTTACAAGCTATGACTACGTATTGCTTCATTAAAGATCTCGGATATCATGCATGCAAACCCTTTATTACTTGTATCATTCACTGAGTATCCAAGCTCACCCTCTCTATATATATGTAGGTGATGAGCAGGACGGCGGCGACGCCTAGATGTGCCTTGCAACTTGTTTTGGATTCGCATTTTATAGCATCTTGAAGATCATGCTTCTTAGCTTGCATTTCATTGTGTTTTGTATATGATGCCTTGAGAAGCCTTTTGGTCAAGATGTATTTTTGTACTCTGTTTTGTTTGTATACAAGTTGTAAAGCCATGTAAAGATGTATGCCATTCCAGGTGACTTATGCACAGCTCCTATGGACTAATTAGATTTGTATTTTGCTTCCGCACTTGTGAGCCCCATGTATTTATACTCTGATTGTGTGTGAATTTTGTAAGTTGGCCTTCGGTAATCTCGGATTACTGGCCATCACGGCACCATTCTACTAGGGGCGGAATGGGGTCGTGACATCTACATTCTCATATCTGTAACCTACAAATAAAGTTTTGTTTTCAAGAGTATTTTCAATAGTGCAATGAGTTTTCTAAAAAATAATTCTATAACCTTTATCACATAATTGACTAATGCTAAGCAAGTTATGTTTTAAACCTTCAACAAATAAAACATTTTCAATAATAGGAGAGGGATTTTTACCAATATTTCCTACACCAATGATTTTACCCTTACTATTGTCGCCAAAAGTCACATATCCGCCATCCTTTGGTTGAAGTGTGGCGAACATACTTTATTTCCAGTCATGTGCCTTGAACATGCACTGTCGAGATACCATCTATCGTTACTGGATTTTGTCTTGAAACATACCTACAAAAATTTGATTTTTCTATTGGTACCCATTTTTTCTTGGGTCCATAAAAGTTAGAATTTGATACTCTTGAAATGTCTTTAAGGACCCACATCTTTTTTATTTTAGCAAAAGGATTTCTTTTAACAGGACATGAAGGTGAAATATGACCTTTTGTACCACAAAAATGACATGTGAGATGAGAGTGATTAGAAGATGCATACACAAAACCATTTTTGACAGTTTTTACTTTTGAAAAAGGTTTATATCCAATTCCGGCTCTACCAAAAGTACGATTTTGATTTTTAAGAATTTTATCTAAAGTTTCTCTACATTGAGTGAATTTTGAAAGAGTATTTTTCAAGTCTTCAATATTTTCTTTCAAAATAATTTGCTCCCTTTTTAAAAACTCGTTTTCTTTTTGCAATACAACTAAATGTTTTTCAGAAATTGAAAACTCTTTTCGAGTTAAAATCTCATTTTCCTTTTTTATTTTCATGGCTTCATTTTCTAAAACATTTATCTTGGAAGTCAATGATTCATTTTCTTTTGATAAACTTGAAATTACTTTCTTTTGACAATTACTTTTCAAACTAAGTTTCTTAAATTCAGCATGTAATTCATCAAAAGCTAATTGTAATTCATCAAATGTAAAGGATTCGTCATTTACCTCATTTTCGTTTTTAAGTGCCATTAAGCATAGGTTAGCAACCTCATTTTTGCAAACTTCGGTTTCTGTGTCGCTTTCATCACTATCTTCTCCCCATGCTGCAATCATAGCTTTCTTCTTGTCCTTCTTGAATTTTTTCTTAAGTTCTGACATTCTGATTTGTAGTGTCCAGGTTTGTTGCATTCGTAGCAGGTTACTTCAGATTTTTTGTGATTTTCTCCTCTTTGAAAATCCTTGTTGTTGAAGTCTTTTCTAAAAAAATTTCGTACGCCTTGTTTCTTTCTCACAAACCTTTGGAACTTTCTAGTGATGAATGTCATTTCCTCATCCTCATCTGAATCATCTTCCTTATCCTCTTGATGTTTCGAGGTGGATTTGAAGGCTATTCATTTCTTCTTGTTGTTATCCTCCTCTTTCTTTCCTTTTTGCATTATGAGCTCATGAGTTAAGAGAGATCCCATTAACTCATCTAGACTTAGCTTTGATAAATCCTTGGCTTCGGTAATGGCAATGACTTTTGTTTCCCAACTTTTTGGTAATGACCTAAGCACTTTTCTTACAATTTCAGCATTAGTATATATTTTTCCAAGAGAAGTTAAACCATTATTAGTAAAGCGAGTAAACATTTGAGGCATAGTCTCATCAAGCTTCATTTTAAAGAGTTTATAATTATGGACTAGCAAACTGACTCTAGATTCTTTAACTTGTTCGGTTCCCTCATGAGTCACTATAAGCTTGTCCCAAATTTCTTTTGCGGTTTTACATGTGGAAATTCTGTTAAACTCGTTGGCATCTAAGGTGCAGTACAACATGTTTGTAGCTTTGACATTAATTTGGGCCATTCTAGTATCTGATTCATCCCACTCATCTTCAGGTTTTGGTACCCTAAGTCCATCTACGGCTTTGGTAGGAATTTTTGGACCATTGCAAATAATTTTCCAACATTCATAATCATTAGATTGAACATGTATGGTCATCCTAGTTTTCCAATAGCTAAAATTTGTGCCACTAAATAGTGGTGGCCTATTGGATGCTTGTCCCTCGGGTAAAGAATAACTAGGGGTTGCCATGATCTACTCTAAGATGGTTAAGTCACACAAACTAGAGTTTAGGCTCTGATACCAATTGTTATCCCAGATAGGCAACCCAGGAGGGGGGTGAATTGGGCTATTAAAAATTTCACAATATTAAAATTAACACAATATTCAGAATTTTAATAAATAAAAAAAATAGAATAATAATTATCAATATAAAAGTAAGAGAGATAGGGAGAGAAAATCAAACAGTGCGATTTATAGTGGTTCAGCACCCCAGGCCTACGTCCACTCCCCAAGGAACCTCCTTGAGAATTTCTTTACTATCAATTGAATAAATACACCACCAAGCTTGTGGATTTGACACATGACTTACTCTTATCTATTGAGCCTCACTCAACAATAAATGCCTTACCCTTACAAAATCTCTCAGAAAAATAAGAAATAAGAATAAGTGGTACTTAAACTCTCTTTTACAATAATTCTCTCACAAAGAGTGGATATAAAAGTGTAAGAACAAAGGCTAGACTTAGATCTGAAAGTGAAAAAGTAGAATACAATATACTCAGAATTTTGGAGCTCACAGAAAATTTTCTCTTCAAGTTCTTGATTTTTCTCTACACACAAACTTTTATTTATACACAAAAATATACCCGTTGGACGCTCCTTGCTAACGTCATGGCTTACATAAGCACGCTCCTGATGTCATGGCTTACATAAGTACGCTCTTCATGTCATGGCTTACATAAGCACGCTCCCTGATTTTAAATAGTCAGCAAATGTTAATAATTAAAAAGATAAAAGTAAGACTAATTTTTTCTTTTCCTTTTTTGTTTTTCTCAAACATGGAGCCACCGTTTTTTTAGACAATTTAATACAAAGTTCATATAGCGATCCCAGTTTTCCTTTTCTGTATTTGTTGTACTCTGGACTTTGGTTCCGTGGAGTTGGTAGTTGTATATCTTGTTGTCATTCTTTAATTCCCTATGTTTGAATTTTTGGATGTGTTGGGCGTGTTTCGAACAGGTAGGTTGAGTTTTGGCCTCGAGTATTGTTGCCCAGAGTTTTGGTGTTACGCTCGAGCGGGTCATTCTGCGCTCGAGCGGAGTTTTCTTTTTGGTTGTACGCTCGAGCGGGTATTATTGCGCTCAAGCGGAGTTTACACACTCCCAGTATTTCGTGCCTCTGCAAAACTTCTGCAGGTGTGTTTTTTACGCTCAAGCGAGTTTTCTTACGCTTGAGCGGGTTGCGCTCGAGCGTACCTTTTGGCGCTTGAGCGGGTAGTGTTTTGTCTGTGAAAGTTCTGGGAGGGGGGAATCTACGCTCGAGCGGACTGGTTTTCGCGCTCGAGCAAATGTGCTTTATCTCTGTGTCTTGGCGCTCGAGCGGGCCTTCTTGCGCTCGAGCGGACCATGTTTCTTGTTCTTGACGCTCGAGCGTTGTGTTTTCCGCTCGAGCGGACCTGTCGTATATCAGATAGCAGTTAGGCATTTTTGAATCACTTTTTGCATTCTCTCTCTCTCTCTCTCTCTTACTTTCTAAAAAGATATTTTGAGAGCTTCTCTCTCTAGAAACTCCCTTCTCTCTAGGGTTTGATCTAGTTAGAGTGTTCTCCTTTCTTTCGGCCTTTGTAAAAGTTGTGTTGATCATCGAGGGCGTCGTTTTGATCCGAAAAGTTTGGAGTTTGGAGCATTTTGGTTTTGGTCTCTTCTCCGTTTGAGCTCAAACTTCGAGGTAGGGATACCCTACTCCTCTTTATGAGCTTTGTCTTTAAATTTTAGCCTTTTGATATGTTGGGGGTTGTTGTGTAATTATGAGAAAGTTTGGGTCTTTTGTGTAATTTTACAAAAGATGGGGTTTTGTTTATATAAACCTATATGCATGTTTGGCATAGAGAAATGAGATCAATATTGGATTATTAGTGAAAATGGAACTTTAGGGTTGTGATGTTAATCATGGGAAATGCCCTAATTACATTGATAAATTAATTGGTATAATTAATTTGAAGAAAAGAGGAATTGAATTGAGAATGTTGGAATTGGATGTGTTTGGGATTAAAGGGTGTAGTTAGATTCATTCATCACTCACCTAGTTGAAATGTTGATTATATATCCATTTGGTGCATTTATTTTCGGTATAGAAATAACTGCTTTGGGCTATCGGTGGAGGATAGTCTTGATTGTTGTAGACAATGCATGATGATTAGGCAAACTGAAACTAATCAATTGAGTATGCTATCGAATATAGCAATTGGAATAATACATTAACTTTATGTGTTGATTGATTGTATATGATCTATGTTTATATACATGTGTTGTGTGGGAGGAGATAGGGGATGTACTCCACGGTTTAGGGGAAGATAGGGGATGGACCTCTAAACCGGATTTTGTGTGACATTGATACAACACTACAATGTGTATCAAGTGTTGATTATGGAAGTGTTCGAATTGATTTGATATAGCACTAAAATGTATATCGTTACCAATTGTGAAGTATAGAAGTGATTCTATGTTATGTTGATACAGCACCGAAATGTGTATCTTTCGTAAAGTGTGGAAATGGTTTATGTGTTATCGATACAGCATTAAAATGTGTATCCATCATGAATTTTGAAAGTGTTTTAAAGATGAGTCTTAATCTCATTAAGTTATTTGGCTAGGTGTTGAGCCTTGTTTTCAAACTCAAAGTTGAAAAGAAATGGGAAATGAAATGTAACATGGACTTAATGTCATGAAACCGGAATGTGATATATGTGGATGTATCTGTGTTGACCATCTATCAATTGCTAATCTTTTAGTCATTGTTCATAGCTGGTTTAGTGTATTTCTACTGGGCTGTGGCTGACCCTTTATGGGACATCATTTTCAGGTACAGGTAGCATGCCCCTCCAAGGACATAGCTTAGGAGGCTAGAGGCAGACAGACTTTTGTCGTTTTGTTATCTTTTGGATGTATTACATGTAAATTCAAGCCTAGGGCTTAATGTGTGTTTGAGTTAGTACTCTCTTTTTTGTAACAAAGTGTTAACTTGGAATGCTGTAAGCCCGTAGGGCATTTGCTTTTGTTGTTAACATGTAATACTCATTGTAATGAACTACTTTGATGAATAGAAGAATATTTATCTTTTATATCAATGCATGTCTAAATTGATGGATTTTAATGTTATTATTTTGAGGGCGTTACAGTTCACAACTTTCAAACAAACAAATGATTTGCTCCATCTTGTTTATAACATATATATATAACTCCATCTTTTTCTTCTTGTTTGATTATAACATGATATAATCAATGTAATGTAGTGTGATATGATATAATCAATGTAGTGTAAAAAGTTTAATAGCGCACGTGATGTAGTCTATTTATATTATATGCATTATATATATAATGTTCTAATAAAATATTTGCATATAGAAAAATCTCTTTAATAATATTTATGATGGATCTGAAAATATATGCCCTCTTTAAAATATTGTATATGTTGTAGAGATTTTAAACTAAATATATCCTACCACTACATTTGGATATATCACTTTTGTCAAAAGAAGACAACTCATTAATATCACATTTGACAAGATAATACAACCAATCAATCATTTTTGTCAAAATAATATAATTAATCAATTTTAATTTTGTCAAAAAGTGAATAGTGATCAGCCTAAATTTTCAAAAAGTGAATAGTAGAGTTTTCAAAAATATTTTTATTTAAATCATATTTAACAAATATATATATATATTTTAAACAGATAATATTTTGTGTCAAATAATATTTTAGACATCATTTTGTAAATAATATTTTAGACATCAACAAAATTAAATAATATGATTAACAAATTCAAAATTAGATTTTTGGCCAAGGAGTTCCAAAAGAAAAAAAAATTAGTGAAACATCCCTCTCTAACTTTGTGTAGTAGGGGAGGTCCAAGATGTTATTTTTATTAGTTAAGATCCCTCAACATTTTCACATAGAAAATTCGACTCGAAGAAATTTTGCTCGACTCAAGAAAAATTTTGATATTTCTCTGGTATGATCACAGAGAAATTTCTTTGTGAAAATTGAAATTGCTCTATGTCGGGGCGAAATTTCTCTGAGTTGAACAAAAGTTATCTAAATCAAATTTTCTTTGTAGAAATGTTGCAAGACCTTAACTACTATAAAAATATTATATATCATTTATCTTATAAAATCTTAATATCATAGACCTTAAAAAAAAATTCCCAAAAAATTATGGCCATATAAGTATTTTTATCGATAAATCCCATTTACATGTGTTCTAACCCAAGAAGTCCTTGAAGAAATTTTTTAACCCACTTAGTCCCATGTGTTCATACTTTTATTCCATAAATTATTTTTTCTTGATTTACACTATTTTCTTAAACTCTTATGCCCTTATATTTAATATTGAAATTTAATGTTAGGGGGAGGAGAGAGAAGGGAGAGAACCAAGGCATAGGAAATTTAGTAGACAAATTAAATAACATTGATGTTATTATTTTATATTATTATATAATGTGAATATATTTTTAATTAACAACACATTAAAAATAATATTAACGTTCTCTCTCATCTGATGTGAACGTTCACAATACCTTTCTGAAAAATTCGCTCTCATCTGATGTAGTGATGTGAACGTTCACAACATGTGAACCTTCTTATTTTTAATTGACAACGCATTAAAAATAACATGAACATTATCTCTCATCTGATGTGAACGTTCACAACGCCTTTTCGAAAAATTCTCTCTCATCTAATGTAGTGATGTAAACGTTCACGACATGTTATATTTTTAATTGACAACACATTTTTATTCACAACATGTAGTGATGTGAACGTTCACAACATGTGAACATTCTCTCTCATCTAATGTAGTGATGTGAACATTCACATTCGTATGTTNACAATGTTATATTCTAATTGGAGAGTGAGGGTGTATTTGTACTTGTTGCACTTGATTGCACCACTTCACTTGATGTTAGCTTGTTGCTAGTATGGTGGTGATATAAGCATATGTTAATTGGGGAATATAGTGGACTTGTATGAAAAGGGTTTATTGGGTAAATACTCGCATGTGATGTTTGCACTAGGATAGTTGTTTGTGTTTGTGGTATTCGTAGACTTGTTATGAGTACACGTTGATTCACATGAACACACTATCATAGCAGTGATCTCTCTATTATAATCCCTGGTGTACATCAGTGACAATTGCTAGTGTTGCAGAAAAGAATAAATGAGTAGCCTTGATTCTCACAAAAAAAAAAAAAAAAAAAAAATTCTTGACTTGTTTGGGTTCATAGCCTCTTTGACTTGAGTTATTAAGCCCGTAGGGGTGTCTCTACACCTAGTGCCCTAAAACCGTCTGGCTTGGGATTCATTGGTCCAATACTTGCTATATGGGTTAATTAGAAAGCTTAAGTAACCTAGACATTGCACAATTAAAGAAAAATAATAAAAATGACTTGTTTAGATCCGTAGCCTTGTCAGCTCGAATTATTAAGCTCGTAGAGGTGTCTTCACACCTAGTGTCCTAAAACCATTTGGTTTGGGTTACATGGGTTGATTAGAAAGCTTAATGGATTAGGACATTGCACAATCTAAAAAAAACTTTTTTTTTTTTTTTTTTTAGAATCATGGTTGCAAAAGTTAAGTTTTTTTTTCTGTATGTGTTGGGTGTCATGATGAGTTACACCGAGCTATTATAGTAGACAGTTAACTAGTTATGGGGACTGCACTTTACACCAAGCGCACAGATGATATGTTTACTAGAATTCACAAGTACATGGGTGTAGACACCCCATTTTTTACCGTCCTCAAAACTTGGACGTCATCGTTTGAGCACTCGATGATCATCCATGCTCGTGTTTGTTTTGAGTTCTCGGAGGTCTCGACTACGCGCCTTGCCTCAAGATCTCTCAAGTTGTCTGTTTTGTGCTTGGTCGTGGACCAAACACTTGTGTTTTTGCTTCTAAGGGAAGAGGGTGGCTTGTTGGCCATCCCTACACCCCACCGGCCAAGGCTTGAAGCCATCGGCCCATTTTTTCTTGCCATCGGCCAAGAGTGTTGGCCGATCGGCACTATATTTGGACGGCCGGCCATTATGTTGGTCGATCGGCCATTTTTGCTGGCCGAACCCTGTTCATCTGCTTTATGCAATTATTTTATGCCAGCTGGTGCAGCTGGCATCCACAATTCACCCCCTCCATACACGTGTATGAAGGGATTGGCCTCTTTGCTTAGCTTTTCTTGGAAGCTTTAGGAATTGAACCTCTATAAAGAGGGAGCTCCTCCTCCCTCCTAAAAGGTTCAGAAAATTTTTTCTTGAGAGGATAGAAATAGTATTGTATCTATACTTCCTTGTTTAGTCTTGTTTTGTACTCAAAAGTGTAGTATTGTCTTACTATTGTACACAAACACACACTAGAACACCATCCTCTTCGAGCTGAGGTCCCTTGAGGTTGATTTTAGTGTTCTTGGGTTGGTTTGAACTCAGAAAACCTGCTGGAGCTTTGTTCTTGAAGAAGTTCCACAAAGGTGAGCAAACTTGCTTTAGATACCCCTTTTTTGCTTAAGCTTTTAGCAATACTTGCATACTGTTTTAAGCTTCATGTCCAACTAAAAAAAGTTCTATTTTTGTATCCTAAATATGTTTGTTTAAGGTTACTTTTTGGTTGGGGGTCGGCTACCCCCTCTTAGGCCTTGTTTGGCCTCTTTTTGTGCCTTCCTCTTTGGGCTTTGGAACCCTTTTGTTTTGATCTTCTCACCACTGAAATCCAGAGGAGTTTTAGTGGTGGAGAAGTGGTTTTGAGGTCTTGTATAGGAGGGGGACACCCCTCTCTCCTTATGTCTCATATGTTTGTGTTGTTGGCTTATAAGAGTAGCATATTTACTTAGCTTGTCTTGGTTCTATTTCAGCACTTTTTAGTGACTTTTAGGACCTGCTTTACCTCTGTCTAAAGTTGGTTTGGTAGCCTCTTACTTGCATCATGCACTTGTAGTATAATCCTCTCTATTGCCTTAACATGCATCATGTGCTTGGACCTTCATTCTTGCATATTTTGGCTCAACTCAAAGGAGTTTTTAGTCATGTTTTACCATGCTCTAACTCTAATTTGTATTGCTTTGGTCATAAATGCCATGTTTTGCATAGCCTTAGTTCATCCTAGCTTGTTAAGCTTTGTGCATCAAGTCATTAGAATGCATTGCTGATACCATTTTCATGATTTGGCAACATTTGATATGTAATTTCAGTCCATATAGTATGCTCATGAACTTGCATTTGTCACCCCTTTAATGCTTCAAAGGGTTTGTGTTTTATGCCTCATGAATGTGTCATTGTGTATGCCACCATGCTTAGGTCATTAGGATGCCATCTAAGTGGGTTTTTGGGCTTATTTTATCATTCCATAACTCTGATTTCTATTGGTTAAGTCATGCCATGTTTGGTTTTAGTAGGTGTAGTGCAATCATCCTTTTTGGCCTTATATGCGTCATGTTTTTGTGCTCACCTTTCTAGCATGTTTTGGTCTCATTCCTTGCATGTTCTAACCTTGTTTTGGTCTGCCTTGGGACTGTTTTGGGTCACCTTGGTCCTTTGGGGCTTGGTTGATATGGCCATGGTTTAAGTACCTTGGCTAGCTTTGAGCTTTAAGTCCATTAGCATGCTATGCTTGTCTTGTTTAGTTGATTTGGCATCATTTCTCATGTGATTTCAGAGCTTATCGCATTGCCACATTCTCATGTTTACCATGCCTTGCTCATGTTTGAGGATTGTGCATTGTTGCATAGTTTATGGATCAATGTGTGAACATGTGTGTTTTACCATTTCGGTGCCTTAATTCATCACTTTGGCTACCGTTTTGGACGTGGCTGAGGCCTTCCCACTATGGTCTAAGTCCATCTTTGTATATAGCCTCATGCTTAACATGGCACATCTTGTTGCATACTTGCTAGTTTACCTTTTGTCACATGCTTGTGTAGGTTGCTTTGCATTTGGCATCCTCGCTACTTTAGCCTTTGTGTGCATGCTTGAGCCATGTTGCACTTGGCATATTCATGTTACATTGCGTTACTTTGAGTTGGCATGCTCATGTTGCATTGTTTGCCTGCATTGCACTATATTTGGCATACTTGCATGCATTGCATTGTGTTTGGTTTGGGGTGTCAAACCAAACACGAGGAGCGAGGGATGTTTCGCACTCAAAGTGACGAAACGTGCCTCAATCCTTAGTCGCCGACGCTTTTGATCCAACATGATAGAGTGTGAGGCCTTCATGTGTTTTGTTGCATTCATTTCACATTGATTTGCACACTTGGCACCTTTGGCCATCATGCATTGAAATGTGTGATTGGTGGTCCGAGGGTCGAGAGCCATACTCCCTTGAGTTTATGACATGATAGGGAGGGTGGTTGTGCACACATTGCCTTGAAAATGCATTGTCATGCTCTGTTTGTCCTCTGCTGCAGCAAAACAGCATTCTGCAAGAATAGATGGCCGGTCGGCCATCTGAAGTGCCGGTCGGCCATCTGAAGTGCCGGTCGGCGACAAATTGTTGGCCGAGAGCCTCACATATGGTCGATGATCAGTTCTCCTTGGCCGATGGCCTTGTCTCTTGGTCGATGGACTCTCAACATGTCCCCAAGGTGGTTTAGAAGTATCCTCGAGACTTGTGCAGTTTTCAGAGGTGCAGAGCAGTGCAAACAGAGGCAACATGGCATGGTAACGAGTTTCGGAGCGAGGCAATTGAGCATGCATCATTCAATCATTCCGAGGTGGAGCTGCGGCGGCCTCCTTTTGTAATTAATTTGTTATTTAATTAAGGGTAATTAATTATCAAGTTAGTTAGCTAATCATTCAGTTTGTATTATTCTTTCGGTCCCTCCGTCGAGAGGGCGAATTGTGTAATAAGCGTGCGTTTGTGCGATGCATGTCTTCCAACCTCCACTTCTTTCTCCCTTTTACTTACCTGCTTATGATGGTTAGTTTTAGGACATATTTCATTTTAGCACCCTTATGCTATTCATGTTTGCATACATTCATTCGTATTGCACGCACCGGGCTCGGCGCATCATACTAATTGCATAGTATTTTAATTTCAACTTGAATACGTGTATCGAGTTATCGCATTTCACATGCCATTATAGAATAGCCGAGCCTATCTCTAGTTTCATTTTGCATGTGTTGCATTAGCCATCTTAACATGAATTAGGATCATGCATTGATTACTAACTAGTTCTTTGTTTTGGCTTGGAGTACACTATGAGTGTTTATGTTTTAGCATCTTGCATGTATGTGAATGTTAACATGAAAGCATGCTTGCCATGAGCCTAATTGCCTGAATGCCTGTGGGTGAAGGTTGGATTACTTGAATTGGGACAATTCATTGAAATCCGTGTTTTAGCCTACTTGCAAGTAGCAAACTTCAAACCATTTCCAAACAAACGGATATGCGATGCTTTGTTCCAAATTAGGCGATCTAGTCTATACTTGTGTGTTGTGCGCATCACATAGTAAATTCTAGCTAATTAACCGGAATAAGAACGCATGTGTTTTCAGAAACTAGATATCATGTTTAGTAGTGGCCGATCTTTGATCGGGCGAGCGGGGGTGCTCATAGATGACCTTCCCCAATCGTACCCAAGTTCCCGAGCCGAGGCAACTTTGGTGATGACAGACACGTGGCCTTAGGCAACGAGTCAGGGTTTCCTAAATTCCCCCAAAATAAAATATTTAGGTGGCGACTCTGTATCTGGCAAAGCAGTCCATGTTTGGCACTTCTTTCTTAAAAATTAGTTTTCCAAAACTATTTGCCGGATTTGGACTCTTTGGTGATTTATCAATCTCACATCGCACATTGTGAGATCAGATTAAGAACCGTGACACTTTTAGTCTGAACTGTGGTAGGCCCAAATGAACAAACCGGGGATCTTTCCCGGGACGTTCGGGGACGTCCACAGTTTCTGGCGACTCTGCTGGGGATTTAGAGAACTTGACTCGAACTCATGATATCTTGTTTTGACTACACTTATGTGTCTCTTTGCATTGCATTTGCATTGGTGCGCCTAGGATACCGTGTTTGCCGTATGCTATTCCTGAACGGTTTGTCGAAGGCTCACTTTGAGAAGCGTGCCATAAGGTTGACCGGTTGCGGGCTCTGCCATGACGGGAACACAAACCTCGGTTTTTACCGGGGCACCTTTTTTTGTTTGACCATTTGACCTAGTGCATATCGGAATCCATAGTGACTATTCCAAACTAGGACAAGTTGCTTATCCGATTGTAGGTTGTTTGAAAACCGCTGCGTGCGTAGTGAAACCCTAGCTCTTGACGAAATAAGACAGGGAAACCCTACCCTAATATAGGGGTGTTTTTGGCTCTCATTTGCTTGATTATGTGCTTTTAGAGTGTGCCTCTACAGGTATCCACGTATCAGTTTGCAAGTCATCAGGCCTGTGGGAATCAGTGTTTTGAGAATCAATTATATCTGCAGGCGGTGTCAGATTCAGTTTTGGGGCAGTAGTTTGAAGAATAGTGATCAGTAGTCGCATACAGTTATTCAGCTATGCTTATGTCTGTTCTAGTGAAATTAGGGCTGAGACGCTGATTGTTTTCTCTTTCAATTCGGAGATTTAGTTCAGAATAGCCAATGTTATCCATTGCTGAAGCAAGGCAGACATTTGATCCGTCAGTCACCGGTCACATCATTTCCATTCAGTTCAGCAGACTTATGATGGCACAAAATTCAAAGGAAATTGTGGTTATGGCAGCCGCATTAAACCAAAGAATCATCTTGCAGGGTGAGACCGACGTTGAAGTACCACACCCGCCCAGGTCGCCTGCCGCACACCCGATCTGGGAACCCCAGTTGTTTCAAGCTCGTGAGCCCACCACATTTGAGTTGATGGGAATGATTGGCGACCTTCAGAGATCTGTGGCTGATCTAGCCTACAGAATGTCGGCTTCGCAACCAGCCACATCATATGCCGGGAACTTCATGCCTGAGGAGCCCCCGCTACTAGGGCGAATTGTAATTGAGCTCAGCCAACCGGAAGTTGTCTCAAGCTCCAGCAATGACATGTTGACGACAACGGGGCTTCGCACTAAAATAGCAACCCAGACCGTCCACCAAGCTGAGGCTAGTGGAAAGAACAAGGTGACGGTGGACACTGATCCCTATAAACAACTCCAGCAGGCAGTTGAGGCTTTGAAAGCCAGAGAGTTGAATAAGCAACAAGTACTCGCAGTTGTGGCTAAAACTGTGGATGGCACTTTCCCCACTCAGACCGAGGGTTGTTCAAGCCAAGAGAAAAATCGAGAGAAGGGTCATCATACTAGAACCGTTCCCTTCAACCCTAATCCTGCACCTGCCGATCCTTTTGCTAGTGCGTCCAGCAAAGGTCCACAAGCTTCGAAGTATCTGCCCCGAGGTCGCAGGGTCTTTCATGCTCTCTACATGCCTTTGTCCAAGGCTCTTCGAATTCTCATTGAAAAAGGTCATCTCAAGCCTCTTAAGCCTCAGCCTCTCCCGAGTAACCTCCCTCTCTCACATGATGCTACTCAGTACTGCGCGTACCACCAACAGACTGGTCACACCACCGACAACTGCTTCCGTCTTCGCCATGAAGTGCAGGATCTGTTTGACAATGAGGTCATCCTCCCGCCTAGCTCAGCAAAGTCTGTCACCACTGAGTTCGTGGACTTCGAGGATAATACAAGTATGTGATCAAGGGTTGGTCCACCTGCGGGCGGCGCTCGATTTACTTCAGATGTGGCATATGGCACGCACTTCTGAGCATTTGCGAATGCTAGTTTTTGTACTTTCTGACTTGGGTATTCAGTCAATTTTGTTGTCCTGTATATAGTCAGTCTTTTTGTACTGAGTCAGTCGGGTCTGTCTTGTTGTATCGAGTCAGTCATGTTGTATAGGAGTCTAGTCATTCCGGGGGCATTACCTCGGATGTCACTTACTTGTTTTGTGTTTGTCTTTTTCATTTTCTTTTTGAGTCTGTTTCTGCCATGGAGCCAGTAGTGCCAACAGATCTGAATGAAACAGCAGTAATTTTCACACTCTTGTGTTTGCTTCTACCTTGCGCCAGTTGTGCCAGAAGTCTTGAATGAAATGGCAGTCCATTTCACCTGCTCTTCTGTGCCTTGAAATTATTGCATTGACCTAAGTTTTTCAAAACTTTTTGAACACTGTGATGAAAACAAAGAGGAAGGAATTCCTCGAGATTTGCAAAATTTGATCAACTAAGAGAAAGAGAGGCATGCTAGGCCCTTAATGAATGAGATCATGCTTGTTAATGTGAGTACTGAGAAGGATCCTGGCTTGATCTAAATTGGTTCTACATTGTCTTCAGCGCGAGCGAGTAGTCGCTTTCTTAAAAGATTTCAAAAAATGTTTTGCGCCGTCCTGCGAAGACCTGTGTGGAATCGCTCTTGACATTGTGCGGCATAGGATCGCTCTCAGCCTTGAGACTTGACCCCTTGCTTTCATTCCATGAACTTGGATTTAGAATGTTCAAAGGTCAACCACAATGTAAGGCTTGTGCGGCCGGATTAGAAGCAGCCCATGAACTAGGGGCGAGAATATCAGATATGATCAAAAGGAAACTTGCGAAGCCCGATTAGAAGCACCCCTCGAACTAGGGGAAAAAATGTCAGATGTGCTCGAAGAGTCAAAAATTGGGATGTTTCTCAAGCTAACGAAGATCGGCAAGAATGCCAAATCCCAGAAGGGGAAAGAAGAAAGTATTAATGAAGGACAACTGAGTTCCTATCCACAACACTAAGGGCAAATTCAGCCCCCACTGGATGGACTTCTACATCATCAGTGAACAGCAGCCATTCTCTTGGATTCAGATAGGCTTCGAGATCCTAAAACCATTTGACATGGACAAAGCTACACTTTTACCCTTGAGAGGCTCGCTGGGCCGAAAACCCGGAAGGGCGACCCAGGCAAAAGTTAGAGCAAGAAAAAGAAAATAAAAGATTGGAAAATGAAATAAAAAAATGAAAGAACAAAAGAAGAAAAAAAAAACAAAAGAAAAAAAATAGAAAAGAAGAACAGAGCTCGCAAGGTTGAAAACCCGGAAGGGCGGCCTTGGCAAAAGTTAGAGCGTAAAAGGTAAGGGTTAATACAGGAGTGTACCAAAACCTGAACTACGTAAGGCTTGATTCCCATGTTTGGGATACGTAGGCAACTTCATTCTGAAGTCCAGCCACAAACACTTCCAAATCAAGTGTGTCCGTGTAATGGTTTTGATCGTCTTTGCCTTCTCTGTATCCGAGAGTTCAGTTGAGATCTTCACTCTGAGGACTAACTACAATGCGCTGCGGTGCCATTTAGACAAGGGGCAACTTTCCATTGCCAATATACTGCGATGCTATTCAAACAAGGGTCAACTTTCCGTTGCCATGCCGTGTCCTTTAGACAAGGGGCAATTTTCCTTCGGATCCGAGGTTGTGCATCTCATGAGTAAGTTCCGTGCTCGTCGAGTAGTGGCCATTTGCAAAAATAGTTTTTGAGAATTTTTACTGAGGTTGACTTTTTTTTTTCTCTCTAAAATTATTCCATTTTTCCAAAGTTGGACCATTTCTTGGACCCAAAAAAGGAAAATTTTCAGTGCTCATATCCTAACTTGCATGATTTCAAATCAGAAAGTTGAACAAACATGTTAATCTAACTCTCATATTAGTCAAAATTGTTTTAGTAGAAAGCCAAAACAAAAAAAAAATGGTCAAAATGATGAACTAGGGGCGTAGTTGAGTCAGGTTTCCTGTCTTTTCCCCGTTAATGCATTTGCTAGAAAGGGCACCACACTTGCCAAAAAGGGCACAACTGAGGTTAATAACGAAGGACTGAAAGCTCTTTCATCCTCCGAGCAACGAGGTATCAAGTTAAGTGTGAAGCACGAATTGGAATGGTTCAAGATACTCCACTCCCTCATCCGGGGCATCGACTAAACGTCACCAAAGGAAATAGCTGCGAGCTGGCAATGTTGGGCATGAACCCACAACTTCCTATTTATCCATCAACCACCTAGGGGAGGGAATAAAAATCAAAGAGATTGAAGAATAGAGAGATGTGCGTTGAGAGAAAAAGTGAGGAAAAGAGCTTCTTCAGAAAAACAGAGCCTGAGGGCCGAGTGATGTGAGAATCACAAATGACAAAGGGTGGGAATCAGTACCCGAAGAAACTGGCTCCTCACGAATTGAGAGGTCTCTCGCCTTTGTAATACGTCTGAGTGTCGTGTTTGTTGTTTTGTTTATCTCAATTCTTGTTTTGAGTCTTTTCGAGTGTTACTCGATGTGTTTAGGATGTTTACCTTTTGTTTATTTTTATTGAGTTGTGTTGACTGTGGTCAGTTGTAGGCTCAATACCCGATCGAGAATTCATTTCTCAATTTCAAAAATAAATCTTTTTGTGCTCAAAGTGCTGTGCCATTCTCCACATCTGCGCAAAACAGAATTTGTTCTTTCATAAAACCGCACGGTCCAACCCGGGTCATGTTAGGACAATAGAACCAGGACCTATTTGAAGCTATAGGCTCCAGGTTGCAAAGCAAAAGAAAAGAGGAAAATTCAGAGCATCTGAGTTTGTTTTGACTCCTGCAAATTCCATCTTTCCATCCAGCGTGTTCGAAATAAACCAAGTACTGTGTTATGAGCCATGGGTTCAGAGCGAGCAATGCGTTGAATAAGCCGTGCGCAGAATAAACCGAGTACTGTGTTATGAGCCGTGGATTCAGAGTGAACAGTGTTCAGAATACGCCATATGCAGAATAAGCCAAGTACTGTATTATGAGCCATGGGTTCAGAGTGAGCAATCTGTTGAATAGCCGTGCGCAGAAAAAACCGAGTACTGTGTTATGAGCCGTGGGTTCAGAGTGAGCAGTGTTCAGAATACACCATATGCAGAATAAGCCAATTACTATGTTATGAGCCATGGGTCCAGAGTGAGCAGTGCGTTGAATAAGCCGTGCGCAGAATAAACCGGGTACTGTGTTATGGGTTGTGTGTTCAGAATGAGCAGTGTGCTGTAAAGGCTGTGTGCTCAAAACGAACGAAATATTGTGTCAGCTGTTTCTATGCCAGAATGGTGATCGGAAGTGCTCTCCCTAAGTATCAATTCCTGCCAGAGGCACCTTGGTTGTGTTTGTAATGAGTTCCTAGGAGATCAATTGCGACGGTAGAAACTAGAGTTCGAATGGCTGTTGCCTAGAACACAAAGGTTTAGAATTTCCGAGACTAAAGTCTGGTTTAAATACCCAGGGGTGTATCCCTTGCTTGAAATCTATATGGAAGCCCCATAGATTGAGGCAGTGGGTATGCGCCTCGATCCTGGATACTGATCCAACCTAGTCTGTCACCCCGTTGAAGAATAGGGAAAGTTGGGAGTATGATCAGGAAGAAAAGCGACATCTGTGGTTTCCCCAGCAAACATCGCTCCTTGTTAGCATTTCAGGACCTTTGTACTACGAGTTGAAGGTAAGTGTTCGAGGAACGTGAGGGGAGATCCCAATCGGAGTAGAGCGGTTTATCGCCATTCACCCTGTGAGGTGTTTTCTGAAGCACCACTTTCTTTGTTTATTGCTTTCGTTAAACATCATGCATTGTATTGCATTCTACCTATCTGGTTTCTTTCTCATTTATGCACAGTATTGTATGTGTTGTTCATTCAGAGACGTTTTGGTTCAGTTTTGACTGATACCTTTCTCCTCTCGCATTCGGCATGCGTTTGGATCTACCCTTCTTCTCTCACGTTTGATACGCGTTTGGATGACTGCGCTTTCTTGCACAGTCGTTTCCCCCTCTCACGTATTGATATACTGAGAGGTTTTCCTTCTTCTTTTCGAAACACAGGGTTATCTCCCTGTGTTTCCCCTTCTCTGGTTTAGAACATTTGGAATACGTTCCAATGCTCGTGCTATTTCCGAAACACAGGGATACGTCCCTATGTTTCCTTCTTTTTTAGAGACACAGCGATATGTCCCTATGTCTCTTCTTCTTTTCGAAACATGGGGTTGTCTCCCTGTGTTTCCCCTTCTCTGGTTTAGAGCATTTGGAATACGTTCCAATGCTCGCGCCATTTCCGAAACATGGGGATACGTCCCTATGTTTCCTTCCTTTTTAGAGACATGGGGATATGTCCCTATGTCTCTTCTTCTTTTCGAAACACGGGGTTGTCTCCCTGTGTTTCCCCTTCTCTGGTTTAGAGCATTTGGAATACGTTCCAATGCTCGCGCCATTTCCGAAACACGGGCATACGTCCCTATGTTTCTTTCTTTTTTAGAGACACGGGGATATGTCCCTATGTCTCTTCTTCTTTTCGAAACACGGGGTTGTCTCCCATGTTTCCCCTTCTCTGGTTTAGAGCATTTGGAATACGTTGTAATGCTCGTGCCATTTCCCAAAACATGGGGATACGTCCCTATGTTTCCTTCTTTTTTAGAGACACAGGGGATACGTCCCTATTGTCTCTTCTTCCTTTCGAAACATGGGATACATCCCTATGTTTCTGCTTCTCCTTCCTTCCTCACACGATTGCAGCGTGTTTGGAATTGTTGACCTCTTCTCACGATTTCAGTGTGGTTAGAGTTTTGTTCCTTCCTCATACAATTACAACGTGTTTGGAATTGTTGACCTCTTCTCACGAATTCAGCGTGGTTAGAGTTTGTTCCTTCCTCACACGATTGCAGCGTATTTGGAATTGTTGACCTCTTCTCACGAATTTAGCGTGGTTAGAGTTTGTTCCTTCCCCGCACGATTGTAGCATTTTTGGAATTATTGACCTCTTCTCACGATTTCAGCATGGTTAGAGTTTTGTTCCTTCCTCACACGATTTCAACGTGTTTGGAATTGTTGACCTCTTCTCACGATTTCAGCATGGTTAAAGTTTTGTTCCTTCCTCACACAATTTTAGCGTGTTTGGAATTGTTGACCTCTTCTCACGAATTCAGCGTGGTTAGAGTTTGTTCCTTCCTCAGACGATTGCAGCGTGTTTGGAATTGTTGACCTCTTCTCATGATTTCAGCGTGGTTAGAGTTTGTTCCTTCCTCATACGATTGCAGTGTGTTTGGAATTGTTGACCTCTTCTCACGATTTCAGCATGGTTAGAGTTTTGTTCCTTCCTCACACGATTGCAGTGTGTTTGGAATTGTTTTGGACCTCCTCTCACGATTCCAGCGTGGTTTGAGTATCCCTCTTCCTCACACGATTTCAGCGTGTTTGGAATTTGCCTCAGGTTGCGTTGTATACGCGTCTGATTGTTTGTTTTTGGACCTCCTCTCATGGTTCCAGCATGGTTGGAGTTTGTCCCCCCTTTTTTTTTTTGTATCTACTATACTATCATTTCATTCGCGCTATTTTGCGCATCGCACTGTTTTGTGCATTGCATTTCATCGCGCTATTTTGCGCACATCATATGCACCTGTTAGTGCATTACACTGCATTCGCGCTATTTCGCACATCGCACTATTTTGTGCATTGCATTTCATTCGCGTTATTTTGCGCACATCATATGCACCTGTTAGTGCATTGTATGGCACTCACGCTATTTTTGCGCATCGCGCTATTTTGCGCACCTTCCCTGCACTAGTTAGTGCATTGCATTGTTGTGTATACTCCACTTGCATTGTTGTGATACCCCTGTTCGGTATTATGTTAATTGTTCCCTAATACGTATGTGATTATATGTTTTGATATGATTTTGTGTGCCATTATGTGAATATATGTGATTTTGGAATTCTATCTGTTCACCGTAGGAATACTTGTTTGAATAATCTGCTTTGGAAATTAATTGAGGGCCTTATCGGCCACGGAACCCGAAATTGATTACGCCATTGTGATTAGCGTAATTTTTAGAGCCTACAGTGAAATTTAATTGAAAATTGATTCGGGTCAGATTAAATTGAATTATTTAATGGCATTGTGCTCAAATTGTTAATATTTTTAATTGTGGCTAGTGGGGTTTGTTGTATTTGAGCACTACACATCCCATTCTCTTCTATGACCTCATTTTGGCTGATCAAAACTTGAGAAAGGGAGAGAGAGCCGGCTGTTAGAGAGAAAGAGGAGAGAATTGTGCATTTGTGGTTCAAGACTTGGACCTTTTGGAGATTAAGCTCAAGTATTGCTAAATTGGGAAGATTAAAGCTCCTTGGTGAGTGATTCATGCATTTATAGTCATCATCTTGTGAATTCAAGTTTAATAGATGGTCAAGAGCATGAATTAGTTTGAATGTAAGGAAATTGAGTTGCTTGTGTTCAATTGAAGGTCAATGAAGGCATGCATGTATATAATTGTGATGGAAATGCATAATCTAGCATGTATTGAGTTGAACATGGAAATAAAGGTGTTAAATCTTACATGCAAGCATGCTTTTGTTGCATTCCATGAGAATGAACACCATTTGCATTGTTTGGGATGGAAATGAAATCAAGATTAGCATGCATGTTTGAATAATTAAGATATGAGCTTTGAATGTATGATTTTGTTTGTATTAGAATGAGTTGATGGGAGATTGGGGCCTGCATGTGAATTAATTGTGAATTGGGCTCCATGGCAATGTGTTTTGGTGTTTATGGCATGTTAGCATAACTATATTTGAGATTTGAGCCATAATATGCATGTTTTGTTGGTTGAAATTCGAATTGGAGCTCAAGAACTCGATCTGGAAAACCCAGATTTTTTATGTCCGTTCGAGCGAGGGAAGAGCCGCTCGAGAGGGAAAATCGTGCTCCCAGCACTTTTTGCAGAGTTGGATGTACGCTCGAGTGGGCTATCTCACGCTCGAGCGGGGAGTTTCGTAGACCGGCCTTCTGCTCGAGCTCTCTATTCCACGCTCAAGCGTATTTTTCATGCAACCAGTACTTTTGCAGGCCTTAAGGGTCCGCTCGAGCGGGAAGTTGACGCTCGAGCGGGGACCAGGGCAAATCCACAAGCCGATCACTGTGAGTAATATCGATATTTGAAAGTTTGTCAATGTCCAATTGTTTATTTCCCTTATAAGCTTTATGAGTTGCTAATCAGGATTGTGGACAAAAGTTTGACATGATAGAAATGAATGGACCGAAGGTCGTTTTCATAGAAATGAATGGACCGAAGGTCGTTTTCATAGAAATGAATGGACCGAAGGTCGTTTTGATATAAATAAATGAACCGAAGGTCGTTTTGACATGAATGAGTGGGCCGAAGGCCGTTTTGACATAAATGAATGGACCTAAGGTCGTTTTGACACGAATGTATGGGCCGAAGGCCGTTTTGACAAAAATGAATGGGCCGAAGGTCGTTCGGACAAAAATGAATGGGCCGAAGGCCGTTCTGACATAAATGAATGGGCCGAAGGCCGTTTTGACATGAATGGAAATTTGATTGGGCCAAAGGCCAGTATGGCTGGAACTACAGTCATTTGATCTGAATTTTGTATAAGTGTATATATGTTAAGCAGAAATATGCATTGGGCCTAAGGCCGTTCGGAGCATGTTGTTCTTCATATTGCTTATGTAACTTATGTATTTGATATTATTTACTGGGCTATCGCTCACGCTCATTCATGTGTTTGTAGGTGAGTCGAGGGAAGTCCAAACCTAGCCCCAGTGAAGTCCGCCAGGAACAACATGAGTTTTGGAGAGTCAGCCTTGTGTCTCACGTACGAGACCCATCCTTGCCATATTTGTTATGTATTCATATTTTGTCTTGTTGGCAAGGACTTCGCGTACATCTGTATATAGTTTTGATATGGGTTGACTCAGTTTGGACGATCCTGTCTATAAAGGATTTTGTGATACTGTACTTATTGTGGGTTATTAACGTTTATGTACAGGGTTTGTTTTGAGTGCATATAAGCACGGCTCTATGGACAAAGTTTTAAATTTTAGCTTCCGTTTGGCCCCTTTACTCTGATGAGTTATGTCTGTTAAGGTTTGAGGCCGTAGGTAATCTCAGGATTACTAGCCGGTTATGTCCTTAACCCATAGGGGCGGGTTCGGGTCATGACAATTGTTATGCTTGTTTTTACCGCATTGTTATGCGTCACACTTAGGTTGCATTGTCTTGTATCTATTCCACATTGTTATGCGTCACACTTAGGTTGCATTGTTTTGTACCCTTCCACCTGTATTGTTACGCACGTTAGACTTACATTATTATGCACACCTCACTTGCGTTGTCACGCACTTTTCACTTGTATTGCTACGCATATTTCTAACGATATTGTACCTGTTAAGTTTCTTTCTTTCACAGGCACGATATTGTATGTACGGTTCATTTGAGGCTGGGGCGACCAGACGAACTAGACAGGTATTGTACACTCTCCGTGTGAGACGTAGCGAGAATTATATAATTCTCTTACATCCTTTCTGCATGTAATGTAGTTAGATTCGTGTTATCCTGCTTAAAACTATTGCATGTTTTGCTTCGTTACAACTTTCTTTGCATGATCATAAGTTATGTTCGGTACCGTGCATGTCATTTGCATTTTGCCTCTGCCTTTGGGCACATATCTTGCTATCTTGCATGTTTTGTCTAAGTCTTCGGTCTTGTCAAAAATGGGTCGTCTCTGAACTTTGAAATTCACTCCCGTCATTGTTATGACTTTCGAGTTCTGTCAAAGAGGGGCAACTGTAGACACCCCATTTTTGACTGTCCTCAAGACTTGGACGTCATCGTTTGAACACTCGATGATCATCCATGCTCGTGTTTGTTTTGAGTTCTCGGAGGTCTCGGCTACGCGCCTTGCCTCAAGATCTCTCAAGTTGTCTGTTTTGTGCTTGGTTGTGGACCAAACACTTGTGTTTTTGCTTCTAAGGGAAGAGGGTGGCTTGTTGGCCATCCCTACACCCCACCGGCCAAGGCTTGAAGCCATCGGCCCATTTTTTCTTGCCATCGGCCAAGAGTGTTGGCCGATCGGCACTATATTTGGACGGCCAGCCATTATGTTGGTCGATCGGCCATTTTTGTTGGCCGAACCCTGTTCATCTGCTTTATGCAGATATTTTATGCCAGCTGGTGCAGCTGGCATCCACAATTCACCCCCTCCATACACGTGTATGGAGGGATTGGCCTCTTTGCTTAGCTTCTCTTGGAAGCTTTAGGAATTGAACCTCTATAAAGAGGGAGCTCCTCCTCCCTCCTAAAAGGTTCAGAAAATTTTTTCTTGAGAGGATAGATATAGTATTGTATCTATACTTCCTTATTTAGTCTTGTTTTGTACTCAAAAGTGTAGTATTGTCTTACTATTATACACAAACACACACTAGAACACCATCCTCTTGGAGCTGAGGTCCCTTGAGGTTGATTTTAGTGTTCTTGGGTTAGTTTGAACTCAGAAAACCTGCTGGAGCTTTGTTCTTGAAGAAGTTCTACAAGGGTGAGCAAACTTGCTTTAGATACCCATTTTTTGCTTAAGCTTTTAGCAATACTTGCATACTGTTTTAAGCTTAGTGTCCAAGTAAAAAAAGTTTTTTTTTTGTATGCTAAATATGTTTGCTTAAGGTTACTTTTTGGTTGGGGGTTGTCTACCCCCTCTTAGGCCTTGTTTGGCCTCTTCTTGTGCCTTCCTCTTTCGGCTTTGGAACCCTTTTGTTTTGCTCTTCTCACCACTGAAATCCAAAGGATTTTCAGTGGTGGAGAAGTGGTTTTGAGGTCCTGTATAGAAGGGGGACACCCCTCTCTCCTTATGTCTCATATGCTTGTGTTGTTGGCTTATAAGAGTAGCATGTTTACGTAGCTTGTCTTGGTTCTATTTTAACACTTTTTAGTGACTTTTAGGACCTGCTTTACCTCTGTCTAAAGTTGTTTTGGTAGCCTCTTACTTGCATCATGCACTTGTAGTATAATCCTCTCTATTGCCTTAACATGCATCATGTGCTTGGACCTTCATTCTTGCATATTTTGGCTCAACTCAAAGGAGTTTTTAGTCATGTTTTACCATGCTCTAAATCTGATTTGTATTGCTTTGGTCATAAATGCCATGTTTTGCATAGCCTTAGTTCATCCTAGCTTGTTAAGCTTTGTGCATCAAGTCATTAGCATGCATTGCTTATACCATTTTCATGATTTGGCATCATTTCATATGTAATTTCAGTCCATATAGTATGCTCATCAACTCGCATTTCTCACTCCTTTAATGCTTTAAAAGGTTTGTGTTTTATGCCTCATGAATGTGTCATTGTGTATGCCACCATGCTTAGGTCATTGGGATGCCATCTAAGCGGGTTTTTGGGCTTATTTTATCATTCCATAACTCTGATTTCTATTGGTTAAGTCATACCATGTTTGGTTTTAGTAGGTGTAGTACAATCATCCTTTTCGGCCTTGTATGCATCATGTTTTTGTGCTCACCTTTCTAGCATGTTTTGGTCTCATTCCTTGCATGTTCTAACCTTGTTTTGGTCTGCCTTGGGACTGTTTTCGGTCATCTTGGTCCTTTGGGGCTTGGTTGATATGGCCATGGTTTAAGTACCTTGGCTAGCTTTGAGCTTTAAGTCCATTAGCATGCTATGCTTGTCTTGTTTAGTTGATTTGGCATCATTTATCACGTGATTTCAGAGCTTATCGCATTGCCACATTCTCATGTTTACCATGCCTTGCTCATGTTTGAGGATTGTGCATTGTCGCATAGCTTATGGATCAATGTGTGAACATGTGTGTTTTACCCTTTCGGTGCCTTAATTCATCACTTTGGCTACTATTTTGGACGTGGCTGAGGCCTTCCCACTATGGTCTAAGTCCATCTTTGTATATAGCCGCATGCTTAACATGGCACATCTTGTTGCATACTTGCTAGTTTACCTTTTGTCACATGCTTGTGTAGGTTGCTTTGCATTTGGCATCCTCGCTACTTTAGCCTTTGTGTGCATGCTTGAGCCATGTTGCACTTGGCATATTCATGTTACATTGCGTTACTTTGAGTTGGCATGCTCATGTTGCATTGTTTGCCTGCATTGCACTATATTTGGCATACTTGCATGCATTGCATTGTGTTTGGTTTGGGGTGTCAAACCAAACACGAGGAGCGAGGGACGTTTCGCACTCAAAGTGACGAAACGTGCCTCAGTCCTTAGTCGCTGACGCTTTTGATCCAACATGATAGAGTGTGAGGCCTTCATGTGTTTTGTTGCATTCATTTCACATTGATTTGCACACTTGGCACCTTTGGCCATCATGCATTGAAATGCGTGATTGGTGGTCCGAGGGTCGAGAGCCATACTCCCTTGAGTTTATGACATGATAGGGAGGGTGGTTGTGCACACATTGCCTTGAAAATGCATTGTCATGCTCTGTTTGTCCTCTGCTGCAGCAAAACAGCATTCTGCAGGAATAGATGGCCGGTCGGCCATCTGAAGTGCCGGTCGGCCACAAATTGTTGGCCGAGAGCCTCACATATGGTCGATGATCAGTTCTCCTTGGCCGATGGCCTTGTCTCTTGGTCGATGGACTCTCAACATGTCCCCAAGGTGGTTTAGAAGTATCCTCGAGACTTGTGCAGTTTTCAGAGGTGCAGAGCAGTGCAAACAGAGGCAACATGGCATGGCAACGGGTTTCGGAGCGAGGCAATCGAGCATGCATCATTCAATCATTCCGAGGTGGAGCTGCGGCGGCCTCCTTTTGTAATTAATTTGTTATTTAATTAAGGGTAATTAATTAGCTAGTTAGTTAGTTAATCATTCAGTTTGTATTATTCTTTCGGTCCCTCCGTCGAGAGGGCGAATTGTGTAATAAGCGTGCATTTGTGCGATGCATGTCTTCCAACCTCCACTTCTTTCTCCCTTTTACTTACCTGCTTATGATGGTTAGTTTTAGGACATATTTCATTTTAGCACCCTTATGCTATTCATGTTTGCATACATTCATTCGTATTGCACGCACCGGGCTCGGCGCATCATACTAATTGCATAGTATTTCAATTCCAACTTGAATACATGTATCGAGTTGTCGCATTTCACATGCCATTATAGAATAGCCGAGCCTGTCTCTAGTTGCATTTTTCATGTGTTGCGTTAGCCATCTTAACATGAATTAGGATCATGCATTGATTACTAACTAGTTCTTTGTTTTGGCTTGGAGTACACTGTGAGTGTTTATGTTTTAGCATCTTGCATGTATGTGAATGTTAACATGAATGCATGCTTGCCATGAGCCTAATTGCCTGAATGCCTGTGGGTGAAGGTTGGATTACTTGAATTGGGACAATTCATTGAAATCCGTGTTTTAGCCTACTTGCAAGTAGCAAACTTCAAACCATTTCCAAACAAACGGATATGCGATGCTTTGTTCCAAATTAGGCGATCTAGTCTATACTTGTGTGTTGTGCGCATCACATAGTAAATTCTAGCTAATTAACCGGAATAAGAACGCATGTGTTTTCAGAAACTAGATATCATGTTTAGTAGTGGCCGATCTTTGATCGGGCGAGCGGGGGTGCTCATAGATGACCTTCCCCAATCGTACCCAAGTTCCCGAGCCGAGGCAACTTTGGTGATGACAGACACGTGGCCTTAGGCAACGAGTCAGGGTTTCCTAAATTCCCCCAAAATAAAATATTTAGGTGGCGACTCTGTATCTGGCAAAGCAGTCCATGTTTGGCACTTCTTTCTTAAAAATTAGTTTTCCAAAACTATTTGCCGGATTTGGACTCTTTGGTGATTTATCAATCTCACATCGCACATTGTGAGATCAGATTAAGAACCGTGACACTTTTAGTCTGAACTGTGGTAGGCCCAAATGAACAAACCGGGGATCTTTCCCGGGACGTTCGGGGACGTCCACAGTTTCTGGCGACTCTGCTGGGGATTTAGAGAACTTGACTCGAACTCATGATATCTTGTTTTGACTACACTTATGTGTCTCTTTGCATTGCATTTGCATTGGTGCGCCTAGGATACCGTGTTTGCCGTATGCTATTCCTGAACGGTTTGTCGAAGGCTCACTTTGAGAAGCGTGCCATAAGGTTGACCGGTTGCGGGCTCTGCCATGACGGGAACACAAACCTCGGTTTTTACCGGGGCACCTTTTTTTGTTTGACCATTTGACCTAGTGCATATCGGAATCCATAGTGACTATTCCAAACTAGGACAAGTTGCTTATCCGATTGTAGGTTGTTTGAAAACCGCTGCGTGCGTAGTGAAACCCTAGCTCTTGACGAAATAAGACAGGGAAACCCTACCCTAATATAGGGGTGTTTTTGGCTCTCATTTGCTTGATTATGTGCTTTTAGAGTGTGCCTCTACAGGTATCCACGTATCAGTTTGCAAGTCATCAGGCCTGTGGGAATCAGTGTTTTGAGAATCAATTATATCTGCAGGCGGTGTCAGATTCAGTTTTGGGGCAGTAGTTTGAAGAATAGTGATCAGTAGTCGCATACAGTTATTCAGCTATGCTTATGTCTGTTCTAGTGAAATTAGGGCTGAGACGCTGATTGTTTTCTCTTTCAATTCGGAGATTTAGTTCAGAATAGCCAATGTTATCCATTGCTGAAGCAAGGCAGACATTTGATCCGTCAGTCACCGGTCACATCATTTCCATTCAGTTCAGCAGACTTATGATGGCACAAAATTCAAAGGAAATTGTGGTTATGGCAGCCGCATTAAACCAAAGAATCATCTTGCAGGGTGAGACCGACGTTGAAGTACCACACCCGCCCAGGTCGCCTGCCGCACACCCGATCTGGGAACCCCAGTTGTTTCAAGCTCGTGAGCCCACCACATTTGAGTTGATGGGAATGATTGGCGACCTTCAGAGATCTGTGGCTGATCTAGCCTACAGAATGTCGGCTTCGCAACCAGCCACATCATATGCCGGGAACTTCATGCCTGAGGAGCCCCCGCTACTAGGGCGAATTGTAATTGAGCTCAGCCAACCGGAAGTTGTCTCAAGCTCCAGCAATGACATGTTGACGACAACGGGGCTTCGCACTAAAATAGCAACCCAGACCGTCCACCAAGCTGAGGCTAGTGGAAAGAACAAGGTGACGGTGGACACTGATCCCTATAAACAACTCCAGCAGGCAGTTGAGGCTTTGAAAGCCAGAGAGTTGAATAAGCAACAAGTACTCGCAGTTGTGGCTAAAACTGTGGATGGCACTTTCCCCACTCAGACCGAGGGTTGTTCAAGCCAAGAGAAAAATCGAGAGAAGGGTCATCATACTAGAACCGTTCCCTTCAACCCTAATCCTGCACCTGCCGATCCTTTTGCTAGTGCGTCCAGCAAAGGTCCACAAGCTTCGAAGTATCTGCCCCGAGGTCGCAGGGTCTTTCATGCTCTCTACATGCCTTTGTCCAAGGCTCTTCGAATTCTCATTGAAAAAGGTCATCTCAAGCCTCTTAAGCCTCAGCCTCTCCCGAGTAACCTCCCTCTCTCACATGTTGCTACTCAGTACTGCGCATACCATCAATATACTGGTCACACCACCGACAACTGCTTCCGTCTTCGCCATGAAGTGCAGGATCTGTTTGACAATGAGGTCATCCTCCCGCCTAGCTCAGCAAAGTCTGTCACCACTGAGTTCGTGGACTTCGAGGATAATACAAGTATGTAATCAAGGGTTGGTCCACCTGCGGGCGGCGCTCGATTTACTTCAGATGTGGCATATGGCACGCACTTCTGAGCATTTGCGAATGCTAGTTTTTGTACTTTCTGACTTGGGTATTCAGTCAATTTTGTTGTCCTGTATACAGTCAGTCTTTTTGTACTGAGTCAGTCGGGTCTGTCTTGTTGTATCGAGTCAGTCCTGTTGTATAGGAGTCTAGTGATTCTGGGGGCATTACCTCGGATGTCACTTACTTGTTTTGTGTTTGTCTTTTTCATTTTCTTTTTGAGTCTGTTTCTACCATGGAGCCAGTTGTGCCAACAGATCTGAATGAAACAGCAGTAATTTTCACACTCTTGTGTTTGCTTCTGCCTTGCGCCAGTTGTGCCAGAAGTCTTTAATGAAACGGCAGTCCATTTCACCTGCTCTTCTGTGCCTTGAAATTATTGCATTGACCTAAGTTTTTCAAAACTTTTTGAACGCTGTGATGAAAACAAAGAGGAAGGAATTCCTCGGGATTTACAAAATTTGATCAACTAAGAGAAAGAGAGGCATGCTAGGCCCTTAATGAATGAGATCATGCTTGTTAATGTGAGTACTGAGAAGGATCCTGGCTTGATCTAAATTGGTTCTACATTGTCTTCAGCGCGAGCGACTAGTCGCTTTCTTAAAAGATTTCAAAAAATGTTTTGCGCCGTCCTGCGAAGACCTGTGTGGAATCGCTCTTGACATTGTGCGGCATAGGATCGCTCTCAGCCTCAAGACTCGACCCCTTGCTTTCATTCCATGAACTTGGATTTAGAATGTTCAAAGGTCAACCACAATGTAAGGCTTGTGCGGCCGGATTAGAAGCAGCCCATGAACTAGGGGCGAGAATATCAGATATGATCAAAAGGAAACTTGCGAAGCCCGATCAGAAGCACCCCTCAAACTAGGGGCAAAAATGTCAGATGTGCTCGAAGAGTCAAAAATTGGGATGTTTCTCAAGCTAACGAAGATCGGCAAGAATGCCAAATCCCAGAAGGGGAAAGAAGAAAGTATTAATGAAGGACAACTGAGTTCTTATCCACAACGCGGAGGGCAAATTCAGCCCCCACTGGATGGACTTCTACATCATCAGAGAACAGCAGCCATTCTCCTGGATTCAGATAGGCTTTGAGATCCTAAAACCATTTGACATGGACAAAGCTACACTTTTACCCTTGAGAGGCTCGCTGGGCTAAAAACCTGGAAGGGCGACCCAGGCAAAAGTTAGAGCAAGAAAAAGAAAAGAAAAGATTGGAAAATGAAATAAAAAAATGAAAGAACAAAAGAAGAAAAAAAAAAGAAAAAGAAAAAAAATAGAAAAGAAGAAATGAAAAGAAAAGAAGAACAGAGCTCGCAAGGTTGAAAAGCCGGAAGGGCGGCCTTGGCAAAAGTTAGAGCGTAAAAGGTGAGGGTTAATACAGGAGTGTACCAAAACCTGAACTACGTAACGCTTGATTCCCATGTTTGGGATACGTAGGCAACTTCATTCTGAAGTCTAGCCATAAACACTTCCAAATCAAGTGTGTCCGTGTAATGGTTTTGATCGTCTTTGCCTTCTCTGTATCCGAGAATTCGGTTGAGATCGTCACTCTGAGGACTAATTACAATGCGCTGCGGTGCCATTTAGACAAGGGGCAACTTTCCATTGCCAATATACTGTGATGCTATTCAAACAAGGGTCAACTTTCCGTTGCCATGCCGTGTCCTTTAGACAAGGGGCAATTTTCCTTCGGATCCGAGGTTGTGCATCTCATGAGTAAGTTCCGTGCTCGTCGAGTAGTGGCCATTTGCAAAAATAGTTTTTGAGAATTTTTACTGAGGTTGACTTTTTTTTTTTTTTTTTCTCTCGAAAATTATTCCATTTTTGCAAAACTGGACCATTTCTTGGACCCAAAAAAGAAAAATTTTCAGTGCTCATAGCCTAACTTGCATGATTTCAAATCAGAAAGTTGAACAAACATGTTAATCTAACTCTCATATTGGTCAAAATTGTTTTAGTAGAAAGCCAAAACAAAAAAAAAATGGTCAAAATGATGAGCTAGGGGAGCAGTTGAGTCAGGTTTCCTGTCTTTTCCAGATTGTTAATGCATTTGCTAGAAAGGGCACCACACTTGCCAAGAAGGGCATCATACCTGCCAAAAAGGGCACAACTGAGGTTAATAACAAAGGGCTGAAAGCTCTCTCGTCCTCCGAGCAACGAGGTATCAAGTTAAGTGCGAAGCACGAATTGGAATGGATCAAGATACTTCACTCCCTCATTCGGGGCATCGACTAAACGTCACCAAAGGAAATAGCTGCGAGCTGGCAATGTTGGGCATGAACCCACAACTTCCTGTTTATCCATCGACCACCCAGGGGAGGGATAATAATCAAAGAGATTGAAGAATATAGAGATGTGCGTTGAGAGAAAAAGTGAGGAAAAGAGCTTCTTCAGAAAAACAGAGCCTGAGGGCCGAGTGATGTGAGAATCACAAATGACAAAGGGTGGGAATCAGTACCCGAAGAAACTGGCTCCTCACGAATTGAGAGGTCTCTCGCCTTTGTAATACGTCTGAGTGTCGTGTTTGTTGTTTTGTTTATCTCAATTCTTGTTTTGAGTCTTTTCGAGTGTTACTCGATGTGTTTGGGATGTTTACCTTTTGTTTATTTTTATTGAGTTGTGTTGACTGTGGTCAGTTGTAGGCTCAATACCCAGTCGAGAATTCATTTCTCAATTTCAAAAATAAATCTTTTTGTGCTCAGAGTGCTGTGCCATTCTCCACATCTGCGCAAAACAGAATTTGTTCTTTCATAAAACTGCAAGGTCCAACCCGGGTCATGTTAGGACAGTAGAACCAGGACCTATTTGAAGCTATAGGCTCCAGGTTGCAAAGCAAAAGAAAAGAGGAAAATTCAGAGCATCTAAGTTTGTTTCGACTCCTGCAAATTCCGTCTTTCCATTCAGTGTGTTCGAAATAAACCAAGTACTGTGTTATGAGCCATGGGTTCAAAGTGAGCAGTGCGTTGAATAAGCAGTGCGCAGAATAAACCGAGTACTGTGTTATGAGCCGTGGGTTCAGAGTGAACAGTGTTCAGAATACGCCATATGCAGAATAAGCCAAGTACTATGTTATGAGCCATGGGTTTAGAGTGAGCAGTCCGTTGAATAAGCCGTGCGCAGAATAAACCGAGTACTGTGTTATGAGCCGTGGGTTCAGAGTGAGCAGTGTTCAGAATACGCCATATGCAGAATAAGCCAATTACTATGTTATGAGCCATGGGTCCAGAGTGAGTAGTGCGTTGAATAAGCCGTGCACAGAATAAACCGGGTACTGTGTTATGGGCTGTGTGTTCAGAATGAGCAGTGTGCTGTAAGGGCTGTGTGTTCAAAACGAACGAAATATTGTGTCAGTTGTTTCTATGCCAGAATGGTGATCAGAAATGCTCTCCTTGAGTATCAATTCCTGCCAGAGGCATCTTGGTTGTGTTTGTAATGAGTTCCTAGGAGATCAATTGCGACGGTGGAAACTAAAGTTCAAATGGCTGTTGCCTAGAACACAAAGGTTTAGAATTTCTGAGACTAAAGTCTGGTTTAAATACCCAGGGGTGTACCCCCGGCTTGAAATCTGTATAGAAGCCCCATACATTGAGGTAGTGGGTATGCGCCTCGATCCTGGATACTGATCCAACCTAGTCTGTCACCCCGTTGAAGAATAGGGAAAGTTGTGAGTATGATCAGGAAGAAAAGCGACATCTGTGGTTTCCCCAGCAAACATCGCTCCTTGTCAACATTTCAGGACCTTTGTACTGCGAGTTGAAGGTAAGTGTTCAAGGAACGCGAGGGGAGATCCCAATCGGAGTAGAGCGTTTTACCGCCATTCACCCTGTGAGGTGTTTTCTGAAGCGCCGCTATCTTTGTTTATTGCTTTCGTTAAACATCATGCATTGTATTGCATTCTACCTATCTTGTTTCTTTCTCATTTATGCACAGTATGGTATGTGCTGTTCATTCAGAGACGTTTCGGTTCAGTTTTGACTGATACCTTTCTCCTCTCGCATTCAGCATGCGTTTGGATCTACCCTTCTCCTCTCACGTTTGATATGCGTTTGGATGACTGTGCTTTCTTGCACAGTCGTTTCCCCCTCTCGTGTATTGATATGCTGAGAGGTTTTCCTTCTTCTTTTCGAAACACGGGGTTGTCTCCCTGTGTTTCCCCTTCTCTGGTTTAGAGCATTTGGAATACGTTCCAATGCTCGCGCCATTTCCGAAACATGGGGATACGTCCCTATGTTCCTTCTTTTTTAGAGACACGGGGATATGTCCCTATATCTCTTCTTCTTTTCGAAACACAGGGTATCTCCCTGTGTTTCCCCTTCTCTGGTTTAGAGCATTTGAACACGTTCCAATGCTCGCGCCATTTCCGAAACACGGGGATACGTCCCTATGTTTCCTTCTTTTTTAGAGACACGGGGATATGTCCCTATGTCTCTTCTTCTTTTCGAAACACAGGGTTGTCTCCCTGTGTTTCCCCTTCTCTGGTTTAGAGCATTTGGAATACGTTCCAATGCTCACGTCATTTCCGAAACACGGGGATACGTCCCTATGTTTCCTTCTTTTTTAGAGACACGGGGATATGTCCCTATGTCTCTTCTTCTTTTCGAAACACGGGGTTGTCTCCCTGTGTTTCCCCTTCTCTGGTTTAGAGCATTTGGAATACGTTCCAATGCTCGTGCCATTTCTGAAACACGGGGATACGTCCCTATGTTTCCTTCTTTTTTAGAGACACAGGGGATACGCCCCTATTGTCTCTTCTTCCTTTCGAAACACGGGATACGTCCCTATGTTTCTGCTTCTCCTTCCTTCCTCACACGATTGTAGCGTGTTTAGAATTGTTGACCTCTTCTCATGATTTCGGCGTGGTTAGAGTTTTGTTCCTTCCTCACACGATTGCAGCGTGTTTGGAATTGTTGACCTCTTCTCACGAATTCAGCGTGGTTAGAGTTTGTTCCTTCCTCACACGATTGCAGCGTGTTTGGAATTGTTGACCTCTTCTCACGATTTCAGCGTGGTTAGAGTTTTGTTCCTTCCTCACACGATTTCAGCGTGTTTGGAATTGTTGACCTCTTCTCACGATTTCTGCGCGGTTACAGTTTTGTTCCTTCCTCACACAATTTCAGCGTGTTTGGAATTGTTGACCTCTTCTCACGAATTCAGCGTGGTTAGAGTTTGTTCCTTCCTCACACGATTGTAGCGTGTTTGGAATTGTTGACCTCTTCTCACGATTTCAGCGTGGTTAAAGTTTGTTCCTTCCTCACATGATTGCAGCGTGTTTGGAATTGTTTTGGACCTCCTCTCACGATTTCAGCGTGGTTTGAGTATCCCTCTTCCTCACACGATTTCAGCGTGTTTGGAATTTGCCTCAGGTTACGTTGTATACGCGTCTGATTGTTTGTTTTTAGACCTCCTCTCATGGTTCCAGCATGGTTGGAGTTTGTCCCCCTTTTTTTTTTTGTATCTACTATACTATCATTTCATTCGCGCTATTTTACGCATCGCACTGTTTTGTGCATTGCATTTCATCGCACTATTTTGCGCACATCATATGCACCTGTTAGTGCATTGCATTGCATTCGCGCTATTTCGCGCATCGCACTGTTTTGTGCATTGCAATTCATTCGCGCTATTTTGCGCACATCATATGCACCTGTTAGTGCGTTGCATGGCACTCGCGCTATTTTTGCACATCGCGCTATTTTGCGCACCTTCCCTGCACTTGTTAGTGCATTGCATTGTTGTGTATACTCCACTTGCATTGTTATGCTTGTTTTTACCACATTGTTATGCGTCACACTTAGGTTGCATTGTCTTGTATCCATTCCACATTGTTATGCGTCACACTTAGGTTGCATTGTTTTGTACCCTTCCACCTGCATTGTTACGCACGTTAGACTTACATTGTTATGCACACCTCACTTGTGTTGTCACGCACTTTTCACTTGTATTGCTACGCATATTTCTAACGATATTGTACCTGTTAAGTTCTTTCTTTCACAGGCACGATATTGTATGTACGGTTCATTTGAGGCTGGCGCGACCAGACGAACCGAACAGGTATTGTACACTCTCCGTGTGAGACGTAGCAAGAATTGAATAATTCTCTTACATCCTTTCTGCATGTAATGTAGTTAGATTCGTGTTCTCCTGCTTAAAACTGTTGCATGTTTTCCTTTGTTATAGCTTTCATTGCATGATCATAAGTTATGTTCGGTACCGTGCATGTCATTTGCATTTTGCCCTTGCCTTTGGGCACATATCTTGCTATCTTGCATGTTTTGTCTAAGTCTTCGACCTTGTCAAAAATGGGTCATCTCTGGGCTTTGACATTCACTCCCGTCATTGTTATGACTTTCGAGTTCTGTCAAAGAGGGGCAACTGTAGACCCCCCATTTTTGACCGTCCTCAAGACTTGGACGTCATCGTTTGAACACTCGATGATCATCCATGCTCGTGTTTGTTTTGAGTTCTCGGAGGTCTCGGCTACGCGCCTTGCCTCAAGATCTCTCAACTTGTCTATTTTGTGCTTAGTTGTAGACCAAACACTTGTGTTTTTGCTTCTAAGGGAAGAGGGTGGCTTGTTGGCCATCCCTACACCCCACCGGCCAAGGCTTGAAGCCATCAGCTCCTTTTTTCTTGCCATCGGCCAAGAGTGTTGGCCGATCGGCACTATATTTGGACGGCCAGCCATTGTGTTGGTTGATCGGCCATTTTTGTTAGTCGAACCCTATTCATCTGCTTTATGCAGATATTTTATGCCAGCTGGTGCAGCTGGCATCCATAATTCACCCCCTCCATACACGTGTATGGAGGGATTGGCCTCTTTGCTTAGCTTCTCTTGGAAGCTTTAGGAATTGAACCTCTATAAAGAGGGAGCTCCTTCTCTCTCCTAAAAGGTTCAGAAAATTTTTTCTTGAGAGGATAGATATAGTATTGTATCTATACTTCCTTGTTTAGTCTTGTTTTGTACTCAAAAGTGTAGTATTGTCTTACTATTATACACAAACACACACTAGAACACCATCCTCTTGGAGCTGAGGTCCCTTGAGGTTGATTTTAGTGTTCTTGGGTTGGTTTGAACTCAGAAAACCTGCTGGAGCTTTGTTCTTGAAGAAGTTCTACAAGGGTGAGTAAACTTGCTTTAAATACCCCTTTTTTGCTTAAGCTTTTAGCAATACTTGCATACTGTTTTAAGCTTAGTTTCCAACTAAAAAAAGTTCTGTTTTTGTATGCTAAATATGTTTGTTTAAGGTTAGTTTTTGGTTGGGGGTTGTCTACCCCTCTTAGGCCTTGTTTGGCCTCTTTTTGTGCCTTTCTCTTTGGGCTTTGGAACCCTTTTGTTTTAATCTTCTCACCGCTGAAATCCAGAGGATTTTCAGTGGTGGAGAAGTGGTTTTGAGGTCCTGTATAGGAGGGGGACACCCCTCTCTCCTTATGTCTCATATGCTTGTGTTGTTGGCTTACAAGAGTAGCATGTTTACTTAGCTTGTCTTGGTTCTATTTCAACACTTTTTAGTGACTTTTAGGACCTGCTTTACCTCTGTCTAAAGTTGTTTTGGTAGCCTCTTACTTGCATCATGCACTTGTAGTATAATCCTCTCTATTGCCTTAACATGCATCATGTGCTTGGACCTTCATTCTTGCATATTTTGGCTCAACTCAAAGGAGTTTTTAGTCATGTTTTACCATGCTCTAAATCTGATTTGTATTGCTTTGGTCATAAATGCCATGTTTTGCATAGCCTTAGTTCATCCTAGCTTGTTAAGCTTTGTGCATCAAGTCATTAGCATGCATTGCTTATACCATTTTCATGATTTGGCATCATTTCATATGTAATTTCAGTCCATATAGTATGCTCATCAACTTGCATTTGTTACTCCTTTAATGCTTTAAAGGGTTCGTGTTTTATGCCTTATGAATGTGTCATTGTGTATGCCACCATGCTTAGGTCATTGGGATGCCATCTAAGCGGGTTTTTGGGCTAATTTTATCATGCCATAACTCTGATTTCTATTGGTTAAGTCATACCATGTTTGGTTTTAGTAGGTGTAGTGCAACCATCCTTTTTGGCCTTGTATGCGTCATGTTTTTGTGCTCACCTTTCTAGCATGTTTTGGTCTCATTCCTTGCATGTTCTAACCTTGTTTTGGTCTGCCTTGGGACTGTTTTGGGTCACCTTGGTCCTTTGGGGCTTGGTTGATATGGCCATGGTTTAAGTACCTTGGCTAGCTTTGAGCTTTAAGTCCATTAGCGTGCTATGCTTGTCTTGTTTAGTTGATTTGGCTTCATTTCTCATGTGATTTCAGACCTTATCGCATTGCCACATTCTCATGTTAACCATGCCTTGCTTATGTTTGAAGATTGTGCATTGTTGCATAGTTTATGGATCAATGTGTGAACATGTGTGTTTTGCCCTTTCGGTGCCTTAATTCATCACTTTGGCTACTGTTTTGGACGTGGCTGAGGCCTTCCCACTATGGTCTAAGTCCATCTTTGTATATAGCCGCATGCTTAACATGGTACATCTTGTTGCATACTTGCTAGTTTACCTTTTGTCACATGCTTGTGTAGGTTGCTTTGCATTTGGCATGCTCGCTACTTTAGCCTTTGTGTGCATGCTTGAGCCACGTTGCACTTGGCATATTCATGTTATATTGAGTTACTTTGAGTTGGCATGCTCATGTTGCATTATTTGCCTGCATTGCACTATATTTGGCATACTTGCATGCATTGCATTGTGTTTGGTTTGGGGTGTCAAACCAAACACGAGGAGCGAGGGACATTTCATACTCAAAGTGACGAAACGTGCCTCAATCCTTAGTCGCCGACGCTCTTGATCCAACATGATAGAGTGTGAGGCCTTCATGTGTTTTGTTGCATTCATTTCACATTGATTTGCACACTTGGCACCTTTGGCCATCATGCATTGAAATGCGTGATTGGTGGTCCGAGGATCGAGAGCCATACTCTCTTGAGTTTATGACATGATAGGGAGGATGGTTGTGCACACATTGCCTTGAAAATGCATTGCCGTGCTCTGTTTGTCCTCTGCTGCAGAAAAACAACATTCTGCAGGAATAGATGGCCGGTCAGCCATCTGAAGTGCCGGTCGGCCACAAATTGTTGGCCGAGAGCCTCACATATGGTCCATGACTAGTTCTCCTTGGCCAATGGCCTTGTCTCTTGGTCGATGGACTCTCAACATGTCCCCAAGGTGGTTTAGAAGTATCCTCAAGACTTGTGCAGTTTTCAGAGGTGCAAAGCAGTGCAAACAGAGGCAACATGGCATGGCAATAGGTTTTCGAGCGAGGCGATCAAGCATGCATCATTCAATCATTCCGAGGTGGAGCTGCGGCGGCCTCCTTTTGTAATTAATTTGTTATTTAATTAAGGGTAATTAATTAGCTAGTTAGTTAGTTAATCATTCAGTTTGTATTATTCTTTCGGTCCCTCCGTCGAGAGGGCGAATTGTGTAATAAGCGTGCGTGTGTAGGATGCATGTCTTCCAACCTCCACTTCTTTCTCCCTTTTACTTACCTGCTTATGATGGTTAGTTTTAGGACATATTTCATTTTAGCACCCTTATGCTATTCATGTTTGCATACATTCATTCGTATTGCACGCACCGGGCTCGGCGCATCATACTAATTGCATAGTATTTCAATTCCAACTTGAATACGTGTATCGAGTTGTCGCATTTCACATGCCATTATAGAATAGCCGAGCCTATCTCTAGTTGCATTTTGCATGTGTTGCATTAGCCATCTTAACATGAATTAGGATCATGCATTGATTACTAACTAGTTCTTTGTTTTGGCTTGGAGTACACTGTGAGTGTTTATGTTTTAGCATCTTGCATGTATGTGAATGTTAACATGAAAACATGCTTGCCATGAGCCTAATTGCTTATGTGATATAACTGCCTGTGGGTGAAGGTTGGATTACTTGAATTGGGACAATTCATTGAAATCCGTGTTTTAACCTACTTGCAAGTAGCAAACTTCAAACCATTTCCAAACAAACGGATATGCAATACGTTGTTCCAAATTAGGCGATCTAGTCTATACTTGTGTGTTGTGCGCATCACATAGTAAATTCTAGCTAATTAACCGAAATAAGAACACATGTGTTTTCAAAAACTAGATATCATGTTTAGTAGTGGCCGATCTTTGATCGGGCGAGCGGGGATGCTCATAGCTGACCTTCCCCAATCGTACCCAAGTTCCCATGCCGAGGCAACTTTGGTGATGACAGACACGTGGCCTTAGGCAACGAGTCAGGGTTTCCTAAATTCCCCGAAAATAAAATATTTAGGTGGCGACTCCGTATCTGGCAAAGCAGTCCATGTTTGGCACTTCTTTCTTAAAAATCAGTTTTCCAAAACGATTTGCCGGATTTGGACTCTTTGGTGATTTATTAATCTCACATCGCACATTGTGAGATCAGATTAAGAATCGCGACACTTTGAGTCCGAACTGTGGTAGGCCCAAATGAACAAACCGGGGATCTTTCCCAGGACATTCAGGGACGTCCACAATGGGACTTAACTTTTGTAATACTGAATTGTGGTTCTTGCTCAATAGACTCTTTCATGCTTATCCATTGTGCCTTCAATGACTCATCATATCTTAATATCACACTGTAGTTGGCACATAAGTTAATTGTTAGGTGGAGTAGTGTGGTTAATTGTTGTTGGGTAGATGTGAATATGTTGATGGATGTGGGTATTATTTCAGGAAGCCCTCATAAGACTATACTCATACACTCAGGGTAACCTTGTAGTTTAAAGGCTTGTTGCACATGCTAAATTCAATTGTGATCCCTGCGAAAGTGGCTTAGACTTATTTTATTTTTCTTATTTCTATTGTTTTGCTCGAGGACTAACAAAATTTAAGTTGGGGGATGTGATGTAGGCCGAAAGGTACTACATTGAGGCCGATTAAGTTACATTTATTGTCTTTGAATTTTGTTTATTTGGCGAAGATGATGTGTTTTGTGCACTTGTATAGATTTGGTAGGCAACATGCAAATTCAAGCGAAAAGTGGCACAAAAGTAGATTCTCCGCGCAAGCAGTGAAATTTCTCGACGTACCATCTCACTGCACGTGTGACTAGACTTCACCGCACGTGCGGCCCACCACCACTCGAGCGAAAATTGTAGGTGCCTGAACGGCCCACCTAGGGACACGTACACAGAATTTCAAGTTTGTTCTACTCAGAATAAAAAGAGAAAGAATGGACTGCACTAGGGTTCCGAAATATTTCAAAAGAGCGGAAGGGCTAGGGTTTGAACGAAAGGATTCCAAGCTTCAAGAAAATCTTCCATTGTGGTGCTTTCTTCCTCTACCTCTTCCCACTCCTCCATGAGTGGTTAGTTCTTCTATTGCTAGGGTTTTGATGAAACCCTAGCCAAGTAAATAGGGTTTGCTTTTTGGTTTTGATTATGTAATAGTTTGAACAAGTTGTATAGTATTCAAGAAATTTTTAAATATATTCTCCATTATTTCTTTCAAGTATTCTACTTCGGTGATTGTTGAATGCTTTCGATGTAATGATTTTCTTTGCTTTCATATTCAAGATATGAGACGAGCCATACTACAAGGGACGAGTCATATTGCTACCTTAGTTTAGAGCAAACGACTCGTGCTACTTGAGATGATTTGTGCCTATACATTGAACGTGATAATTCTCTTGATCAATGCTTCGGACTTGTAGTTGCGAAGTATCATTTGGTTCAAACCGTAACATAATTGATTTTCAAATTGAGACCTTATTTATGTAACTAGTGGTGAATTCATTACCCTAGGTTTTTTTTCCAAAATCATAACTTCATCTTTACTTTTAAATTGCTAGTTTAATCTCTTTGTTTAGTTTAATTATCATTAATTTATGAACAATCATCTCTTTGATCAAAATTAATTTAGGAATTTTAACAATTAAATTAGTTTAATTTCACATTTGTGGTTGTGGATCGATACATGGACTTACCATTATTCTAAGGAATTTGGTACAGTTTAGTGTTTATTTTTGGTGTGTAAAATAACCCATCAACTCCTTTTCAATACCTCGTCTATAGATAGACATGTGGTAGATGTTTATTGCATTAAATAATGTTTATTATGGATTTTTGTGAAAATCATGAAAGAGGGATCCAGGGTTTGATACTTGGGGGTTAAAATAGTTCATTAGTAATTGTTTTGGTTAATTGGGGAGTAATTAAACATGTTTATGTCAAGAAAGGGAAAAAGCCCTAATGTTATGCAATTGGCTGGATTGGAAAAGGGGTAAAGTAAAAGTAATAGTTATGTTATGTATTATGTGGATTGTACTAATGTAATAATTGCTAAAAAGGAAGTTAACCGAGATATTGAGATTGTTTTGAGAAATATATTTGAAGTTGAGTTGGGTTGTGGTTTTGGTTAACCATGGATTTGGGATTCATAAAGGAAGAAAATGAATTATTGGAATATGGTTGGAGTATTGTGAATTGGAAAAATAAGGAAATTGATTTTGGGAAGAAAATTAAATTTTTAATTCTTTTGAAGACATCTGGCCGAATAATCATATATCGAGGAAGGCTAAGATATTTGAAGACATTTGGCCGAAGTCAATTCGGCTATAATTTAAGGGCTCTTGAAGCCGAATGTACAGTCGGCCATATGAAGAGCCGAATGGGAACCAGTACGCAATTAGAAGGCCGAGTAAGCAATCAAGTGCGAGATTAAGAGTGGACCCGACCTTTGGGTCTAAAGGGTAATATAAAAAGAGGAACGTTAACCAAAGAGAGGTATGTGAGAATAGATAAAAATAACTTGAGATAAAAGTAAACTTGAGAGCATACTAACTTGTCCGTCGGAGTGCTAATTCCGACACCCCCGACCGAAGTGTTTATCCATTTTTCAGGTAGCAATCAGAGGATGAAGGATGTCTGACTGGATCCTAAAGTATTTCCAAACCACATCTCCCCAATTGGTGCCATCTATGGGAATACTCAAGCATATCCATGGCAGGCGTAACAGATGATCCTCCAGTAGTCGTTGACGACATTATGCCAAGAGATGATATCACTCCAAGAAACATGCTTGGACCGGAGAATATCGCCGCACGACGGACCTTGAACTTCGACTCAATAGCCCAGACCTCACCCTCAACTTCGGTGCAAGAGACAATACAGACAATCATGGATCAAGCAAAGCAAAATGAACAGTGTCTGGAAAACATGATGGTTGAGAACGAGGGCCTGCGCCAGGAGTTGGCCCTGGAGCTAGCCAAATCCCAGCAGGCCGCATGCCATGACTAGGGTCGACTCCTAGGAAAGAAGGATAATCGACGACGTCGACTTCGAAAACACGATAATGATAGTGATTCTGACTCACCATCCCAAGAACCCAGAAAGAAGGGATGAGTCGATATATCCAGCTCATCCGAATGAAGTCCATATGTACGGCACAAGCGAGGGAAAAGAAGTGATGATTCGGATGAAAAAGACAAGCATGACCCTTTTGTGCGACGAATCACAAGGGCTGTGCTACCCAAGAAGTTCAAAGTACCATCGTTCACCTATATGATGGAAAATCAGAACCCCACTAACAATATTGGTCGTTATAAACAACCGATGACACTACATACTGACGATGATGCCCTCACGTGTCGAATGTTTCCGAGCAGTCTGGGACCACTAGCCATCAGATGGTACTATAAACTAGAGCCGACATCGATAAAAAGCTTCCATCAACTCCAAAAATCCTGCAGGACAAGATTCATCACCAATGAAATCCAGCCAAAGTAAGTCGATTCTCTCTGGGCAATGCAAATTAAACCTGAAAAAACCCTTCGTGAATATTCGGCATGCTATTGGGAATGCTTTAACCTGGTAGATGGCGCCTGCAATGACTCCATGGCCATCACCGCTTTTAAAATGGGATTACATTTTAATAGTCCCCTCCGTAGTTCGTTGACCAGACGGCCCCCCAAAACAGTTTGGGCGTTAATGAAGAAAGTTGAAGAATATTGTAAGGTGGAAAACGATGCCCTGCAGGTCAAAGCTGGATAGAAAGCTGTTAAGATGGCTCCATCTGGAATCGTTCAGCTGATAACCGTCATGCCGTCAAGGAGCCCCAAACTACGAAATCGGGCTAAACGAGACAAAAGGCGTGACTCGCGCCGATCAAGTGATCAGTGTTCACACCGATCAAATGAACAATATCAAGTGGATAGCAGGCGCACAAGACTCACGGACAAGAAGTAAATGGAGTTAGCAGAGTCAATCAACAAGATTTTTTCGAAAGTTTAACACCTTCTGTTCTTTAAATGGCCGCCCAAAATGATGGGACCTCCCGATATAAGGAGAACCGACAAGCGGTATGAGTACCACAAGGACCATGGTCATGACACCGACAGTTGTTATACACTAAAGGACCACCTGGAGGAGCTGGTACAAGACGGCCAGCTGGTGCAACACGTCTGAAAGAATAATCCATCGAACACGGTAGCCCTACGGCCGAATTCACCTCTACTGGGTGCAATTCACATGATATACAGCCTATCGTCGTCAGCCGAGGTACATACAATTCAGTTGCAACCTAGCCTGTATAGGCTAATCACAGCAGCAAGACGGCCCCATGAAACTGGGAGGATTAGTTTCGATGACACCGACTTAGTTAGAGTAACTCTCCCCCACACCGATCCCCTCGTCATTGAGCTATGTGTGAATAGATTCACCATTGAACGTGTTCTCATTGATCAGGGAAGCACTTCAGAAGTAATGTATTACAAAACGTTTGTTAAACTCGGCTTCACTGACTCGGATTTGTCGCTGGCCGATTACCCATTATTCGGCTTTAATGCTAACCCCGAGTATCCTTTGGGCAAAATCACATTACCAGTTCGAGCGGGCGCCAGATCAATAGACGTAGAATTTCTGGTTGTCAAACTTCCTTCACCATACAATCCCATCATGGGAAGAACTTGGTTGCATACCATGCAAGCTGTGCCAAGCACCTACCATCAATTACTTCATTTTCTGACTAAGTATGGCATTGAACAAATTCGGGGTTCTCAGAAGTCGGCACAGGCATACTACCTTGTTGCTACTACAAAAAGACCAAAAGATCTGGAAATGAATTCGATTGAAGTACCGGATCAGGAGAGCCTCGAGGACATTGGGAAGATCCCTAGTGAAAAGGCAACTGAAGACCTGGATTAGGTCCAAATTAATGGGAGTCCTGACAAGTTTTTCATGATTGGCACTTTCTTGAACGAAGTTGACAGGCACGAGCTTGTATCCTTCTTACTCGGCAACCTCGACGTGTTTGCGTGGACACCATACGTGATGCCAAGGGTGGATCCATCTGTGGCCCAGTACGCTTAAACGTTGATCCAAAATATAAGCCAATCATTCAGAAAAGTCGACGGTTAGCCACGGAGCATTGTAACATGCCCGCGAGGGACCTCGACGGGTTACAGTTCGGACTCGATTTGTGTCGGTTCTAAATCTGAACCAAAGAGTCCAACTCTGGCAAATCATTTTGAGAAAACAGATTTTTAGAAAAGAAGTGCCAAACATGGACTGCTTTGCCAGATACAGAGTCGCCACCTAAATATTTTTTAATGGGAGAATTTAGGAAACCCTGACTCGGTGCCAAGCCACGTGTCCGTCATCACCAAAGTTGTCTTGGCTCGGGAGCTTGGGTACGATCGGGAAGGTCAGTTATGAGCACCCCTTTCGCCCGGTCCGAAGACCGGCCTCTACTAACCGTGATATCCGATTTTGAAAACGTTATGTGTTCTTATTCCGATTATTAGCCTAGAATTACTATGTTATGCGCACAGCAAACAAGTATAGACTAGATTGCCTAATTTGGAAATAAGCATTGCATATCCGTTTGTTTTGAAAATGCTTTGGAATTTGCTACTCACAAGTAGGCTAAAACACGGATTTCAACGAGTTTTTCCAACTCAAACAATCCAACCTTCACCCATAGGCAATCAGGCAGTTTATCTCATATAAGCATTTAGCCACATGGTAATCATGTTGTCATGTTAACATTCACACGCATGCGATATGCTAAAGCATAAATACTTACATCGTACTCCGTGCCAAAACAATAAACTAGTTAGCAATCATATACATGATCCTAGTTCATGTTAAGTGGCTAATGCAACACATACAGAGATGCAGTTTAGGATAGGCTCGGCTAACCCTAAAATGGCATGTGAAATGCAATCATTCGGTGCACGTATTCAAGTGGGATTTTGAAGATACAATGCGGTTTGTATGATATACCGAGCCCGGTGCATGTAAGACAAATGCATGGATGCACGCATGCATTGCATAAGGTATGCTGAAA